>JACAXG010000107.1:2200730-2282442 GCA_018881555.1 Amblyornis subalaris
CTAGAACGAGTCACTCACTGGGTGCTCTGCACGCTGTCCCTCCGCACGCCGGCAGGAGCGCGTCAGCCCGGCTGCGGGAGGAAGAGCCTCTCCGCCGTTTTTATACCGGGGGGGTCTCATAAAACCCTGGGGGTCCGCAACGCCGGGGCCGAGGCCGCCTCCGGTCAGCGGGACCGGGCTGGGCTCAACCTGCGGCCGGGAGCCGACTCCACTCCTCGACGGCCGGAGGAGCCGAGCCTCCCGTCAGAGGGATGGATGGATGGATGGATGGATGGATGGATGGATGGATGGATGGATGGATGGATGGATGCTTCGGATCCTCTAGGGCGCCCATTTTAAGCCCGGGTTTCAGCCCCCGGTGCAGCCCATCGCTGTTGGGCGTGGGGACAGAGCAGCACCGCTAAGGTTTCACGCGTGAGGAATGCGCCGTGGGCATGCACATATACACATATATTTTTAAAATAAGCCGACCGGGACGGGTACAAGAGCCGTGAACCAGCCATGCGTTAGCGTCGGTGCAGCCCAGCCGGGGGGAACCGGGGAAACGTGCCRGGTGGGGAGCGCCGAGGAGGCTGGACGAGCCGGGATGGCGGTGGCAGGTCGCCCCCAGCCAGAACTGTCCGGGAGACCGGGCTCGGCGCTCGGCCCCTCTGTCCAGCCTCGCCGACGCCGCCAGGGCCGAGCCCCGCGCCCGGGGGGAGCGGGAACCGCTCCATGCAGCCCATTAGAGGGACGGGGGGAAGGGGAAGACAGGAGGGGGATGCTCATGGCCCTCCCCGAGCCTGGGGCTTTAACTCGGTCCGGGAAAGCTCGTGTTTCCCCTCTCCCCTCAGAGAAGTTCGCTTTGCCTGCAGCTTTTTTATTCCGCGGGGTGCCCCCTGTTTTCCATACCCCAGGAACTGGGGTGCGCCGGAGGGGGAAACGGAGGGGAAAACAGCGCGATCTCTCCTGATGAACTTTCCGGGGTGCCCCGCCGGCTCCCTCCGCACCGGGCGGCCCTACAGCAGCCCCCCCGGTGTGTGGGGGGCCGGGGTGCCCCAGCACCAGGGTGGTCTCTTGCCCACCCCTCCTCCCTTTGAGGGGTGGGGGTTTCACTGAGAGGAGGAGGACGGCAAAGAGGGGAGCAAAATTCAGGAGCACAAACTTTCCTCTTCCCGTCCCCCCTCTCCAACTTTAAGCGTTTTATGGCCGTGAGGGCAAAGTGTCTCCCTGGGATTTGCCTCTTTATCCCCGCTCCCCAAATTTCCCCGCACCTCAAGCACATCCTGCGGGCGAGAGTGGTTTCCAGCACTTGGGAAAAGTCACTTTGTCTCTTTTAACATCTGGGTTGGGGCGGGAGGGTCTTGGTGCCGAGCTGGGATCTTCGGGCAGGTGAGCAGAGATTCCCACCCYCGCTCCCTCCGGCACTTACAGCCCTGAGACCTACAGCCGTGGGATCACAGGAGGGGAATTTCCATGCAGAGGTCACAAAATTGCTAAAGCCATTTTAAAACGTGCCTTCAGCCCTGTCCGGAGGTAGGGGGGAAACCGCTTTCCTTCGACTGTTTGGAGGGCAGGGAATGATTAATGCAAAATAAAATGAATTTTTTAAAAAAATTWWAAAATAAATAAATTAAAAATCAAAATGAGTAAAATAAAATAATAAATCGACAGCTACAACCAAGTGCCATCAGTGGCGGGGGGGAAAAGAAATGGGAACTGCCCTGAGGGCTCCGTCCTGTCCCGACAGGGGTGGCACGGCGGGACCCTGTCCCTCGCCTGCCCCTCGCAGCCACAGCCCCAGCTGCGGGAGGAGGACACCCGCTCTCAAATCTAGGTTTCTCAGGCTGTCCCTTTATTTTCAACCCGTCCTCCACAGACTCGATCTTCCTATCTCCTTCCCAACAGGGAGGAAGTCATGGTGGGGAGGGCAAAAACTCCCTCCACCAAAAGGGGGAAAAAAAAAAAAAAAAAAGAAAAGAAAATAAATTTTTTTTAATGGCAAACCCATCATTTTCCCCGTCTCCTCGGATTATCCTGTGATCCCCGGGGGTTTTGCGAGGAGCGCTGGCCTTGACCGTCCTTTTCCCAGGCTGTGGCTGCAGATCCATCACCTCGCCCCCCCCTCCCCGGCAGCCCCCAGCAGGGTTTCCAGTGACATCTCGGCGTTAATAGGAGCCCATTGTTGGAGCAATTAGCCCCAAGCTCACCASCAGCCGCCAGATAAGGGTCCGGGGCTCGGGGGTTAATTCTGTYGGGGAGGAGGGGGCTGCGGGGAGCGGGGCTCCAGCATCCCTCGTAGCTAGGGGAGGGATGGGAGGGGGGAATGGGGCTAACTCTGCCTCTAAAAGGTCACGAGGAAACGCTTTGGACACAAGTCACTTAGAGACCCAAAAAGGGGGGAAATTAAAAAAAAAAAAAAAAAATTGATAAAATCAACAACAACAAAATCCCAAACTCAGTGGGATGGGGCTGCCACCCAGCCTACCGCTCCCCTGAAAATGGCCAGTGAAAAAGCACTAGAGCTGCCGGCCCCCACCCCCTTTTTTTTTTTCCCTCCTTCAGGTCTTCCAGTTAAAATAGATACAGGGAAGGTTGTTCTGGAGCCGGGACCCGGGGCCAGCCGCTCCTCCGTCCTCGTTGGTGCCCACCGCTGCGACTGGCACCTCGGGGCGGGGACAGGCAGCCTCCCCCTTCTCCCCCCCCCCTCCTTTAGCCCCCTTTTAAACGACAATTGACTGAAAGCGGATTAAGTTACGTTTGTCGGGCCGGGCTTTTTTTTTTTTCCAGGGTACCAGAATAGTACAGGTAAAGCTGTACAAACAGCCGGGAGCGAGGAATCGGGGGGTTATGGAGAGGACACGGCCCAGGGCAGAGCTCCGAAGATTATTATTAATTTTTTTTCCCCGTGTACAGCAACTTGCTCTCTTGCCGAGGGAGAGAGACCCGGGGTTGTGAGTGGCGTTGTCACCTCCCCGGCTGGGGCAGCCCCTCCCGGGACACGGAGCCTGCCAGCCCCCGGGACGGCCCCGGCGGGAGGGTACTGGGCCCTGGTAAGGCTGCTGAGATAATCTCGGGTTAAACAAAGGCGGAGAGAAGAGGGAATATTTTGTTTTTCTCTTTTTTTTTTTTCTCCCTACGTGTTTCAGGCAGGAATTACGATCCGTTTCCCCAAGGCCACCCCCCTTTATCAGTAAAACGATAATCAGCATCCCTCCAGCTAGGGTCTGATAAATTAATAATAATAATAATAATAATAATAATAATAATAATAATAATAATAATAACAGTCAAAAAGAAAAAGACACCGGCATTTCTGCTTCTCCCCTTTCTCATCCCACATGAGCCTTCCCCTCTGCTTCGAAACCAACCACATGGGTAGGTTTTTTTTTTGGTTTTTTTTTCTCTCTCACTCTTTTCCTTTTTCTTTTTTTCTTTTTTTTTTTTTTTTAAATATATACGTACATATTTCCGTTCTCTTCTAGTAATTCATTTATCTCTCCCCTTCGCGAAGATCGGGAGGAAACATAAACACGCACACAAAGAAGTGCCGAGCCATGCAAATTCAGGGAGAGAACAAATCATCGGCTGATTACACCGGGTCCAATTTTTTCTCCCTTCGTGCACCACCACCCACCACAGACGCACACACTCTTTTTTTTCAGCGCAAACGATGCTATTTGATAGAGGGGGGGGGGGGGAAGACAGGGGGAAAACCCTGCTCTGCCGGAGAAAAGAAATTCGAAGAATTAAAATTGGGAGGAGAGAAACTGGGACTTTTCTTTCCCCCCCCCCCCCCCCCCCCCCCTTCTTTGAAGCTGAGAGAAGGGCGACTGCCCCGGGACACTGCAGGAGTAAAAAAAAAAAAAAAAAAAAGGAGTCTGAGAAAGATCAAAAACCGGCTCCGCAAGTCCCAGGGGCGACCTCTCCCCCCGACACATTCCCCAAACTGCGCGGCAGAGGCGCGGAGAGAAGCCGGGCGAAGGGGCGAAGGGGAGGGGGGGACTCATGTCGCCCCTGCTGCCGGTGCCCCGTCCTGCTCCGGGACGGCAGGAATAATCCAGCTCCCTTCCCTCCTTCCTCCCCTGCCTCAGCAGACAGCCCCGGTTTCCAGCTCAACCCGGTAAGTCTCTCTTCTCCCTTCCCCCCCACCTTTTCCTTTCTCAGACAGCAAAAGTGTGCTTTGACAAGGGGTTCTACTTCTCCCCTTTATGCCACCTCCCCATTTTACCCCGTTTTCCCCTTTTCCCCCTCTCCAGGCTGCGGGAGAGGCTCCCGACCCGGGAGCGGGTCCCGGCCGCGGCACCCCGCACCGCTCCCACCGCACGGCGCTGGGCAGGGCAGCGCTCCGGAAAGGCTTCGGCCCCACAAATTMAAAAATAAGAGAAGAAAAAGGCAGAAAACCGCCTGAACAGCCACTCCAAATTACGGCGAGGTTAAAGAAATGTGCATAAAGGGGGAAAAAAATTAAAAAAAAAGAAAAAAAGTGGGGGGAGGGGGAGTCGGTTTATTTCAGATTTCTCGGTTGTGCTTTATCTCCCAGGACCGTTTTAAGCGATAGATTTGAAGGCGGATTGAAGCATCTTGCGGGCTTTAAACCCGACAAGCGCCGTTTTCCTCGCACCCCACGGAGAAGATGAAGCTGCCGACGTGCTTAAGGATTCTTTTTTTTCTTTTTTTTTTCTTTTTTTTTTTTTTTTTCCCAAAAGCAGAAATTATCCCGCGACTTAGATAAAGAAGAAAACACAAATCGCCAGACTGCTGGCGTGAGAGGAGGCAGCAGAATTAACATCAGCTCCTTGGTGAGACTCAGGGGCATATCCCGACCTCTGAGGATTAAAATCGGAGCGATTTACTCCGGGAAGCGTCCGGCTACTGCTGGTTTAAAGCAGTCCCTGCACCCCCAGCACGCCCCAAAACAAACACCCCCTGTCCCCAGACCCCACCGGCTGTAACCCCGCACGACTCGGCCTCCGCGCATGGTGACAACCCCCTCCGTAAACGTGGGGCTCACATTTACCGTCAGAGGCTCCGAAATTCGAATAGTACCGAGGGTGTCAGAACCTGCACGATTTCTTTTCGCCCTAAAGAGAGGTCTACCGCGCCCCAAATTCCCCCGAGGAGCACATACAGGCACCCCGAGATGCTGTCCCGCCCCCGTCCAAGCACAAGGCGATGCCCTCCTCATCCCGGGGGGCGAGCGGAGCCCCCAGCTGGGTGTTCCCCCTCCTCCGCATCCCTCTCCCTGCCTGCCCCTGCGGGGAAACACCTTCTCTTCTTATTTTACCCCTTGAAATTAAAACACCCCTCTCGGCTCTGTAAAAAAAAAAAATTCGCATCCCCGGGAGAAGGAAGCGCTTTGCCCCAGCCGGGAGCAAAATGCCGCGGCGGGGTGGGGGTAGACCTTCCCTCTGCYCTCCTTCCTTTCCGAGAGCCCGATTCTCCTTTCCCGTGGCCCCCGGGATGCCGGGACCCTCTCTGTCCCCCCTGTCCGTCCCKGTGCACCCGGGGAGGTGGGACCGGTGTCCGCCCCGTCGGAGCTGCAGCCCCTGCCCGCGGCACCGCCGGGTCCCGGCTCCCCCGCTCCGCACCTGCGGCCCATAAATAATGGAGAAAACAAGCAGGGCCGGTGGTTATTAATTATCCGGTTTCATTAAAATCCGTCACCCGGAGCCCGCTGCCTGTGTACGGACACGTCAAGGTAAGAGGAGCCGGGATGGATGGATGGATGGATGGATGGATGGATGGATGGATAGATAGATAGATAGATATAGATTTTCTCCCCTTTCTGCTCTCAAGACGCTCGATGACAGATAATGTGGGTTTTTTGACAGGCCGAGCCATTCCCATTGCTCCCGAAACATCCTCCTCACGGTCTGGAGGATGGAAAATTTTCCTACAAGCGGGGGAAGGAGGAGAAAGACTTAAATCCAGGGATGCCGTGAGAAAGGGGAAACTCTCCTCTCGTCCCTCAGCTCGCAGTCCTGCCGGAGCCCACGACGGCCCGGCCCGGCCCGGCCCAGCCCGCGGATCCCCGCAGASGGACCAGGAGCCGCGGGGAAGGTGCGGGTCCGGCCCCGGAGCGGAGCCATCTCCCTCCTCATCTCAGCCTGCCTTAACTACGCGTCTCTGGGGTAGCTCTGGTTTGAGTTTCTAAGGTATAAAAGKGAGAAATATCTGCGGAAAGCGGTGGAAGATCGTCCTAAATAGATTCTGTCAGAAGCACAGTATTCTTGTTGTGTATTATATACTAGATATTTTAAATCTGAATATATAGAGTACCGCATATGTGGTATATATTTTATATCATACAGCACAGATCGACTAAACGGAATCAAATCAAGTCGGTATTATTTGTGGGACGAGTACAGAACCGCTGCCATCGGCACACGCCTGCCCCCGTGAATCTCGCTGTACGCAGAGAGATACACAGAGTATGTGCGTCCATATATACTACATATATATACAAATATATATATTTATATGCACATAGGTACCAAGCCAGGCATGGAAAGGCCCCGATCCCGCATATCCCGCAGATATGTATCCCTTCCCGTCCTATGTCAGCGCCGTGTCCCATCTCCCAGCCCCCGCCGTCCCAGCCTCACTCCTTTACGCCCGAAACACCCACGGGTAAAACAGCTCGTTCTCACTCGCTTGCCAAAAATCGCTCCCTGCCGGATCAGGGGGGCTTCCCCCAAGGTCACCCGGAAAGCTCAACTCTCCCTTCTATCCACCCCAAGCAATAAGGGGGGATCGGGTTGAGTYTCAAGCCGTTTGAGCCGAGCTCCCCGTCCTAATGCCCTCCACGTGGAGAACGAGTAAAAGGAGGATGAATTTAGGGGGAAAGGAAAAAAAAAGGGAAAGAATAAAAAAAAAAAAAAGAAAAAAGGAGGAGGGTGGGGTGGGGGGACACGCGGACAGACAAATCGGTGTTCACTGACCTGGGCAGATGCTTTTGATTTCGTCCGGTTCCGCTGGAGCGCTCAGAGCAGGAGTGCGGGAGGAGCGGAGCCGCTGCTGGCATGTCGCAAGCTCCCACCGAGGGGGAAAACCTGGGGGAGCCGCATCCTCCGAACGCCCACCCTTGCCCTCCTCCTCCTCCGGGCTGGGCTGAAGATCAGAGCTCTTCCGGGTTGSGAAAGGGCAGAGAAGGAGTGAGAGGAATATGATGGGCCATTTCTTTACACACCCATCGAYGGGGCGGGGAGGCGGAGGTGGGGGGGACAGGGGCAGGGCCAGGGGGACGCGCCAGGTACGAGGGCTCGCAGCGGTRTGAGCGTGATGTAACCCGTCCCGGGAGCAACTGTCAGTGCCGGGAGCCTGGAACGCCGGGAAGAGACAGGGGGAAAATATAATTAAGCGTGTGATCATACAAATAACGCCGGGGCTCGCTCGGCTGCGTCGAAAGCTTTCGAGGAAAAGTGGTGACATTAGCGACAAGGGGTTGCTTCTTCTCCTCCGTACCCCTTCTTCTCCGGGGGGATTTTTAATAACCCTATTTTCTTTTTTTTTTTTTTTTTTAACTTTTATTTTTATTTTGAATATGTAGCTGTGTAAGGCTCCAGGACCTAGACAGAAAAAAAAAAGATAATAATAATCGCCACGCATCCCCTGGCACTCCGAGAACGGGGAGGGGTGGCACGACGACTGTTCCCCTTGTCCCCCACTCATCCTCGGGACGAGGAAGGCTCCCGGCCGCRGGCAGGAGCGCAGCACCTCTGCGGGGAGATGACCACCTTAGGGGCCGGTCCCAGCCCTGGGGGTCTGTGTCCCCCTCTCYGTCCCCTCAGAGATGGACGGGCTTGAACCCGGGGCCGATGCGGAGCGAAAGGGACGACGGGCCGGGGGGGATCCGCAGCCACCCGCCCCCTCCTCAGCCTCCCTTCCCCGGGAACACCTGGGAGTTTTCGAGGGTTGGGGGCTGGAGGGAAGATAAACACCCMCCCCTAAAGTGCTGTAGGGGGAGGAGAAGCCAGGGAGCCGGGCTGCGGCCACGCCGCAGGCTCCGGAGGATGCCCCAGATCTTTCAGCGATGAGGAGATGAAGGAACCGGCGGGGGAAGGGAGGGGGACGGCCTCTGATTTTCCACATTTAACCCCCCACGCATGTCACCCCCCAAAACCTAATGCTGCAGCCTCAGTGTGTGCCCCCATCACCCTTGATCCATCGGCAGATTTGTTTGCAAGAAAACTTCCCCRCGTTTTGGTGACGATCTTTTTTTATTTGTTAGGGGTGGGTGCTCATTTCGGAGTGTGTGTGTGGGTGTCCTGCCACCAAAATCAGACAAGACACGAAGGACCAGCTTGGGGGGGGGGAGGGGGGAGGGTATCCAGGGAAAACGCGTCCCGGAGCGGCCACGCTCGTCTGCCGGGGTGGGCAGCCACGTCCGAGTGGGAGAAGCAGGGAGGGGGGAAAACACTCCCCACCCCACCCATCATTTACCATCAAATCCCGCATCCMCTGGCGTGGAATGCTCCCTGGGGAACAAACCGGAAAACCTTTATTTCCAGGGCTAACCCAGGTGCGTGCAGCAGACCCCAGGCCCCGCGAGTGGGAGACCCACTCGTGCCGGGGGCATGCGGAGCCGCCCTCCCCGGCCCGGCTCCGCGGCACCCGGCCGRGACCCCGAGGGCGCATCCCGGCGGCGCCGGGTCCCGACGCTTCAGAAATTGGTCACTTAGGGAGGAAAAAATTATATGTATATCCACACACGCTCCTGGTCCTGGAGGGATATTGCTGGGTTTTTCTGCTGACGTTGGGAGTTCGCTATCGCTGCTTCTAGAGTGACTCTCTGTGAGGTGAAAGGTAACGCGATCGCCTCCCAATTCTATCTTTAGAAAACACATTCAATTAAGGTAATAACTTAAAGCTCATTAGAGCCACGGAGGGAACCTTCCCACCGCCAAACACCGATGGAAACAGCTCGGGCACCCCAACAGCGGGGCGAGGTGGTTTGAGCCCGTCTACCCTCGGCGAGAAATGTGCCTTTTGCTAAGGAAAGGCTTCGAAAAAGAGGATTTTAAAGCCACGAGGCTTGTGTGGTTTGTACCGACCCGAATGGAGCAGCCAGGAAAAAATCCTTGCCGGGTATGGGATGAAAAAGATGAAGGAGAATACAGCTGAAATCACTCGGGGGGGTGTGTTCCTCATCATAGAGCTGGGAAAATCCCTGCGAGATCTTCTGCTCCCCAAAATAATGCAAGGGGAGGGAGGCGAGATCAGCCTGGAAGATGTTGCCGGATCCCTCGGAAACTGCCTAGAAAAAGAAAAAAATAAAAAAGCGGGGGGAGGGAGCTGGGTCTGGGCTGTCTGAGCACATCGTGGAAGTGGGGGGGGCGCGAGGTGGGGAAACGAAAAATCAAGGATCCTCCTGCAAAAACCGCGAGGGAAGACCACGGAGATGGAGTCCCCGCACTATTGTCTCTGTTCCTCCGGCCGGGGCTTGCTGGGGGCGGGAGGGGAGAGAGGGAATTTGGGCACAGGCGCAGGCGCATCCACACTCATCGCCCCCCCCCCCGCATCCAGSCCGCACCGTGAAGTTCATTTCCAGCCACGATGGCCGGTGATTCAAAGGTTAAACATAACTAATGAGGCTTTAAATGGCACCCGGGGTTTATCATAAATATCACAGACCTGCCTCGATGTCTGCAGTTTAGGTCCGAATATACATTCGAAGCAATAGTCAGATACCCAGAGGTCATTTAAATAAATAAATACATGAAAAAAAAATATATACACATGTATTTTTCCGTGTGTGTCTGTATACATATACATATGGAATATTTATATGCTGTGCGTGTGTATGTGTGTATATATATATATATATACATGGAATAAATTTTTTCCTTGTGTTTTCCAACTTACTAGGGAAGCCTGTGATTCTCCCGCTGCATGTGGCYGATCCCACCTCTCGCTCTTCTCCTGGCACACATTTAGACGGGTATACATCGAAATAAATACCTACACATACACACACAATCGATTTCGGCTCCGCCTGAACCAAGATTTGCAGTCGAACCCTCCATAAATAAAATCCATACGTTATTGTTAGGGATAACCGCTCTGCCGGCTGCAGAGAGGAGGTTGGGGATGTTTTATTTGCTATAATTAAAATGCCTCGCCTGCTCTGGAGAGAAAACCCAGCCTCTCTGCCCCCACCCCGGGGAAAAGTTGCCAATAATCAATAATTCCCCCTTCCCCGGCTGTGAAAACACAGTCTCGGGGAGGTTATTTTTTAATATCACCGTTGCAATCTTCGTTGCCAAGGAGGGGAAGAAAGCACCCTCCGTCTTGATCTCCCCAAATCAGCCGCTCTGGCATTGATCCTGCGCTTTGTGTGCGCGCAGTATATTCGCTYTAAAACGATTTCCATTAAACGCGGCCGCCTACATTGGTAGGATCGACCTAATGACTTTGTGGGAGCGCTGAGGAGGGAGAGTGGGGCTGGGGGGACCCTCGGAAATTAAAATAATCCACCCCCCCTCCCCGCCYTCCTCCATGTCTTCCATTCACCCAAATCAGGACTTGGGAATAAAGTCAAAGCCAGACCCCAACAAATAGCCGCGATTGTAAATTCCTATTCATTACAACCAAGGTGCAAAATATATTTATAAAAATATATAAAGCACGTGGAAGAGGAGAATTTTAATTAAATCTTACTGCGGCTCTAACAACATCGAAGTGATATTTCATTCGGAGCCCGCCTCTTGCTTGTGTTTTATAGCGTTTTCTTGCCTCTGACTTTTTTTAAAATATTAGACGAGGTACAGAATTATAAATGACTCTTTCCTTATCTGTGCTGCTCACATATCCAGGATCAGAGGAGCTGATTAAGAAAGAAGTCAGAGGCAACGTTGGATTCATAATGATTCGGAATAATGAATCCTTATCTCTGCTTTCCAGATTATCACCCTTTCAGCTCCCAATGTTTTGTTACATGGGATAATTTATTGCATCTAATACATCACAATGAATCTGATGGCGGAAAGCGATGGGCAACGTTGGGGGAAAAAAAAATCGTGGGTCCTTATTTTAGTTTAGTTTTATCCTGGGGGCAGCGAAACTGATTTTTTTTTTTAATTGGGAAAATATAAGGTAAATCTGATAATAATAATAAAAAAAAAAGAAGTTGGAGGGGGATGATGAGGCGCTTTAATTAGTGTGTCACTTTCAGACTGAAATTAAGAAAATCGACCGGAGCTTCTCCTCTCGGTGGCTCCGAGATCCTAATTTTACATGATTTATTTTTTATTTAAGGGGGAGATAATGCATCATAAACACTGAATAAAGCACGGAGCCGGGTTAAGATAAAATACAATTTGCCTCTCTTTTTTTTCCTTTTTTTTTTTTTAAAGGGAGGGATGCCAATAATGTTCATTTTTTTTTCTTCTCCCCGCCCCGTTGCCAAATAAATACATGCATAGCAAAAAATCGATAAGATTTCTGCGAGGAGTCTCTCCCCTCTCTCTCTCCCTGTGTCTCTGCCTCCTTTTTTTTTTTTTTTTTTTTTTTTTTAAGGCATTTCTCATAAACTGGAGAAACTCCGCGTGTTGCTTTGTATGCAAATGAACGCCGCGCTGTGTTTCTGGCTGCAGAAATGAAATAGGGGATGCAGGGCCGGGGGGGGGGAAACATTCACCTGAAATTATTGATATTCGCGTGCCTGAGGAGGGGAAGATCTGCTGATATTTTGCTGGATTTGAATGTATTCGTTTGAATCCTTGAAGGGAAGCAGMAGCCGCGCTCTGCCTCCTCACCTGCGCAGGGAAAAGCTGCATTTCAAACATTTTCTGTGGCGGATAAACCCCCTTTGCTCCATTCTGAGGGATGGGGTGGGGAGGGATTCCCACAGCAAAAACAACTCAGCCCAAAACTTGATCTCAACAAAAATCACCGCAAGGGTCAAACCCGATAAGGCGGCTTGGGATAACCCCCTCAAAACCCTGCGAGGGGCTGGGGGATGCTCTCGACCCGTGCTAGAGCATCCCCGCCTCTGAGAAAATGGTGCCTAAAATCCTCTTCGTGGTCAATTTGCTGCGTCTCGATTGGTTTTTGTTTAGGTGGGGTTTTTTTTCCTTTTTTTTTTTTTTTTTATTCTTTGTGTGTAGGCACTCCCGATGCTAAAATTTCTGGGGACAGGTGCTGGCAGCTCTGTTCTGCCTTGGTTTAAGTTTCCCTGGCTCCCTCTCATCCCTTCTTGGCTCTCACGGCACAGGGACGGTGTTTAATCATTAACCAGGTCTAGCACGGTCCTTTTTTCCAGGAAGCGAGAGACGCTTCTAAAACGAGGTTGAAAAATAACTTGGTTTTCCCCTTTGCCTAAAGGGAAAGGCTCCCACCTGGGGTGTGGGGTGGGGGTGGGGGGGACCCCACGCCACCCCCTCCCCGCTGTAGGTTCATCATTTTACATGCGGTGTTTCACAAATCCCATCCAAACGCTAATCTCGGCTTCCCTACTCTTCCTCCACTGTAATATTCTGTGYAATATTTGTCAAAGAATTTCAAGTATCAATTATAACCGCAATTTTTGATATCTCCCCCCCCCCCCCGAAATTTGAAGTGTAGATGATTTGATAGGAATATACATATATATAACASCGGTTCTCCCTCAGATGAATTTATTGGACCGCGTCCCACCCTTAGCTGAACATTCAATATTCCAGCATTATCTCCGCACTTAAACTCGCTTTCTCCRTTTCTGTGCCAAGATAAATTTGCATAATATTTGCAGTTGTAATTAGCTGATGAACATCTCCCAGCCTTCCCCTTTGTTTTCCGCGCGTTTGGTCTTCAATTGATGCCACTTTTGATCTTTAATATTACAGGATCCCGATAGAGCATTTTATATCTTATCTGCAGCGCATGAAAGTCGCGCAGAAAGGGAGTGAGAAGGGGGGAAAAAAAAAAATGGGGAGAAAGGAGAGGGAGGAAAAGGCACTGAACGAAGCTGAACTAATCAGAGTTTCGAAAGGTTGTTTCAGATGCCTGAATCCGCAGTTACGGGCCAAATGAGATAAACGGTGAAATTAGAGCCATTTAAAATAATATAGGGCTCGATCAGGTGAGGTACCGCCAGCATCTCCRGCATCTCCGCATCACCCGAGAAGGGCGCCGGGGGCTCCGGCGGCGGAGCCGGGCTGGGGACACGGGGTGCCGGGGTGGCGGTGGCAGCGTGTGCGTGTCCCCCTCCAGGCTTGGGGACTTCGGGGGGAGGCGCCCTGCGCACTTTCAGGGACTCGAGCACCAAAGTTGAGCTTTTTTTTTTTTTTTTTTTTTTTGTTGGCGGTGGAGGGGGGGGAAGGCGCGGGGAAGATGCTTTTCTTCACCCAACAATTGGACCGGGAGCAGCCGGTACCCCCCGACCCGCCGCCCCCCGGAGCACCTCGAGTGAGCAGCCCACCCCCAGGGTCACCTCCGCTCGCAGAGCCGGGAGTAAAGGATGTTATCACGTCGGGAGGGTTATTAAACCGCTAATGAATGAGTGTCTGTGAGACTCTGGACGGGCTGGAGAGACTGCGGGAGGGGGGTCGTGGGGGAGAGGAGGCAGAAAGGCTCGATCTTCATGCCAATCTCTGGAACAAATAGCTAACATTTAACGTTTACACCCTGCTTGGCGACGAACTGGCGCTCCACGGACCCCTGATCCAGGCTAAAATGTCCAGAAAGCCTTTGGAGAGAACAAGTTCCTAGCTATCAGGTTCTTCTGATCTCTCTCCTCCTTTCATAGGGCTTTGGTTTCAGGCTGGACTTGTCCAATGTCTGCTTTACCGCTGCGCGCTCCTAAATGAGTGTCAAGGAGGCGAATATCAAATAGCAGAGAGGTCAAGGCGATTTGGTTAACCGTTGGCTGGGCTGATGGCTTTAAACTTGTGTGGGAGGCTGGGGACGTGGCAGGGGGGAGGGAAGGGAAGGGGGGAAGGAGTGGGAGCAGAGGGGAAATAGACCCGAGAGAAGCGAAGGCAAGGAGGGGGGAAGGAAGAGGGTGGCGGCTTGGACAGCCCCAAAAAAGCCGGGGTCGAGGGTTTCCCGTGGTGGAAGGCTGTGGAAACCCTGGGCAGAGGGTTTATTGGTGGCCTGGGTAGGCTGGAGTGTCCCTGTCCGTCAGAGAGGAGTGTGTTTGGGAACATTTGGGTGATGGATGAGTCTTGATGGCATCCAAATTTGGGCTTGTGCAGGCTTGATCTCGGGTTTTTTGTACGGGAAGCTGCAGGGTGTGGGTGGGTGCACCCCGGATGAGTGGGTGCAGCTGTAGGGGCTGGGAAACATGGGGGATTTTTTAGTGTGTGGTTGGGGGGTCACACTGAGTTTGTGCTGGGGGAAAACCCACAGGTGCATCCAAAAAGGTGCTGTTTTGCAAAGGGTGTGTGAGGGAAGGGCTGAGCCTGGGTGGGGGTTCRTGGTCCTGGGGGTGATGCTGGGCACGAGGGCTCTGCGGGCAGGCAGGACAACGCCCAGGTAGGACAATGCCATCAGGGTGTTAGGAAAAAGAGGGATGTGCGGAAGTGTTTGCCTGTGGTGATGGGAGTACGGCAGGATGGGGCAGGAGAAGAGTCCCTGCAYGTATGGAACAAAAAGGGGTGGTTGTAAAGCAACTGCGGCTGTAGCTGTAGAGTGTGGGATGAGCTGTGGGTGTGGGATGAGCTGTGCAGTGCCTCGTGCAGGGATGTGAGGGGCCAACGGGGAGGTGTGCGTGGGACACGCTGGGTGATGAGCACAGGGAAAACCTCGGGCTCTCGAGGGCTGGGTGGGCCAGCAATGCTTCCAGGGGGCAAATCCCCTCCCTGAGTGCTCTTGCACTGCCTGGTGTGAGGGCACAGCAAGCAGTGAAGAAACCAAAGAGAAATTGTACTTTGCCTGCAATAATCATCTGCTCAAAAAAAAAAAAAAAAAGAGAGAGAAATAGACAGAGAATTTCCTGGAAGAAAAACTTTTCTATTACCAAAGTGGCCAATGAACAGAACAAATACTCAAGGCCTTTTCCAGCCACACTCCTCAGCTCCGAGGCCCCACTAGCCCTCCCTTCCCAGCAATCACATTTTGCTCCCGACATTAGCAGAAAACTCACTCTGGTCCCAGGTAATGTAAAGCTCGTCAGCTGAATCAAGGCAAACAATCGCCATAGGAAATGTGTGCACAGCCACACACGGCTGAGCAGCGCCAGCGCTTGCAACCACCTCAGAGTTTGCAGTAGCTAAAAACCAAGAGGGAGTTAATCGTGGGTTCAGTTCCCATGCCCTTGACCTACACGTTGCAGAGCTCGGGAGTGAGGTGCTGGTACAAGAAATTCAGGTGAAGCCGCCAAGGCTGTCAGGCTGAAGCTGGAGTCGCCATATTGCCCTGGAGTCTGCGTTTTGAACGGTTCACAGGGGAACTCTTTCCTGCTGCTCTCCCTTTTGGAGGTGCAAGAGGGACTTCAGGGGGTTCAGCCCCTGGGCTGTCCTACAGGAACGAGGGATGCCAGCAGGGACATTTCAGTGAAGCCTGGCGAGGACAGGACAGAGGATGAGCAAATTCCAGGATCAAATCCGCACTTTGGATTATTTAAAAATATTTTTTTAATTATTATGGGTTTCCTTGACTTGTTTGCTCGGGGCAGCATGGAGCCCAGCAAGTGTGGGCATCACAAAGGTGTGGGCATCACAAAGGTGTGGGCATCACAAAGGTGTGTCCCTCCAGAGGTGCCTCATGTGTGTGCCTGGACACGAATGTACAGGCAATGTGTGTGCAGGGGGTGCTTGTGCACGTGTGCACACCAGTGCTCCCAGATATCTTGTGTTTTGTATATACATAAAAATAAATATATTCCATAGGAGGCTGAGAGCCATAGGTCTCTCCACCACGCCTGCATACATCCACATACATACACCCACCGAGGTTGCGTTTCCGGAGACATTCTCAAATAGAGCAGTGTAATTTCTCCGCTGATTTTGATTGACATGCTGTCCCTGGGATCATGTGTTAATCCCTTCTTCACTCAAGCCTTTTCATAACTCATTTCTCTCTGCTAGATGGAGACTCTGATGGTTACCGAGGCAACGATGATAGCACTAAGCCATTTCCCTCTCTGCACGGAGACCATTATTCCGCATGCATAGGCCATTTGCAACAAAGGTCGCCACAAAGTCATCCACAACACAGCACACGTTTATTAAACTTTTATTCTTTTTTTTTTTCCTTCCCTCCCCCTAACAGGGAAACTAGCCAGCATGTGTACAATATCTCTCTTTTTTTTTTTTTGGAGATCTTTGTAATATAGGTAATAATAACTGTAGCAGATATTATTGTACCCAAACTACATATCGCACAGATCAGGGGCTTAGAGTTCCTGGTCTAGAAAGATCATGCTTAGATGGTGAAGGTTTTGAACCAATGATTCCTATTTGTCTTTTGTTCTCCTATCAAACAGCAACTTTAATAGCAGTTGGAGGCAAAAGCAGCCGACAGCAACGATACGAGAGAGGTGTGAGGTGAATATCTGAATGTAAAACCCACATGGAGCTTTGCCCTGCACAACCAAGCGCCTCCCAAAACCAAATACCCATCAGCAATGACCACCCCTTTTAATTCAATTTCTACCTGGCTCCTTACCTGGCCTTCCTGGCTCTGGGCACAAGTTGAAGGGTGTCTGTTCCGTGGAGCTGGTTCAAGGGTGTTAACAGCCAGCTCTGGCTCTACGAGGACAGTGGGTTAAAGTGCTGCTGGAAAGGGCCCCCGCTAACCTGAGGTGCTCCCTCCCCACCACTGAGGCTTTGCCCATATGGGGCCTGGCTGCTGGATTTTATTTCAGCCCCATCCTTCGCCCCTGGAGACCGAATGCGATGCGGCGCTTGGGGCCGGCTTTTAGCGAGCAGCCCTTTCCCACCGGGAGCGGCGCGGAGCAAGGCACAAATGCCTCTCCGTGGATTCACGGATTTAGCACCGGAGTCAACGTTGCAGCTCTCTGGAGGTCTGTGCTTCCACAGYCCCCACCCTGGTGTGATGGCACTCGCAGCCACGACGCCTGACGGCCGCGGGGACGGGCGAGCGCTGGGCGGCTGCTCGGACAGTCCTGCGGCATCAGCTCTGCCGCGGATGTGAAAGAGGAGGAGAAGATGGCCCACGGTGATAAGCTCCCAGGAAATTTCTATGGTGCCTCCTACTCTTCTCTGTCCAGACAGCTCCAGCACAGCTCCGGGCTCTTATCTTCCTGTATTGCTGCACCTCTCTGGCCTCCCTCCTACGGTGTCCTGCTCAGCTCGGTGCAAAACACCCTCGTAATCGCACCGGCCTGCCCCAAAGCCCTGATCCCATCTGCCCTCTCTGACTCCCATCACTGGCTTCACTGGTTTTAACACCTCTTTCATTTAGATGCTTGATGCCGCCTCTTCAAAGCCCAGCCCTGGCTACTCCACTGCTCCTCCCTTTATTTTCAGTTTGGAAACGAAAAAAGTTATAAATTGACAACCCTTACACATTCAGTTTACTCTCCTGGATACATGGAGACACTGAAATGACTGGGAAGTCCACATGAGCCCAATTTCTGAAGTAAGTCCTCTGCTTGGAGATCCATCTAAAGGAAAATACCTTCCATGAGTAACCATTCCTTGGAGATAGCCGCAGTGGTTTCCAACCCAGCCCGTGTGCTTGTTTACAAAGTTTCTGTTTTGCAAGACGTTCAAGTGGTCAGACACAAACAGGAGTTGGGATTAAACCTCCCAATCTGCCATTTATCTGGAGAATCACTTTCCCACTGCGATACAACCRCCACAGTCCAGCTGACACACAGGAGGGTGGTTTATGGTGTGGGGTGAAGTGGCTCCTCTGCCGAGGTGCTGATTTAGCAGAGGTGTTTGAGGAAAGCAGCTGCCCTGGATCCATGCTGGTTGGTGTCCGAGGCCTGTYGCATCCCCCTTTTTGAGCTGATAGGGAGCCAGAGTGAGAATTGTTCCACTACYGCGATATTGCACTGGGGGAATCCAAGAGGGACTGATCCTGCAGACAAGGTCTTGCTGTCAGGAGGATTCACTGTCTCATGGCATTCTTCACTGTATTCCCAAACCACATCCAGCCATTCTGAATAAAGCCTGTTACCCTTTTCCCACCCCCTGCACTATCCAGGCACCTTGGCTGCTCTTGCATCACTCCTTCAATGGAAAGCCTCCAGCATGCATGGCTTGATAATAAAAAAAAGGGTGGAAAAAAGTATTTATCATGATTTCTGCTCACAATGAGCTCTCCCATCTCATTCAGGGATGCTTGAGGCCTTGATTGCACAGGGATATTTCCTTGTGATGCAGCCCTGGGATGGTGCTGGGACTTTTGAGCGAAGCGTGGCAGGTATTTCCAAGCCCCCTGCACTAATTGATGGGCTCTCTATATATCATGCCAGATAAAGGGCTCTTGCACAGTAAATGCTGATGTTTAGAACATCCTGATAGTGTTTTGTTAACAAGAAGATAACAGGAGAGCAAGATACGTTTGTTTAGCTGCCTAYAGATAAACCAAATAGGGTCTTTGTTAAGTTTTCATGACTGATGGCAGGTACTAAATGCGATAAATAATACCCCAGGTCCTGATTGGAGCTACTGTAGCACAAATTATAACCCATGGCACTGCCCTGTGAGGGGRGATGGAGGGGTTAAAGGCTACAGGAATGAAGATCTGGGATTTTTTTTGGGTGGCAACCCTTTTTTTTTTGTGAACTGACAGTGGCCTGCTATGGCTTTTCCAACATTCCGGCAAAGTGGTACCCACCAGAAAAGCAAGGAATGAAAAAGATGTTGGTAATAAGGTATTTATGGAAGCAGAAAGGCAGAGAGGCTAGAAAAATTTACAAGGAGAGGGTGGCACTGGGTGGCACCAGCCTAAAACCAGCGGTGACTTTTTTTCCGAGGCTCTTCACCGGCTCATCTAGAACGGGATGCCCCAAGAATCTTTGGAAACGGAGGGTGAGCAAGGCTGTGTCGCAAAATCCCGTCGAGCAGATCCCGAGCATCCTTCTCCCCCCACCCCAGGAGGACGCTGAGTCAAGGCAGCACCCGCCTCCCTCCCGGGTTTGCCTTCGCAGGGTGCTTATTAGCACTTCTCCCCAAACCACCTGCTAATTGCAAGGTGGGTCACTGCCAGCCCTCTTACAAAAGACAGGATTGTTATTGAGAGGCGATAGGGTGACCCTGAGTCACGGGAGAAGAGGGGCCACGGGGTCTGCCCACGATGCTCCCCAGTGGTGTCCCAAAGGAGTCCCCGTGGATGCCMCAACCTGCCAAGGCCAGGGACAGATTACCAGCAGGGGGAGAGCTGCTCAGCCAGGCTTCCAAAGCCTACGGCTGCAAAACCTGTCCAGGTTTGGAAGTCAGGCCATGAAGCAGCCCAACTCCTCTCAGCTGTTGAAAAAGATTATAATTACATTATCTTCAGCACCATCTTCCCCGAGAAGTCAGTAATTTGCTGCCCTTTTGTTTGTTTTCTTCTTCTTGTCTCATGTTTTGTTTCCTTCTTCTCACACCTTTTAAGAGAGGAGGCAGCAAGAGCTGCACTGGGGTGATGCTAAAAGCACCCATGACSCTTGGGTTGGTGCTCTCCTGGTGTGTCCTGCTGAGGAGGAGAATGAGGAGGCCTTCGAGCTTGATTCCATGGCTGAAAACCTCTGGGATGCTGGGAGTGTCAGCTCCTGTTCTGATGGAGGTGAAACCAGAGAGCAGCTGCGGCACCTCCGAGCTGGTGCTGGTTTTGCACAGGAGCTTTGATGCCCAGCCCGATGTCATGTTTTGGCTCCCCAGGAACTGGGAATGAGGAGCTCAGCATCCAGATCTTCACTTGAGAATGGGATGGGTCCTTGAGGAGGTCGTGCAGTTTGGGTTTTGTTTTCCTACCCCAGCTGGCCACATGGGTATTTATTTGTTGGGGGGTTTWAACACTTTTAAGGAGATGCGAAGGGCTGGAGAAGAATGCACCRAACTGCATTCATGTGGTGTCCCAAATAATTTATAAGAATACATGRACTAGCCCTGTTCCTTGCCCAGGGAGAAACCAGGAGCTGCAAATTTCTACTCCTGCTTCATGCACTTCTCTCCCACCCAGAACTGGAGCCGTGCCAAGCCCCCTCTAAATCCAGAATAATTTCCAGCTACGGTTCACCCCAAGCAGATATAATGAAAGAGGACGGAAATTTTGCACCCAAGGCTGGACTATACACATTTAAACACTCAAAGCTCGGAAATTTATGGATGGGGTAAAAACTCTGCCCCATAWCTCATTGGGAAGATCCTAAATTTGCATTTCACAACAACTTGCAATGTGGGACTCACGCTGTGCTTCCGAGCAAGTGCTCGGCGTCAGAGCCAGCCCAGAGCGATGGAGAGATGTAAATGAAAAGCTAGTGGATCTTCCTGAGACAACTTGGAACAGGCATCCAAAAAATGAATGTGTTTTCTTCTAATTAGGAGTGTTCGTTATATCTCGTGGTGATCTACAAAACAAGCCACATGCCAGTTATTGCTGGTACAAGCACAACAATTCTGACTGTGGGAAAAAAGTATTTCCAGGCATGTAGGACACAAAACGTACTAAAGGCATTTTAATGACACTTTAATTAATCTCTGGGCATAGGTTAAACAGAGAATATCTAAAAAGGTGTGTATGTGTGTGGGGGGTAATAACGAAAGTTAGGACTCAAATCAAAAGATGCTTTAGTAGCTGCATATGTTATTAAATATAATTATATTCATTTAAAATATCCCCACGCACAAAAAATGGTAAACTGGAATGAAGGTTGCAAGCAAATCTCAGTAAATCAAGGCTGACAAAAAAATGTATCAAAAGAATGTTACGATTATCATACGAACAAAAACAAACCCGAATAAATTTAGAGCTAAGGTGAGACTCAAAAAAAGAAATCCAAAGGAGCTAGGTGTGGAAAATTACCCAGTGGAGGCAGCTAACCACTTCAACTCAGAGATGGGTTGCAATAACCTAAAGAAAAAGCAAGTGTGGATTTAGAAACACATTATCCTGACCCGGGACCACAGAAATGGAAATGCCTTTCTCAGATATCTGTTGGCTGATAGAGTTTATCGCAACCAGATGGGAGACTCTCACTTCCAGTCTGCTCACCAGACCACAGTCCTGCCTGTGTAAACACCCGTGACAAAGCCACTGGGGTCTCTGCAGAGGTGAATCTTTTGGTTCAGGAAGAAATAAACCTGATTTTACCCCAGATCACCGCTTCCTGCCCAGTTCTTGCAAGGGCTTTGCTGAGCTCTCCTTGCATCGTATCCCAGCTGTGGTTAGAGGTGCGTCAGGCAGCCTCGGGGGGAGCCCATGCACAGACATCTCCCCATGCCTTTGGTTTGGACGGACCTTGCAGAGGGATCCAGACTTTTGCATGTCTATTACAGGGAGAACTTGGCAGCTGAGCCCCACTTTTGGGATAAAAACTCAACATAAACTTGTGCCCCCAGTGACAGGTTCATATAAAGGTGCCTGGAAAAGTACCTGGAGAGGCACCCAAGGATGAAGGAGGCTCAGGGGTGTATTTTGCAACAAATATCACTATTAAAGCAAGGATTAGCTGCTAGAGGAGACCTCAGGCTTAGAAAGCAGAAGAAAGTTTCCCTTTTTGTATCATCAGGTGACCCCTCTGCAGACACTGACCCTCGTGGCCTCAGACAGCTCCGGCACCAGTCGTCTGCCTGGCGTCCATGGGAGCTGGGAGCTCAGGGGTGCCTGTTCCCATCCTGGCTGTGCCCCCGACGTGCTCTGTGACCTGGCACAAATCACGTCACCGCCCTGCTTTGGTTTCGCTGCTCGTAACGCCAGCAGAAAACAAATCAGTCCTTGTTCACAGAAAGTGAGTGACGCTCGCCCGGCCCCAGGATTCCTCCAAGCACATCTGATGGGAACTGCCACAGCTTTTGAGTCCCTAAGCCATTAAACTAATACCAACAGTAATAGTTATCTGGTTTTATTACCCTCTCTCAGCAATTGCTGGGGACACTCACCCGCCCTGCCCAAACGCATGTATAGGAATGGCAAGGTGGGATGTGCTGCACCGTGATGGGAAATTTGACTGGGTAACTCAGGAGGTCATAGAACCATAAAATGGTTTGGGTTGRAAGGRAYYTGGAAGATCATCTYRTTWCAATCCCCCTGCCATGGGCAGGGACASCTTCAACTAGGTCAGGTTGTTCAGAGYSCCATCCAACCTTGAACACTTCCAGGGATGAGGTGTCAGTAACTTCTCTGGACAACCTGTTCCAGTGCCTCACYACCCTCACAGTCAAGAATAATATCCTAATATCCAACCTAAATCTACSCTYTTTCAGGGTGAAGAGAGTCTGGAAGATCYACCTCCAGAAGATGACAACAGGCACTTGTCTTGCACAGAGGGGAAACATATGGTGTCAGGTGTCAGACAAGTAAAAGTGAGGGACCCGCTGCAAGCAGCAGGACACTTGTGATCGAGATAAGGATAACTCAAAATGGAGGTAAACAGCTAAATTACTGCTAAATTGCTACGTCGTTGTAGAAAATCAGAGTACCTTGGGGGAGGCAATGCCAAGAGCGCGCTCAGCTCTGAAACTATTTTGCAACGTGTGCATCCAAGGCTGGATTCATACCAGAGGCCTGAGCAATGTGATTTGGCAAGTGCTAACTCCATGACCAGTGCATGCCATCCAGAAGCAAGAAGGAAAACAAAGATGTGATGCAGCTCTGCAGCCATTTAAGCACGGCTTTGGTAAACAGAGCGGGTTTAACACTCACCAGAGCCTCGGGCACGGGCTAAGGCACTGGCTCCTCCCTCCACCCACCTGCACACTCCGTGACTTGTACAAAACTYGGCCTAGTGGGAGCCCTGGAAGTTAATCTGGTCCCCCCTTGTCTCCCCACCACCCTCCTTCCCTGACACCGAACCAGCACGCTTGGTTCTGCTCGTAAACACCACCAAGACCACCAGCCGAGGCCAGGTGAACACGAGGAGCCAGGCGGGTATCCCAAGATCTGCACCCTGTTAAAATCCCGGGGAATGCTTTCCAGCGAGCTGGTGCGGCGTAGCTTTGCCAACATGGGCACCTGGGTGTGGGAAGAATGCTGGCAGGGCGATGAACTCATTAAGGTGGAGCTCTGTCACCACCTCCCGAAGGAATCCGAGATGAGTCCATCGCTGCGCCGTATCCTTGTGCAAGCGGGTGTAGGAAGGATCAGTCACTGGAGCTCCGCGCTCCCCGGCTCCACACGCCGGAGCCAACGCCACCAGGAGAAATAGGAGCCCTTTCCATGTAAGCGAACTGATCCGGCTGATATCGAGTGACTCATTAAGGGCTTACAAAACTTAAGTAGACCATAGTGTTGCTCTCTAGTAGTGGGAACTTCTTGGCTCGAGAGGAGGATTTGATACCTGCCAAAAGCTCACCTTGGGCCTTGCCGGCATTAGCAACAGCAGACCTGCCCTGGGAGGTGATTGCAAGAAGTTGCAAACTGCTCCTGTTTTCACTCTAAAGAATTAAGTTTTTCCAAGATTCTGGGTGGGAAGAGCTGGCCCTGCACTGGGCAAAGGATGAACACCAAAGCCTGAAATGGAGGCTATGAGGGGTGAAGGCGGGATCAAGCTCTTAAGCTGGACAAATACATCTACTCTAACTGGGAGTTTTCTCAGTACCTTAAAACATTTCACCCTCTGCTCTCCCCTTCATCCTTTTCCCATCCAAACCCCTCAAAAGAATGAAAATATCCCATGTTGATTAGATTAATTAGAGACAAGTGTACATGCAGATAGTGATAGGACATGGGGGAATAGCTTTAAACTAAAAGAGGAGAGATTTAGATTAATTATTAGGAAGAAAATTCTTGACTGTGAGGGTGGGGAGGCCCTGGCACCARTCACCCAGAGAAGCTGTGCCTGCCCCATCCCTTGAAGGGATCAGGTTGGATGGGGCTTGGAGCAACCTTGTCTGGTGGAAGGCGTCCCTGCCCATGCCAAGGGGTTGGAATGAGGTGACTTTTAAGGCCCATTCAAGCCCAAACCATTTTATGATTCTGTGATTCTGTGATCTTCAAAATAGCTAAATAGTCATATTAAACACATCTGAACTGGCACCACTGTGACTTGGATGCACAGGGCAAAAATAGCCCACCCTTCTAGCCCCCACAGAATTTTTTTTGTAGCCAAAATTTGCAGAGCAGAGGAACCACTAACAGAGAATCAAATGGAGCAGGATCTGCTTCTGAAGGGGTTGGTAGGCAGATGTTTTTCCCAATTCGAAGGGACACAAGGGTTTTGCAAAATAGATCACTTGTGATCTGATTAACATAAGTAAATGGAGCCTTAATAAAGGTTAAGTGGGTGCACAGCAATGTCTGCTCGAGCTTTGTCATGTTTGCTATGAAACCTCCAGACGGACTTAAAAACCATCCCAGAAAGGGCAGGCGTGTGACACCTGAAGATTAGGTTCAGTGAATTTGGAAGCCACTTCTCCATTGCAAACTGCCCCCAAATTAAAGCATTTTCACATGACCACCTCACTGGTTCACCTCAAGACTTTGCACAGGTCCTAGTTACATTCCCTAAACCTCATCTCATGTATTACAGAGCTACAACTCCTTCAGTGGGATCCTCAGCACGAAACCGATGAACATCCTTGATTGGGGAAACTTTTTTCTGGCCAGCAATCCTGAAAGCAAAAAATGCAGCATTTAGCCAGAGACAGCTGTGAGGGCTGGAGGGATGTGCTTCCTCCTGAGCCGTGGCACTGCAAATCCAGCCTTTCAGAGAGTAGGTGGCACTAAGAGCCAATGGTGGGGCTGGGTTATTAGATACCGAGGCAAAGGCCTGGATTTTGGGCTTGACTGAGCATCTGTCTTTGCAGAAAATATAGAGAACAACAGCATCACTTCATCCGCAGCATCTTAATACATGCCAGCTCCAAGCACCAACGCAGACATTTCACAGCCCACAAAGCCCAGAGAAGGCAGCTATTGTACGAATTATGAGAGGCGTTTTTTGACGTCCCCGAAGTCATTTTAAGCAAGAAGCTGTTTCTCAGATAAACCCCACCAGATATCCCTGGAAGGAAAAGAAGAGCTAGTAGGAAAATAAGGTCTTAATGTGAGCTCAGCCCGGCTCCTTTCACAGAGAGGCTCGAAATCAGTGGAGGAAAAGAGAGTTGGTTTCATGTTGGAAAAGTTATTGGAAGAGGGTCAACTAAAGCCTGCAGAGCCAAAGGATCTGTCTGGTTCTGGAGGGTCATAGATGGTTTCCTGCTCTCAGCCTCAATGAAAACACATTTTCAGCTGAGGAGCAGGTTCAAGGACAGATCTGTCACCAAGGAGGCTCCCAATGGCCCTGTAGTTTTATCCAGCCCGTGTGAAGGGTGCTATCGTTATTTAACCCGTGGGAAGGTCTGGGCTTCACAGAGCAGGAAATGTTATCCTCCTCCTGTGGATGGAAACTGGGACACGCTCTGATCTTGTGCCCAAATGCACCAGGCAGATCTGAGAACTGTGCCCAGCTTTCTGGATAACAAGACAAAGTTTTCCCGTTGAATCCATGCAATGGTGACCTTGTGGACAACAAAACCCACAACAAGATGTGCACCCCTAAGAAGACAATTCTTACAGCACTCACCAAAAAAGCGCTGTAAATGACAACTCAATCAAAAATAAACTGCACACTATTCCCTCTCCCCATTTCCTAATTAATTTATGTAAAAGGAGAAAAAAAAATTCCGTTTTTTTTTTCAAATTTGGATGTCGAATTAAAAAAATCCACAGCAAACAGTGCCCAGTCCCACACCTGGGGAGGGATTAGCTTGAAGGAAGAAGACTGAAGGTCACCTGCACACAGTTCAGCAGCAGCGCTGGAGCCCCCAGGTGACATCAGGTGTCAGGCTGGTGACATGCCATCACACTTGTCATTAGTCCCACGGCATGAAAATGACAGGCACAGCGAGATGCTGGCTTAGGGAGGAATTGACAAGCAAGACCTTGGAATTTGTAAACCAAATTCCTGCTCATGACTGGTGATGAAACCTAAATTTTTGTAAATGTGTTCTTTTTCTCCCTCATCCCCTTGTTTAGGCAATAAAATCATSTTCTTTTCTGGTTTGGTTTTGCAAAGCTGTTTCAGCCATTCAGTTTCAGTCATTATGGGAGCGTTCGCACTGAGAACATAACAGGGAGTTAATACGAAATTATTTTCTCCTTGTATTTTACAAAATGCATGGAAAATCTTCCATCTATCGTGGCTTTACTTGACATTTTGTTTTCTGAAGAAAATCTGCCTTTTTGGTCAAAGCTTGAGGCAGCAATCACTGAATAACAGAATGGTTTGGGTAGGAAGGGACTTTAAAGATCGTCTATTTCCAACCAATACCGTGCCAAATCTCAACTGTCAGCACGTGTTTGGTGTCACCACACTGGAATGGAAGTCCCCACTCGCTCAAGGCACCCAACAGCTGCTGAGCTGTGTTGGCTTTGGCACAGGCCACCAGACACCTCAGGTAAGGGGCTGGGTCTCTGGAGCAGTCAAGGACTAGAAGGAAAATTAAAGGGTGACTGCCAAGGTAAAGGAGATGAAGGCGGCACAGTGGTCTGGTAGCCCTCAGCTCTCCTCCTCTCTCCTTGGGAGGAATTTTACAGCATTTATAGTCCTGGTGCAAAAGTCACTTCACAAGGATCTTAGAATCACAGAATCCCAGGATGGTTTGGGCTGGAAGGCACCTCAAAGACCATCCAGTTCCAACTCCCCTGCCATGGGCAGAGACACCTTCCACTAGACCAGGTTGCTCCAAGCCTCATCCAACCCATCCTTGAACACTTCCAAGGATGGGAAGTCCACCACCTCTCTGGGCAACCTGTCCTAGTGTTTTACCACCATCACAAAAAAACCTTTTCCTTATACCTGGTCTGAATCAACCCTCCTTTTGTTTTGCCCTACCACCACAGGCCCTGCTAAAAAGCCTGACCCCCTCCTTCACCCAGTGCAAACCTTGAGCTGGCTGAAGCAGCACCTTCRAGGGAAAGCACCCTGGGCTCAGCTGCCACAGCCCACGATTCATGGCTTCTGCTCACAGGAGCCAGGTACGAGCTGTTTGCTGGCTGTAAATCTCCCGTTACAGCCTCCTCTGCTGCACAGCACACATGGATTAATAGCAGCTTTCTACTTTTGAGGTTACAGCTGATCCAAAAGTCCCCAGAAGAAAGGGCGAGTTTCCTAAGCAGCATGACTGACAAGACGGCGAAGAGGGAGTTTATTCAGAGCATTATCTAATTCATTCCCCAGTGAAGGAAACTCATCTACTTTTGAGACTTAAAACTTCTAAAGAAAACTGCTATGATCTAAAGAGATTGGCCATAAAACTATTTGTATTGAAAACTTAGCCAGCATGCCTTTAGTGAACTTCATTCATTAACATTCTTCCTGGCAAGGTTTCCATATCTCAGCGTTCATTTTATACTTTAATTTGGTTAGTAGGTCTTTGTTTAATCGTCCTATTGAAAGGAGAACAAAGAAGGTTTAGGTGATACAGTGAAGTAATACACTATATTTTATCTCTGTAAAGCCCAGACAAAGTCAGCAGGCTCTGATACCCTCCGATTTGGGCGCTTTTTTTATTCCCTTTCTCTTCCAGGACATTTGGAATCACAAATCAGTTGCAGAGCATAAAGATCCTCACTGTACTTAGCTGCGGACACCTTCAGAAGAGAAACACCTTGTCAAGCAGAGAAACGATGCTTTGAGCACAACATACAGCCCTGAAGGAAGATTATCTTGGGAAAAGTGCATTCCCATTCCTTGGGGGATGGATGCTCTGCTTTTATATCTATGTCCTCCAATAAAAATCAGTAGTCAAGATAGTTTCTTCCACTGCTTACTGTCTCGATATCAACTTCATGGTTTTTTTCGGGGTGCAAAACTCATTAACAAGCTGCAATTTTGCCTAATAACTAACCTGGTTCACAGGCAGCACCCAGCCRTGCTGATTTCTCCAGAGACCCACAGGCACAGGCTGCCCTGGAGGAGGATTTACAGGATAAAAAGGATGAAAAAACTCTCCAAACGGAGCTGCTCCCCAGCCCCAACACCGGCCGTGCGAGTGGGCAGCTCCTGGGCTGCTGTAAACTGACACAGCTCCAACTGACTCCCAACTGACTCCAGATAAAAATCTGGCCCCAGAGTAACGGCAGGACTCAACAAGCTTTTCTCACGGAATAGTTTTTACGCTCTTTTCTTGAATATTTACGACCCATCCTCACTGTCCTGCTTAAATCCACGACACACGGTGCATCTGTAAAGGGGGAAAACTGTATCTGTCTTCTCTTTATACTGAAGCAGATGGTGAGTCCTGTCCTCACTGAAAACTCTTTGATTCTTTACTTTCTAAACTCTACACCAGTTCTACTCCAACCACCCCTAGAAACATGTGCTTTCCAGAGGCAGTGCTCCCAACTGATGCTCCTCTTGATGAAGCTGCATTCCAAGGCAAGGAATTGCACTCCAAGGAAAACCAGAGACTCCGATGCTCTCCATGTCATCCAACAACCAAACCAACCTGCAGCCCACCCACCGTGCCCTCTTCCTGATGGATTGTGATATGCAAACCCCAAATCATAGGAGGATTCAGATGAACACACATCCCAAGCATAAAATCAAGCAGCAAATCGAGGCAGCAGCCCTAACTGCTCCCTAACTCTCCATACACTAAGTTTATGCAGAAGAAACCCAATCTGTCAAGTTATAGCAGTAAATACAAAATTTGAGGAAGGAGCTGGGCTTGCTCAGCATTGTGTGGTACCAAGGGCTGTAAAGAAGGTCCATGCTCAGGGATAACCATTTCTGGAAGCTGATTATTCATTTATCTCACTGATTCCTGACACACACCAGCGTAAGTGAAAGGGAGGCAGGCTCAGCACCAAGCCTGGCTTCAAACTGATGACCTGGAGGTGAAGGGCCCCTTCTCCCATTACTAATCCCCTCAGCCACACAAGCCTCCTGAAAATGATGCTTTGGTTTTATTGCCACAGGGGTCATTTATAAAATCATAAAAGCCAGGGTAAGAAACCAACCCAGCAGCAGCAAGGCCGAGCATGCAGACAAGTAGCTGAAGTTCAGCCCTCCCATGGCATCCTGAGTAATTCAGCTGATTAAATGTGAGAAGTTCTGATTCATGGAGAGGAGGAGGAAATGCATAAACAACTTACCAAAAGCTAATTTTTTTATTATTGCAACCAGAAATGACCAAAGACGGTGTATTTTTTATGTCTGCACATTACATGTGGAAGAAACCGAGAATCAGGATTGAAACATCCAACAATTGAAAATAAAATAAAATAAAAAATCAAACCCAAGAACTTTCTTGACTGGTAATTAACAGGGACGGAATATAAACGAGATGGCATTGAACAAAGCAGGTAACAGTGCACTTTTAATAAACCAATTTCACCCATATCTCCACTGATTTGCAATTTAACAGTTCTATCAGCAAAGCCTCATTTCCCTAACTAGACTGGTACTTTTAAAAACATGACTAATTCATTCTCATTAATATCAATTTGGATGCATTTAAAAAATAACTCTTAATATCTGCACAACAGGCTAAAGGGCCATATTTCTCCAACATCAGACATTCTCACTGCATGGTTTAAGTAGAAATATCCCCAAATTAACCAATGCAATCTAAAATTGATTAGAAAACAGAAGGTATAAATTTTTTTCAGGATTTATTCTTATTTAGCTCCGACACCCATTGCACTACAATATCTAATACTGACTTTTATTTCACTTTCTCTGCCCTTTCCCCTTGCATTTTCCACGGGGAATGTGGCTGGCATTCACTTTACTGGTCTTTCCAAGGGGATACACAAAGCAGAGGAACACACCTGCATCTCCTCCACCTACACACGATCCTGTTGGCAAACTCACTACCACTTGTTAAAAAAAAAAAAAAAAAAAAAGGAGAAAAAGGAAAAAAAAAAGGTCCTTTCCAGCTACAGATTAACACGCTGTAGCTGCCACCAGAAGTGCAGAGCCCCCCTGGCCTAAGCTCCCAATTCAGAAGGCATTTAAGCACATGTATAACCAAGTGTGGGAACAGGCTCCTTGAAGGCAATAGGATTACTCACTTCTTAAGAAGTTACCACATGTTTAAGTATCTGAATCGAGGCCTAATTACGGTGCTGGCCACCTCCTCGTGCACGCACAGCTGGGGCAGAGCTCACCAATCCCTCACAGCCATGAGGACAGGCGTTTGTCACACTGGCTTTTAGGAGCTGCTAGGTTTGTATKCTCGGGCAAACGACAACAAAAATCCTCAAGCCCTAAAAAATAATTAAAAAAAAAAAATTACTTCATAAATATCAGGTATTTACACGTGTGAAAATCTTTTAATGGGAAGTGTTTTTACACACCGATGAAATGTACAAGCAATGAAAAGGTACGTTGACAAAGACTTAAAAAAAAAAAAAAAAAACAAGCCAAAAATCAAAGTATAAAATATATTACAGGTCCACCGAAAGAAATTCACACGGAAGAAAAAAATTGACACAATAGAAACTTTTTTTTTTTAAAAATAGAAGATATATCACAAAAGCTTGAACATGTTTATTTTATGTTAGTACTAAAAATCAAGGAAAAAAGCTTCATATATTCTCGTCACAAAAATATTTACCAGCCACTTTTTATTTCCACATTATGATTATCTGGCTCAGCAAGAGTCGAGGCTGAACTGTATCCAGACTACAGAAATCATTCCAGAAGGTTGTCTCAGTTTACAACTTACTGCAATTTACATTTTCTCCTCCTCTCAGCACCTTACTGCAAAGGTTCAAGAGGGATTAATAACAAATCGAGAAAGAATAGGACAGATATCTGTATTTACAACATTCATCCGTGTTGCTGCCGAGCCACAGGAGCGGGAGCGGTCCCATGAACCACCGAAGTCTTCGCGGCGCTCTGTGCRAATTCCCCTTGGCAGGGAAAAAAACCCAGCATCAGAATGTACCAAAATCCAATCCCCTGGGCTCGGACGGTCTGTGAAACCCAACAGCCCCTGCCCRAGAGCATCTCCTCGCCCCCGATCCACTCCAGAGATACAGCCCCGACAGCGGAGGGTGGCACGGGCAGGATGGATCCCTCCTGCGGCGCAGTCGGGGCAGGAGGCGCCGCGGCGACYGCACGACTTCAGTCCCCTGCCAAGCCTTCAGTGTGCCCTGTGCTTCCTCTTCTTGTGTTTTTTATCCTTCCTTTTGTTGGCACACTTGGAGCAGAACCATTGCATCTCTTCCGGGGGTGCAGCGGTAAGCCCAACGCAAGGCCTGTGAGGGACAGGAAAATATCACATCATCTCAGAGGAGTAATGTTACTTCTGTTTCTTAACCCAAAAAAATGCAACTTTCCAGTGGGAGACAGGATCYGGCCTTCAAATTATTATAACAATTACATTATCATTATCTTAATGAATGTAACGATCCAACAGAAACCTGAAAACTCTTGCTTTGAAACAAAAGAGAAATATCAAAAGGATACTCAGATTAAAAGCGTTATTTTAGTAGAAAATACGAGTGCACTTTCAGGTGTAATAGACTAGATTTAAAATAATTTCAAATGCTTCTTTAACACATCTGCAAAAACCCTCATGATTTTATGTAGCTTTTTAAAAAAACGCCTAAAAAGTGATTAATTCCCCCCAACCTTTTTATAAGAGCTGACATTTATATTACTGTTCATACAATGCTTCATAATTTGAACTATCTGTATACACTGTGCTCATAATCCTGTAGTTCTCACAAAATTACCAGAATCAGCAATATTTCCCAGCAGTTTCAAAAACAACCGTTATCACCARTGCCCATTAATTAAAAAGTAACTCTCCTTCACAGCCTAAAATCTGCTTTTTCAAATTTCAGAGCAACAGAGATAAAAATATCTTCCAGATTATTAAATTGGACACAGTAAAGCTATTTAAATATTCCCAACGTCACGAACTATTAAAAAAAAAAGGTTTTTAATAATACAGCMCCAATCTGCCAGGGACTGGCAGAGTAGGATGGATGAGAGGAACTTACCAGTGATACCAATCATCGCAGTCATCACAACCTATCATTGGACTGCCATCATCTGGCTTGTTACAGCCAGGACAGATCCAGATCTGGTTACCCCACTCGTCTCGGATCTGGTGCAAAGAAAAGCAAAGTTAGCTGGTTTTCAGGGCTAAGCAGGCAGGAAAATTGACATTAAAAAAAAAACAAAAAAAAAAGAAGGTTTCTTGCTTATCTGGCTAAGCCATTCAGCAGCCCCCGTTGTTATGTGTGAATTCTCTGATCATGAGAGCTCAGCGTTACGTCTTAATTGATTTTCCAACACTGTACATGACGACAAAATCATGCATTTTTCTGTACTGTCCTGTAAACCAGTARAGCCAGTTACACCACCCACCCTAAGCATGGGCATTCACACACAGCAGCCAGGGCTTAAGGACACAATTCCTTCTCTGTCYATACTTTTAAAATTCGACCCTGTTAATGGCAAGCAGGAGCCACGGCAGCCTCCTGCGTAAGATAACAGTCTTATATGCATGTAAAATATACAGCGCTGTGTGTATATATTGCTGCATTACTTATTAGCCAAAGTCTTCAACTCCAACGAGCTGATAAGATCAGGATATAAAAAAAGTTGTTACTGAGTAACTTTCCATTCCCCTTATGACATTTATGTCACAGTACAATTTACTAAAGGGTAAATGAAACAAGAAAGGCAGATCATTTACAGTACTGGGCAGCTGCTCACCGGGTTCATCATATGCATTTTTTTAATGTTTATATCCTGCTTGACCCATTGTTTGCATTTTTAAATTTCCAGTGGTTTCTCGAACAGCTCTTTGCTTAAAACATACATGCAAAATGTCACAAAATCCACCTAAAGGAGTGCAATTAACAATACAAAGTACAAAATGTCTGGGGCACTACCCTGACTCCATCATTCCTTTATGAAGATTTGCACATTATCGCTGAATCTCAAAACCAGAAACTGTTTTGTTCTCAGCTTTTGTGCATTTACACATATCTCAGGCAATAACTTTTTGCTATCTCTACAGCTTACAAACATGATATTAAAAAGTAGTAGATGAAAAGCCCCAAATGTTCTTAGTAAAAAAAAAAAAAGCCACTACATGGTGGTCTGTACATCTTACACCACTTCCTGAAAAATCAATAGGAATGTACCAGAGCTGCAACCAACACATCACTCTTTCCTGATTCCTCTTAAAGCCCTGAATGGTTTTGTGGTTTAAAACTCGAAAATACAAGGCCCAAGAATACTAAGCAGGGAACAATTCTCTTCCCAACAGCAATCATAAAATTAACTCCATTTCCAAGCTGATTGATTGCAATAATCATTCCTATCTACCATCTAATCTCACATCTGCAAAGTCATTTTAAGTCGGTAGAGAAGCATCTGCTCCCCAGGTGAAGTGTCTGGGCTCGGAGTGAAGAGGTCCAGAGACACTTCAGTGGGATAACCCTGCTGGGGAGGGAGGAGATGCTGTGCCACGGTGCTGCAGAGAAGGGGAGCTGTGGGATGTTGGGCTGAGGGCTACAGCCTGCCCGAACACCTGGCTGCACCCACATCATCCCCCAGCACAGACACCCCATTTCTGGTGCTGCCTCTTTTGGGCACTGGCCCTGCCAGGTGTAGGCAGYGCTGCCTGATGTTGCCCCACCAGAAAACAGACATCCTCACTTTTCCAGAAGTTTTTCAGTTTGTTTTCCCTGTAGACTGCCTCCCTCATGCTCTCAGGGGCTGGAGAGAGACAAGGTGGTCTATAATCACCTCTCTGTTTGTTAAACAAGAACCTGGGCTGCTGAATRAGGATATTAAAAATGTTGCATAACTTCTTGTTCCTTAATGAGCCAAGGGTCGTGGAAGGAGGGACAGAATGGGATTGCTGACTGCTATGTTAGTACAAACCACTGAGAGCTAATGAGCAGAGCATATGGACTGAGATGCTATCCAACAGGGAGATGTATATGCTTTTTTTTTAACTATAAAATCACTCTCCTCTCCTCCCCTGTAGAAGGGAGTTGTGCACCTCTGGCACACTGGCTCCACTCTTATCTCTAGAACAGCTTTCCCCTGTGATCTGACRAAAATCATGTCATCATGCTGTGTCCTGGATTTCCTTCATACAAGAGGCTAATAGTTATTAATTATTTTCTTCTTCCCCAACCTCTCTCTCAGCATTTTGACTTATAAATGTCTCACATCAGGTGTCTCTGCCTGTGCACATAGTTGGCTCCTAATGCAGTAAAGCTTTGGTTTCAACTATAATGCTGTAAAACTTCACTTTTCACAAGGACATGGAGTGATAGGACAAGGGGGAACGGTCTTAAGTTGGAGAAGAGTAGGTTTAGACTACATATTAGGAAAAAAATATTTACAGTAAAGGTGGTGAGGCACTGTACTGGTTGCCCAGAGAGGTTATGGACTTCCCATGCCTGGAAGTGTTCAGGGCCAGGCTGGATAGGGCTTGGAGCAACATGGTTGAGTGGAAGGCGTCCCTGCCCATGGGAGGCAGGTTGGAACAAGATGATCTTTAATGTCCCTTCCAACCCAAACCATTCTGTGATTCTATGGTTCTGTGAAAAGCAAAAATAACCTGGAACCTCCAAGTCTTCTGAATTATCCATTAAGGTGCTAACAGTGTTACCACTAGAAGTACCCAGGCAAAGTTCTGGGTTTTCCTTCTTCAAACTAACATAATCTCTGAATTATTTCTCTTCATRCTTACTGAAGAAAATGGGATGTAGTAGCGTATTTAGGAAATGTTTCTCTCTTAAAGTAAATTTTGAAACTTTTGGGCACTACTGTAATACATAAGAGTGACATTGGGTTTACAYCTGTGATCCCAAAGGTGAGGATGTGTGTCCTGCACCCTTAAAGATATGCACAGCCTATGTGACGTTGTCCAGTGCTGTAACTAACTCGGGAGTGAAATGTAGCAGCTGTTTAAATAGAGACCAGTAACATGATACACCAGTTTAAGCCCAGCAGGGAAGCACCTTTCCATTAGAAATGCAGGGTAGATTTATACTGGGAATCAATATTAAAACAAGAATTACAAAAAAAAAAGGGAAAAAAAATCATGCATATGTTTCAATTAAAGCATGGCAAACTCTGTAATAAAAGTAAGTTTTAAGTGTTTTAAATGGTGATATTTTTAAACTGCTACCCACTGTAGCCAAGCAAGGTATCACCAATCCAGCTGGAATTCAGCCAGGACAGGGAGCATAACAACACTGCTATCCCTGTGAATGGTAACTGCTGCTTTTCAAGGATCAGGAATGCTCAGGACTACATTTTACACAGCATCTAAAGCAGAAATTCTCAGCAGCACAGCAATTCTCATCCTACCCAGATGTATATCCACATTCTTTTAGGGCATGCARTTCCTACACTGTGTTACACGAGAGACTTTTCCAAAAGAATGAAGAATGCCACCTGACAGAGGCCAAGTTCAGAGCACATGTCAAACACCCTAATGAAGTGCAGACTAATGAACTATCTACAGACTTCTGAGATGCACAAACATCTGCAATTTCTGTATGTCGAGGAAACCAGGAAAGAGATTAGTGGCCTCTACACATTTCAAATGAGGGCTAAGTCAAGTTCTTGATGTTGTATGAGGGTTTTGTACTTTACCTGACTGACAGCAAAATCTATGGTGAGTTTGACATTTGAGGTTTCAATTCAGCACTTTTGAAAGCACCTATAAAAAACCTCCACCTCCAAAAATAAGTGCTCTAGCTCAGTTAGCAGAAAATATCATGTGGGATATAACTGAACTTGTTAGAAGGAACTTAAATGTGGAACTGGGAACTAATGAAAAATTCGGTCTCAATTGTAGTGCTTTAATTAAATTATTAACCACTCATGTATGTGGAAACAAGGGCTGGATAAACAGCAGCTTAACAGAGAGCAACATSCCAAGTCCAGGAACCATTCGTTTGAGATGTTGAGTCACCCAGGAGCTCACCAATTCCAGAGAGGAATGCCCCCGGCACCGGGACAGAGCACGGCAGTGGCRTGCGTTACCTACCACGTAAGTACTGACGGTCTCGGTCACCACGCTCCGAACGGGAGCTTTGGAGCCTCCAGCTGCCGACACGGCTGGAGAGGGTGGTGGGATGAGGACCGGTGAGATGGTGGCCTGTGGAGGAGGAGGAGCTGGCGCYGGAGGAGGGGTGACGTGGACAGGAGCTGGCACCGGTGACGGCACAGGCGGAGGCGTCTTGGGCCGCGCCGCGGGAGCGGAAGGTTTGGCCTCTGGAGCTGACACCACTTTGCTGATGACTCTGTAGGACCAACAGTGAGAATGGTTAGAGCTGATGGGAAAGGAAGCAACGATTGATCAGTGACTAGAGAGAAAGAAAACATAGTGCAGCTAATTCACATCACCCTGGAGTCACCAGAGGCTGTTTCAACCCCACACAAGGACTGACTGTTGTCATCGCTACACCCATCCATTTACAGGACAAAGCACAGAGCCATTACAAAGTGAATGCCAGGACAGCCTGAACCATTCTGTACCTCACTGTCGTATAAATATTCTCTGTGGCTTTACTAAACCTCGTTTCGTTAAGTTTTATTACATTAGCTCAATTTGTGGGAAATATTAGAAAGGAAAGTTAATCAGCTGTGAACAGCACTGATTTTAATCTTCAAACTGAGAGACGATATCATCCTCTTAAGATCCTACATTAGGGGGTTCTGCAAATATTTGCTAGTTTGGTATTTCTTCCCCCAAATGTTTATGAAATCAGCAGTGGACCTAGTCAGGACAAATAAATGACGCACACTATACACTCAGCAGTTAAAATATTGCTACTTACTCGAGTAGCTGAAGTAGACAGGATGTAGCTCTAGTAAATACACTGTATAGAATAATCTTGCCCAGGAAGGGGGATACATAGAGGACCCAACGTTTATTAATGACTGTTGATACACAGTGTTATTGATGTGCATGCAATTTAACAGACAAGCCAGAAAAAGCCCTTACTACAAGGCTCTAGGTTAGAAACATAAAGAGAAGGAAAAGGATGTTTTAGAAAACAGACCAAAATACAACTCCTCAAACAAAACACAGGGTAGGTCTATTTGTTTTACCACATTTTGGTAAATCATTTAACTATTTATTTATATTTGAATGGTAACTGTGGGAGTGCTATYGATTTGTGATGGGACTGTACGAAGAGGGTGATTTAAAGAAAGGTTAGACATTCCAAGGAGAAGGATAGCTTAAGAAAGCAAAAAACAGAGACATCAGTAGAGAAACCACCATGAAAATCAACTTGCAACTCCTCCTAAGAACCAGGAATGTCCAGCTCCACTGTCAATGGGAATTTTACATTCAACTTTAGAGTTTATTGCAACTCTCTTTCAGTATTCCAAAGGCAATATCACTAAGATTGGAGACACTGTCTGAATTTCAAGTCAATAATCGAAGCTATCATTTGAGGAAGGCTTGGAGTTATACAGAATGTAATGCCTGGCTGAGATACTGGTGTTTTTTCTCACAAGATATGCCACTTGCACTATGAAATCAGCACTATGATGAGTTAYAGTAAAAAAAGACTTAGCAAACGGAAACAAGAGCAATGAGTTTGGTAATCCTGCCTACGCCCCTGCTGCAGGATCACACCTCCTATGAGTGAACAGGAGAAGAAAATCAAAGAGTGGAGTGGAATCTAAAAGGCAATAGGTGATTTTCCATCAGCAACACTGAAGACATTCACATCATTTATGTCTCAGTGATTGCTTCAGATACCTAACTGGGAGCTCAGGCTCTGTATAYATGTCAGTAAGGTGCTAGACTGTGAGTCAAAGTGCAGGACTCCTAATTTATGTTGTCTGTGACTTGCAGAAGGAAGGAAGTCCTACTATCAGGCCATCCTGAGAGCAATCTACACATCAAAACCAGTCTCCTACTCCTGTTAGTCGGGTACATCCAAAAACCCACTTAGCTTCCCACCAATGAAGTTTTCTCTTTGGCTCACAATGTGTTTCTGGTTGAGTGAAAGTCTCAGTGTGTGGCTCCTGGGCCTYCTGCCAGACTGGCCACTCCAACTCAGATGCTTCCTCTGTGCCTTCCTCCCTCCACTGCTCCCACAGACAGCCCTGGTTCCCAGTGCTGAATGCCCAAGACCTTGGTTGGTGCCAATACTCCGATGGTTTGCAACGTCACCCTCATSACTTGAGAGCCACCTCTCAATRAACAAACTCTTAGCAATAATAAAAGCGAGGACAGGGACAGACAGCAAAATATTGGCACAGCAGRAGTCATTTGGATGGTTTCAAACATCAGGATCCCTTCTTTCCCCGCTTCCCTCTCCTACCTCCTACAAGTAAACAAAGTCCTGCTATGAGTTCTTCAGGGAGTCAACCCTYCCCAAGTCTAGACTAGGAAAYGTATTAGCTAATAGGATTTTAAACACAACTTTGCACACAGTGTAAACAGTTTGAAAGAAGTATTAGCTAATACAATTTGAATATGAGTGACCATGCCCAGCTAACATAYGAAATTAAATTACAGAGTTTCTTGGTCTAAAGCCAGGTTCTCCTCCTGCACAGGGTCTTCGAAGCCACTCTGCTAATAAGTGCAGAAGCTGCAAGGAATACCACATGTGAAATCTCCCAAAACTACAAATATTCATTAGCGAGCGACACACGCTCATTGATTGGCTGGTGTGCCTGAAGTGTGCAATTAGGACATGTTCAGTATATAGGGCAGCTTGTTTATCTTGATTTTAGAGCTCAGTTATCAAAACAGGAGATCGGCATTTCGGAGCACGCTCGGGCCTACCACTCCCTTGGGCTAATGAAGTTCAGAGACTTTAGACTCCAGAGTGGAGAAATGAATGGTTTTGTGCTGCACCATTAGAGGCGATGGAGTAATCTCAGCGAGGGTGGTTTAGCTTGTCCTGAAGAAGGGGCTGCACACATGGCAATATGGAGGTGGGGAGAAATCAAAGGGAAATAGCAGTCCCACGACTAATAATTACTGTTACTTCAGACTCAGAGAGAAACCTGATATCAAAACACTATGTAAATGATGGCAAGATTTATGAGCTCTTGTTTTAGAGACAGGAAAATTGAGGCACAGAGCACACTGCAAGTAGGCGGCTCTCACTTCAATCCGCCTGGTGCCTGAGTCCTTGCTGGGATTTAAACTTCCTTGGGACAGCACCATACATATATTGTTACCTTCTTTCCCAAACGTGTTTCCAAAATCATCACTTAGTCTGCATGTCCAACACTATGTAACACCAACTTTCACCTCCTTCTCCACACCAATCCAAAAACTCTAAACCTGAGGCTGAATGAGTATTTTTTGCAGAAATCAAACACAAATGAACATCAACCACCACCAACATGCTCAGAGTCCTGAGACAAGAATTGCACTTCTCTGCAGGCTGCTTGCCTGGCAATATAGCATAAACACATTCTACTCTGAAAGATAAAAAGTCAATTAGGAGTTGTTTTTGAATCAAAACAGTTTCTCCGGAATAAAGGGGTGTGAGAAAACCTTTGGAATAGATGTGGTAATAAGAGCCTCCATAAACTGTGACTATAGGTTACCACTCCCTTTGTAAAAAAACCTCCCAGAATCAATGTAAACACTGCGTATTTGGTTGTGTCCAACCTAAATTCACTTTGGATTTTTTTCTAAATGCCAGCAGGAACTGTCCTGCTCACAGAACATCAGTGTATTTATTTATTATTGAGCACATGTGTTGATTTGTCACAAAGTACCCAGTAATAACCAAGAAAATATATCTAAATATAATAAAAAGGGAAAAAACCTAAGGGACGTGAAATTTAAAGTGGAACGACGGAAAGACAGAAAAATCCTCAAATACTGTGGCTACCAATTAAAAATATTGTTTTTCCATGTTGTTTTTCTATAACCCCTTTGCTATAAGAGCAGAGCATGAAGCTACCTGACAAAGGCATTTTTAAGATATTTTTCTTCCTCACAGTCTGTTCCAGTGCAAACAGCACTTCAACCCAATATGAGAACTTCCTGAGGTCTTTYGTTGCCATTTCTGCTCAACTACATCAAGGCTGTGTTGGGCCCAGAGAACAGTGAGTAATAACCAAGTCTCAGTTGAAGAGTCAAATCATAGAATCAGAAYGGGTTGGGTTGGACAAGACCTTAAAGACCTCCTAGTCCCAAGCCCTCTGCCATAGGCAGGGACACCTTCCTCTAGACCAGCTTRCTCAGAGCCCCATCCAACCTGGCCTTGAACACTTCCAGGGATGGGAAGTCCACCACATCTCTGGGCAACCTGTGCCAGAGCCTCACCACTTCACCCTTATAGTAAAGAATCAATGCTTCTCTACTCATTTAAAACTGTGTCSAACTCTACGTTGGGAGGAAGAAAGAAAAGAAAACTTCAGTAAAGTTTTTCTGTTTCTCAGAAGGGTACAGTGAATGAAAACCCATTTTAATCATCAGTCCGGGGCAATCACCCCRTTCACAGTTATAGTTCCAAACCCAAACAGGATGAAAACCAAGTGCCAGCTTGCAGGCAAAGTGCAAATTCTACCAAGATTTGAAGTGTAGCAACAGGTCAGTTGGTTTATAATCAGCTCTAAGTGGCATGAGCTGTAACACACTACATCTGGAGCAAAATGAAGCTCTGAGGTGTGAAATGGTTTCCTATCTTGGGAAGTAATTTATTTGATTTCATTCTGATCCTTACGGCTGAAAGCCCCATTGACTGCTACATATAAACACAGGGGAAAGACGTGCACCAAAAGGAAATGGCTTTTCAAAAATAGGATATGGGMCACAGGGCGGAATGATTGCTATGGRCGAGGAGCTCCAAAAAAATGCTGGATCAGTACTTCGAAAGGTCTAGGAAAAAAATCACAGTAATCTTTGTTTCTCAGAGGCAGAGCTCCCAAGAAGCTGTTTCTCTGCCCAAAGGAAAAAAATAACATTTGAAAAGTCCTAATTCTTTCCCGAACCCATGACGCATTTTTAAGCAAGGAGCAGGCGCTAAACGGGTCTTTGTATGTAGGAAAATGACACCATCAGCTGCACCGGAATAATTAAAACTAGAGCAATTCACTTGGATTATCAATCATCATATTATCTATTAGTTTTGATGTTCCCTTACTGATATAAATTCCTAGATGCTGGCAAGTGATGCAATTGTTTTATTACTGAAAAATCTCACACATGGAACTGAGATTGTTGCACCAGAAAAAACCCTAAATAATCTAAGACCTATGGGTAAGGGTGTCAAAAACACCTAAGGAAATCAGGAAGATTTCCATATGGTTTAGATTCTTCACAGCTTAGAGGTGATTCTGAAAATTTTATTCCAACCCTGGAGGAGAATTGGTGTGATTTAAACTCTGTAGTGTAGGCTAATTCCCATATTACTTTTAGAAAGCGAAATTTATTTGCTATGTCTTATGCCTTGCTGAATATTTTGTTCTCTACAATCAAGCCATATGGGCAAACAGAAACTCTCACTTTCTACAACTCCCTGACAGGAGGGTACAGCCAGCTGGGGGTTGGTCTCTTTTCCCAGGTAACAACTGAAAGGACAAGAGGAAATGGCCTCCAGTGGAGCCCGAGGAGACAGATTGGGTATTAGAGAAATTGTCTTCATCAAAAGAGTGGTGAAGCACTTGAACAGGTTGCCCAGAGCAGTGGTGGAGTCACCTACCCTGGAGGGATTTAAAAGATGTGTAAACGTGGCAGTTGTGCACATAGTTCAGTGATGGGCTTCGCAGTGCTGGGTTAATGGTTGGACTCRATGATCTTAGACGTCTTTTACAATCTAAATTATCCTATGATTCTACTAATCTATCAATATGGCAAAGCCCCACAAACATCTCTTCCTGGGCAAATGAGTCTAGTGAGTTCATAGGCACTGTGTCATCTAATCCCATTCAGAAGTTTATTGAGCTTCATCTTAAAACCAGTTAATCTTTTTGTCCCCACCATCACCCTGTTCCAGGATCTCCCCGCTCTGGTGTCACAGCAATATTTTCTAATTTCCAGCCTACATTCATAGTCAATTAAGTCCCACTTGCTTTTGTGCCAACATTGTTTTTTAGCTTAAATTGCTTTCTCCCTCCAAAATGTTTACTTGCCTGAGGTATTTGTAGCCAGCAATCATAACCCCTCTTCACAAGCTAGACTAAACACAAGAAGTTGCTCTSCTCTCCTAACACAGACACCACTATGTTGCTCCTAACAGTGCTTCAAGCCCTCCTCTGCACCTGCTCTTCCCAATTCACACAATCACAGGATGGGTCAGGCTGGAAGGAACCAAAGGGGGTCATCTGGTCCAACCTCCCTGCTCAGGCAGAGTCATCTCACAGYACATGGCACAGGATTGAGTCCAGTTGGTTCTTGAATATCTCCAGTGGAGACTCCACACCCTCTCTGGACAATCTGCTCAGACATTGAACAGGAAAGAAGTTGTTCCTCATGTTCAGTGCATCAGTTTCTGCCCATTGCTTCTTGTCCTAATGCTGGCATTGGTGGTGGAAACAGGTACCTGGGATCCATGGCAGGAAAACAGCCACTGCCAGCCCCATCTCTCTCARGGAGTGCCAACTGGACCAGGCTAACCTAGAGAATCAGCTGCTTTATCAAAGATTGGTATCAAACCTGCTCATATGGCTTACTTCTGTTTTGTGTTTGATTCCTTTACTTCTGAGCCTTTAATTGGGCCCCYCTCCAAAATTTGCTCTATATTTATGTATACTGCTGTTACCAGGTTCCTTTCTTCCCTTCTTCAGCCCTTCTATTTTTAACTAATGTTTATTAAAATGGATTTAACAAGCATTGCATTTTAAAATAAAAATAAATGTGTTAAAACTTCTAGTCACTGAGTCTGCAAATTTACAACCCAGTTCTTCTAGAACTTGGGAGAAAGATTATCCCACTCCTTGATTTCAGGGTGTAACGTCCCTGTATTTTCCTTTCCAATTTATTACAGAGATTTCCACCACCATCAACCTGCTGTTGCTATCCATCTTGTCCTAGTTCTCAGTAAAGAATAGAATGCACATGGAATCAGAAGGRAAGTATCCTTTCTGGTCTTGGCTCATACCTACATTATCCTTCATCTTTTCCCTGTCTTCATTTCCATGTTCCTCCTCCTTCTCTTCTCCTATTTGCTTAATATCCTTGACAACATTTAATTCACTTGGACTTCACCTCCACAGTCAAGCCTTGGCCACATTAAGTTCTTTGCTAACAGTCCTTCTCTCCTAGAGATATGATGCTGACTCTCAATGTTCCTGCAGAAGGAGTTATTAATACAATTCACTGGAGTCATTGTGCTAAAAGTGCTCCGTTCTCACTGTCAGAAAACACCACTTTTGAACCCATTATATCTTCAGTCCAGCTGACATTTCCAGCTAACTCCTTTGGTTTATGGACATTTGCACTGCTGAAATCGAATTACAGGTTTCCTACTGTTTATTTTCCCACTGCTTTAAGTGAAACAGAGTTCTGCCCTTGGCCTTCACCCTCTGTATCTGTTACACCCAGAGTATTTCTCCCAACAACCACAAGCACCTTTCTGTCGATGACTCCTAAATCTCCCTCCCATTCTTTCYCACCATTCTGACTTACATCTCGGGATGGTTCGCTGCCAGTCTGACAAAACAAAACTGAGCTGGTAGCGTGGCGTCTCGGTATCTTTCATCTTTTTTTCCCTCTTATCATCAATAACAAACATCTTCGATGTAAAAACCACCTGGCACCATCTCCTTTTGCTGAGTTCTCAAGAGCAAAACCAGAAGCTGGTAAAACATGTTTATGCCAATGAGCTCTTTGCAAACTTTCCCTTATATGTTCCCTGCAAACTGCCTTTTATTGTCAGTTGTTTTGAGAAATGTTATGGAATGCACGATCTAGAAGCCTGCCCATAAACCAGTCCTACATCTACCCTTTTTGATGGGAAGTGGTATAGAACATGAATTTTATTAATGACCAGAAAGTTATGCCAAGATGAGTTTAGAAAATCTCTAAAGCTGAAATTTTCAGCTTGTTACCAGGCATGTTTTCAAAAGAAACAAGTAAGATGGTCAGTCCTGAACTCAGAGACTCTGTACAGCTAAAGACTAACTGCTTACAGCACAACTTCACTGAATTCAGGTAGAACCATCTGTTCTTTTGTGGCTACTTCTTTACAGTCTTCTTGTCCACATCCAGCTCCCAGGAACTATCCCACAAATCCTTGGGTCTACAGAGTTTCCTCACTTTCATTTAAAAACTCCAATAAAAGAGTGAATAAAAAGAAGCACCTCTCTGTCAAATACAAGAACAAATCAGCACCTTTCTCTTGCAGTCATCCTCTATGGAAAGTCTATTTTTTAAACAAATACCCATCTGCCTTTCTAATCTTTCACACATATTTGATCAGTTTCTGTTGTGCTTCATAAGGGCAGCTGCTCATGGCCATTCACACAAGCAATTCCCTCATGTGTCTAAACCTGCCTGAAGTACTTTTTTTTTAATTGTGGCATACAGTATACCATTTTTTCTTTTACTCTAGAGCAATAAGCAGCAAAATCAAAGAATCTCACAGTGAGTTGTTTTGTTTTCTAGTGACTCAAGCCTTTTTATGGATTCACTTTTAGAGTCATCACTCAATGTGGCCAGCAGCAAAATGAAAATAATTTGCCACAGACTACTACCTACCATAAACAGGATGAATAATTAGTTGGGGTGGCTTCAGTAATTAAAAAAAAAGACGAAGAAAAAAGCTAAGGACTACATCTGAAGTTGTAATTTTAATTCATGCTCAAGGAAGAAAAAGCTGTTCTAAATCACCTCTAGAAATAGAAACAAAAATGATCATTTACTTGGTTTGGTAAAAGGGATATGGTATTCTTTATTTTTTTTTTCATGTAAAAGCTCCAATCCTGCAGCAAGGGAGAGGCTGGGGAACCTCCAACAAAGTGAAAGAGCCTTTTGGATGGATACAGGACCACACATGGGGATTTTACTGCACGATTTGGGCCAATATGTTACACTAAAAAAGAACAATTGGGAAAGGGATATGAATCATAGCTGAGACAGTATCTTCATTAAAATACATTCAGCATTTAAAAAGGCATCGAAAATAAGTCCTCCAGCTCTTATAATTTAAAAGACCACAGAACAGAGAAATGTGGGTATGTCTATAAATACACTCACAAAGATTGATGAAAGCTGTAAAGATCACTGGAATTCCTTCAGCACACCTTGGAGAGGAGCAAGATCATTTTTCATTACTCTGCCTCCTCACTTAGGTGGTCTATTGATCATATCAAAAATGATTTCACCATTACAYGCTCCTTTACAGCAGAACTTGGATCGACACCCAGAGCACTCGTTCTGTCAACGCACGGTTAACAGGGCCCTTCCCTGCTCAAATAATTGGGATGCCCATTAGCACAGCAATAAACACAAGACTTTTACTGCCTGCACTCTATTGTTTAATTTTCCCAAACAGTGGTTTGCCCTCCTCCGTTTTTCTCCCCGAAGTATCACTTTTTTTCCCCCCTCCTCTTTAATTCCGCAGCGAGTTCTCCTCCGGAGCTTTCCCCTGAATAAGCAACGTCTCGCAGGGTAACCAACACCGCCCACAGCTGTGTCCCACAATAGCCCCATGCTGCTGCCATCCCGTCTGTCCAAGGGCTTGGTCACGGTGCCTTAACTGCTCCAAACACTGCCCTCATTCATGGAAACGTGCGGAAGGAGGGGCTTCCAGCAGGATTCCTTTACCTGTTTCCCCACCACAAAACAGTGAAATAAATGGAATGGGTCATGAGCTACTTGGCTGGTAATGCAAACCTAAGGCTTGACAAGTCAATAAAAAGCCAATCCTTTCCTCCCCAGCCACACGTAGGGAGCCAAGGCTGGAGGCAAACAATTTGGATATGCCTACACAGGGAGCTTAATGAACCCCATTATTCAGCTTTTGTGGGCAAACATCATGCAGACAGTAATGCAAATTATCGAAGTCTGAGTTGCACTCCACTAAATGGCACCCAAAGTTCAAAAGTTTCTTCACACCCTCTAATTTATCTGTATGAGAACAACCCTATTAAAAATTCAAGCTCCTGAATATCAACCAAAGATTTTACTGTAAAAATCAGATGCATTCCAGGAAACTGTATAGGGTGGGATTCTAGTTTAATTCAAACTAGCAGCAACGTCTTATATATCCAGCTTTTTTCCACAACTCACACAGAGTTTGAGCAGTTTTAAAAGAATACATATTCATGTTCCAGCAGCAACTCCAGATCCCCAGTGAGCTTTGGGGAACACCAACACGGTCCTTGCCTAATTTCTAGTCTTCAACCAGGTCAGTAAGAAGCCTATCTGTGGATTTGTTAATAACTTCTTCTGTCCTCCCTTGGTGCCATGACCTTGTAAGGTCTGATTGTGTGCATGGGTCTGCAGTTTTCCCGAGACAATTCAATCTCTGGAGAGTCTGCAGCTCATCTCTTTTGTAAATTAAGCTTGTTGCAGATAGAAGATCCATCATCAAGGCACCTCCTTTTTGGGAACGTACACTTGGTATACTCTGCAAGCTACAGGTTAGATGACATAGTTCCAAAAAGTGTGAGTGAAGATCTGTTTYACTGCAATTCTGTTGCCCAACTGTGTTGCACTTAAAATAAAAAATTCTTGAGCAAATAGCACTGAAAGAGGGCAGGGTTAGATTGGATATTGGCAAGAAATTCTTCCCTGTGAGGGTGGTACAAGTTCTTAGATGGATAATCAAGAAGCTTTGTGCAATAAACCAGGTTCCCCTGTCCTCTTAGTCCCAAAAACATGCTTCTGGTCACCAACATTACACAGTGAGGCCACATCTATGGTCACAGGATAATTTCTCTACCTTGCCACTTGGTTTTGAGATTTCCTACACAGGATGTCAGCCACCTGTGCTGATAGCTTTTGTCATGGGGATATCAGGCAGCTAAAAGAGTCTTCACAAGAAAATAAGTTGGCCTTAGACTGGTAATATCCTACCGAGTAATAAAAAGTTTTAGTGGAGTCAATTAAGTATCTGGTTAACAAAATTTTTTAACCCTTAATTCTTTTAGGAATTTTATCTTACAATCCACAGGTTATTTAATATACATTTTTATAGGCACACACAGATACATATCTGGGCATGTGTGTGATTTGTTTTTGGAGAAAGTCACATATCTACTCACTTAAAACATACAGAAGACAAGGTACAACTTCATTAGAGCAGCAGGTCARGTTTACCAGTCAAACACTGTTAAAATACCTGTCTTTCCCCTTCTGTCTGCTTTCCAGGTTTCCTGCTGATGGCAGAATTATGATACGAGTCTGGAGCAAAAGTCTGAAATTTTAAGGTAAATCTGAAGACCTGATTTCACAAAAAACCATATACCTTGCTTCTAAGGCATAGAAACACTGAACCAGCACCCAGTGAGCAGTACTCTGCTTTGTGGTCTGGCGTTAGTGTCAGCAGTCATGTGTTTTTCCTTAAAAACTGTATTTAAAAATAGAATAAATTTATCTGAAGTATCAAATATTACAGCATATACTTTTGCTGAAGTTTATGTCAGCTGTAGTAGTAGCAGGAATGTCAACGCCTTATCAATAGATATGATTCAAAAAACCTTATGTGTATGAAAAATTATAGTGCTTAGGAGAAATAACTAGACAAAAAGAAATCATGATGCAATTGAATAAAAGTATTAAATTCTACTCATCATTTGCAGTTCATTTAAAATTTAAAAGTCTATACTAGCTGTGTTTTTTGTTTTGTTTGTTTTGTTTTGAAAAAAGATAGCATCTCTAGTTCCTTCCTATACTAACTCAGTTAGCAATCTACCTTGATAACACTGGAATGGAAAAAAAAAAACCAGTGAAAAACCCTTCCAACATATCATTCAAATCATATCTAAAAAGGTGGTCATAAATATTTTAGAACCCAAGCAAACCAATAAGAGCAAGGCCCATTAAGGATAAGATCTTTTACAACAAATTAAATAAAACAATTTATTGAAGCCTGGACTTGAGATAAACTAGATTTACTAGCTGACCTTTTATTCATTTAAAGAACAAAATTAGCTCTAATTGCATTAGAATGGAATCCAGTAAATTTCTTCTAATGTGGCATCCATGCAAGTATTGCTGTAATTGTTTACAACTAAGATGGAAATGCTTTGATAATAATCTACTTTCTTCTTGTTTTACTGTGCAGTTAAAACACTTGCAAAAAAACTCTTAAGTAGAACAGTTTTTCCAATATTGGTTTGTCCATCCTTCAGCAATAGCACATTTTCATGTCTATTACCCAATGTTATTAAYAGCCATTTCTTTTGAACTGATGTGTGTTGTAAGAACATTTGCATGCCAGACAAGCCTGAATGCAGGTATTAATTTGAATCTAGGAGAAATATGTACTTGCATTCACAGACACAAAAGAGGAGACCTTCCTGCTGCTACCATCACTGCTTTGTATATTGGTCCAAGCAGAGGAGTAAAGAAGTGAAATTACAGAATCACAGAATGATTTGGGTTAGAAGGGACCTTAAAGACCAGCCAGTTCCAACCCCCTGYCATGTGTAGGGGCACCTTCCACTAGACCAGGTTGCTCCAAGCCCCATTCAAACTGGCCTGGAACACTTCCAGGGATCCAGGGGCAGCCACAGCTTCTCTGGGCAACCTGTGCCAGGGCCTCACCATCCTCATAGGAAAGAATTTCTTCCCAATATCCCATCTGACCCTGTCCTCTGTCAGTGAGAAGCCATTCCCCCTTGTCCTGTCACTCCATCCCTTGTCCAAAATCCCTCTCCAGCTCTCTTGGAGCCCCTTTAGGCACTGGAAGGTGCTCTAAGGTCTCTCTGGAGCCTTCYCTTCTCCAGGTTGAAGAGCCCCAACGGCTCACTGCACTGCAAAGGCATTTTCCTCACCACTGCTGTGTTACTCAGTCAAGTTGTGATGCTGTAGCCGAGTTTATGGTGTGATGTGAATCTCCATTCCATGCACTATCCATCAGACACTTTTGCTTCAGACACCTGAAAGCCCCTGTGGCCCCATCAAGATCTCCAAGTACTTCCATTACAGATGTTTTATATGAAGTTCCCCCAGACAAACCAACTTCCAATTGAACAGGTACTTAAGTACTTCCAAAAGCCTCCAAACAGCTCTTGTCTCTAACAGAGGAAACTGAAATACCCAATTTCTCCATCTAGTTTCTCCTCATCAAATTCTATGAATCCCTAAAATCTTTGCTTATTAGTTTTCCATGGTGATTCATGGTATCCTCAAACAATCCCATGCCACTAAGCTCCASAGACAGCTAATTAAACACAACACTTCTATAGGATAATTCTCAGATATTCAGCACTTCATTACCAAAACAGATGWAACATTAAGTTTAACTTTCCCTTACCATAACACATCAAAAAGCTTTTCTTTCTGCCTRTGATAAGGGGCCAAGGTGCCAATAAAGATGCAAAAAGGAATCTGGATAGAAGTGAGTTTCCCAAAAGGCCATGAAACAAGATGTCAGCATCTGTGACCTGCTCTGGGCTGGCAAAGATGAGGATGATGTACCCACATGATTTCCAACAAMCAGATGGAGTCTGAAGTCCCTTCTCAAAGTGTATGAGGGTATGAGAAAGACTGGGGTGAGATAAGATTGGAAGTCACCTCTTTGGTGCTAAAATATGGCTTCAGAACTTTTATTTAGAAGTTCTGCCTGGAAAATATGAGTTAATTTTCCCCATATAAACACTGTACAGTCCTTGAAAAAGCAGAATGTGAAAGTATCCATAGCTCCTTAAGGAGGAAAAGGGATTTGTGGGCTTTAAAGGGGAAGTCTGTGCAGCCATGCACATTCAAATCGTGCTCRGCAGGACAGACAACTATTCTGAGAAAGCTGGAACTTTGTACAGCAACCCGAGGCACAGGAATTTTAGATTGCACTCAAATACTGTGAAAGGAAGAAAGCAAAAATGGTTAATAATTGGGGTGAGGGTGTCCCATAGAAACCAAGGAATGCCTGAAGTCCCTTAGCAGCTTCAAACCAGTAAAAGCCATGGTTACCTACTGGGGAGGAGTAGGACAGCAGAGAAAAAGAGAATAATCATCAAAATCCCATTTAACTTCTAAAGCAGAAAACCAGTGATTAGGGGGTTTAGTTCATAATGGCTCTATAAGAGAAACAATTGCATTAGCAAAATTTAATGTGAGGAATGGAAAGGAAAGATCTACGAGGTGCTCATGTTTACCACCAGACATGAAAGTGTGCTTTGTGCCATTAAATCAACACCAAAAACTTGATTAAAAGAAACCCTCCACATACAACACAGGAGCAGCCTAAGAAGCCCAGTGACGCATGGTTTCCCCAGCCTCTCCAGCCACCTGTTTATGCTGGATGATCTCAGGATAGGGATCATCCTATTTACACTCATCCAGTACAAAGTAACTATTATTTGTACAACAGCACCCAATAATTAGGGAGCTAATGAACCAACACTTGAAATGYGTTAGGTACACTCATGAATAATCATCAACAGTTATAATAAAACAGAGGTGTATAAAGGAATTCCAACTGTTATGTTTTAAAGCATAAAACAACTGTTAGCTGAGGAGTGTTGTGAAACTTGGCTGTAGGGTACACTCGGGATAACCATCCATTACAGAAACCTCACTAAATGCCACTGGAGGCATCATGTGAGGCTAGATGGAGTCTTGTAATCCATGCCCTAGAAAGACACGGAGTGGGACACACAGCAGGAYGGATGGAAGGTGACGGCTTCCACTTGGAGAGTACACTTTGCTGTATAAATATAATTAGCCACTAATTTTTAAGCGCTTCCCACTGAAAAGAAGAGCTCCCACAAGTGCCAGAGGATGGGCTATGGTGAGGATACACCTCGCAGATGGATTTATTCGTACTTACATCTTGTCTTGGCCTGCACCCACTCGTAATGTCAGCCGAGGAATAACCGGTGACGGAGCCGGAACAACTGGTTCCACTTTTATCTGTACAGGGGAACACAATCATCAATCAAAGACTGCAAGCAGACTMCCAAAATATATTAATTACATGAAAGCACTGATGGAGTTAACCAACTTAATGAGRCAAAACTATGACAGACTAATGACTGCTCTCTCACGCTTCGTCCCGTGGTGTGGATGGTCTCARTTTGCTGGGAGCTTCAGCCATAGCAATTCACAAATACAAATTCTTAACTAAAAAATCAACTTGAAATTTTGCTGCATTTGTACCTGCTCATACAATTTGTTAGCAAGTCTTCCTTATTTAGTACTTCTCTAGAGATACAATCCCCCCGAGATTGTTTTTAAACAATGACATGAAATGCTTTGACCTTAGTACTCAAATTTGACAGGCACACAATGGTGTTTGCATTTTTTTCTGAGATTTAAATTAAATTATTTCCCAGGTTCATCACATAAATGTACTGTGACTCTCTTGAATCAAAAGGAGGCACAAAGGAAGCAAATAAACTCCAMGCTGAATTCACCAACACTGAATACTTTATGAACGTGCTTATCCACACAGGCCTAACAGCCACTGCATTTTACTGCAATTAGGCCAAGGTTTTCAATGACTATTTTTCAAATGGCCTGAGATTTCAGTCTTGGTATCTGGTGGAGTTTAGACCACTTGAATATGTCCTTGAGCTCATGGAACCAGTATGTGCCAAAATTATCAACTCCCATTGAGCTACTGCTTTGCAAAACCTGTACAGAATGACCACAGATGTTACAGTTGACACTGTAATGATTCTCCATGCATGTGTTGCTCAACTTATATCCATATATGACAAATGTATATACATTATRTAAATAGAGAGAGATATATAAAGAGAAATGGAGACTGATCTCATTTTGAGCATGTGTATCATCATATTTAATAAAATAACCACTCAGCGGAATCTGATGCAGGAACTTAGAGACAAAACTAGTATGCATACACGGAATGGAAACCTGATCAAATCTCCAGTTTCATAAAGCTTTCATAGAAAAAGGGAGGGCAMACAATGCAAAGCACACAAAGCAGTGCTGGAGACAGCAGGCCAGAGTGGGAGGGCTGAGTGGGACTTACATTGAGAAAGGTAGTAACAAAATCTTGTGCCACACACTTTGGCTGAAGAATTGGGAGCTGCTCACTAAGAGATGTCTACTCCAGAGAGAGAAGAGCTGCAGCCTGAGCAGTGTTCCTGCTCTGACACAGTCAACTGTGCTTTGCAATACAGCTCTCCATGGATATGGATTAGCTGATTTCACAGGCCTCTCTCTACTCTTTTGTTTATGTAGCACCAGTTTTTTGTTACATCATTCCCCTGGAGTGTTGCGAGAGCTTTTTTTCTCTGAAGCTTCTGATGCCTGCAACAATTTCACTGTCACCATTCATAAGCGAGTCTCYTCTCTGTTTTCCCAGCATCTTAACCTATAACATTGCCCACTGCTTAGAGACATGGAACTCAACCCTGGGTACTGGAGGCTCAGGAATGTGGCTTTGCAAAGACCATCTCACCTCTTTTCCTGCAGAYTTCTCCTCCTCCTGTAGTGCCTGTTTGGAATACAAAACTTCCTAGGACAGGCACTGTAGCTTTCAGCACACAGCACAGGGAGACACCCACGTCATTCATAAAGGCCCTTGGTACTATTATTTATACACCACCAAGATGTTCTAAACAATGATGGTATGGGCTCWTGTGGCACAAGAAAAGTTCATAAACCACTTTATGCTCAGATACCAACATCACAGTCTTTTCACAGGTGGGAAAGGAAAACAGGGCTCCACCACAATCCTAAATCTTACCCTTTGATACAAGAGGAGAGGAAGCATCTGTCTACAGCGTGGGTTTGTGTGTAGGGTTTGCATGATTGGAGCAGGGAGAAAACTAAGCAGCATTCACAGTTATATCCTGCAAAGCTTGGTCTTCCTCTATGTGGATGACAGGATTTTGATTCAGGAGCAAGGGCAGCTTACTTTGGGGCAACTCTGGCAAGCCCTGCCCTGATGCAAGGATGGCTCCATTTCTCATGAAGCAGTTCCTCAACTACTTTAGTTTCCAGCTCAGCGTATTAAGGTTAGCTGAAACTGGGTCAGCAGCTGCTCCCTGAGCTGCTCAGTCACTCCTCCAGCACRCCCGGTAATCTCTGGAGTACAAGTGGGGTGTAACTGCTCCGAGTGTTTGCTTTTCATTTGGAGCAGCTTGCAAGGAAGTGCCCCAGATGCTGCCTCCTGTTCTGGCTCCGAGGGCAGCACCCAACACCACTGCAGGGCACGGAGCTGCAGGCAAGCCCTGAGTCAAGGCTTCTCCTCCTCAGTGCCACCACTGAACACTCCCAGCACGAAGCCTTCAGCTTCTGTTTTCTGCCATTTATGCAGTGTTCTGTTTGCTCTTCTGTGTCTTTCAGCAGATTGGGGCAAAATTCTGGGAAAAACTTGATAAAAAGCATCAATTCCCCAATGAGATGGGATGCACACTTGGGTAATAACTACAACAAGGCTCAAAAATGGGAACATTACAGCTGAGTCAGTCTTTTGCTTAACTGTAGCAATATTAGAAATAGGAATCTGATATTTTCTCCTGGCCATCAGGAGCTGAAACTGCAGTGAGCCCACAAACTCATCCCCAGGTTGTGCTCACACCTCCGAGGCGGACGCGCCGTGGCAGATTAAACATCCAAGCTGTAACTTGATCATTTGCTCTTGCAGCACAACTGCTGGCTAAATAAGTCATTGTGTGATCTAAAAGCTAAATTAAGGAAACATGTACTTTTAGGGGTTAAAACGAAAGAGCAGCATTCTGGAGTAATACTGGGAATTGGGGCCAGCAGAAGAGCATTTACAGTGGATTACTAAGCTTCCCAAATCACCAAAGAGGTAAAGTCCAGCAATATAAGACTCCTTTGTAGCTAACTAAAAATACATTGTCAGTGGATTTGTCCAGTTTTATGTATAAGCAATACTTCTTTCACCTGAACTAATACTAGTAGTCATATAAGCCCCTTATTGCCATGTGCTGCATTTTTTTTGCTAATCTTCAAGGATTTAGCTTCTTTGCCACATACCTCAGGGCACCAACTGATAAAGCTCTAACTCTCCATTTTTCCAGGACACCAGCAGTGCGGCCTTGCAAAAAATGAAAATCGCTCAAGAGATTTAAAGGGGAAATTTATTTTTAAAATCCTGACTTGCAGCAAAGAGGTGGATTTAAAAAAAGCTTATCTCTCAAGAATCAGTTTAAATTTTAATTCTATCTGGGGACTCTTTCATGCATTCTAGCTTTAAAGTTTATCTTTTGACAGGGACTTTTTGCCAAGGTAATGGGCAGCTTTGTCAATTTAATTTGTCCAAGTTTTCATTAGTGTTGAACTCCTTTTCCTAATATATATATGGTCAGTCTATACTGAAGCTTTACCAGTTTGTATTTGTTTGTGTATCTGTTATATCACTCTAAAGCAAACTTGACAAAGACAACCACAGAAGAAATGCAAATCTGAATGTATGGAAAACAAGCAACTCATTGCCTCTATTGAAAATACACCCACGTTTAACTAAAAAAGAAATCTCTGCAGAAATTCTCAATGAAATACTGTCAAAACATCTCAGGCACAAGGGGCAGACAGACAAAATGGGGAATCTGTCAAAGTGTTGCTGCAGTCTAAAACCAGACGTGAAATTATGGACAACTGGGCCACCACCCTGTTGATTGCCAGCTCATCCACAGCATCAAACATCAGTTCCCCAAATCACCCAGAATCTGCATGGAAAGCCATTTGTAAACTTAAAAAATGTATCAAGTTTTGAAATCACCACTTTGTTGCAAGTCCAGCAGGTAACAGTGGCACAAAATGGAGAGTGAGGAATGTCCCAAATCTGAGCTTGTACAAACGCAGCATTACACTCAAAGCAGGACGTAAAGAGCATCTTGGTAGAACCAGAACTCCCAMAGTGCTTGCTAATGCTGAGGATAGAGATTTAGGAACTCTTGTATCCAAGGTTATCACACAGGAAGACAATCTCTTTCTTTTCTTCTTTCTTTTCAATAGTAACAATTTAATGCGTATTATAAGGTGAAGTAACAAAAAATTAGAGCAAATCCTGAATTAGGGGAGCTGCTTCTAATGGGATTTCAAATCTGATAACATGCAAATATGCTGGTTTCATTTCTTAAATATTAAATATATTCTCAAGATTAGGTGATATTGGAAAGAAGAAATTATCTTTGGCTGATGTAAATCAGTAAGAGCTAGAGGAGTGGAACGAGCTCAAACCCCTTGAAAATTAGCTCTCCCTTTCTCTCTCTCAAGCCTAAGACTCGAAACGAAAGGTGACATTTTAACATTTAGACCATAATTTGAAAACAATTTTCTTACTTCAAACAAACTGGAGCAACAAGAGGGCAGACCTGCTAAGAGAAGACTCAGCAGCTCTTCTGAGCATCTGAGATAACTGGGGAACTCATTTATTTGAAGGCAGTCTGCTCCTCACTCCTGACCACCTGGGAATTTCCAGGCTTCTACAAGCTTTGAAACAGCAGACTTTTAGAAACAAAACTTAAGTAAAGGTATAGGGTTGCTGGCCCTACAAGTGGAAACCTACAGAACAAACTTTCTGCATCACAACCTTTTCTATATGTGTGCTGTCCTTGAGTCTGAGCCCCAGCTATTCCAAGCAAAAAATGAGTTGGGGAAAACCAGGACAATCTCACATTTCAAATTCACAAAAACTGTTTTCCAAAGAGGTGAGACAATCCTTGAAGCTCTTGGCAGACATCTTCTTGGAGCTGTTATTTTTAAGAAACACCAAACCTGCAACCACACTTCTCAAAGCTCTTGGACAAGGCTCAGCAGCAAACACAGGAATCCATGTGGACTCTTTAAGCAAGTGTGGCACCTCAACTCATCCAACCAGCTTACCTTCTCGTGTTTGTGTTTCTCCTTTTCTTTCTCCTTCTTTTCTCTTTCTTTCCTCTCCTTTTCYTTCTCCTTCTTTTCCTTTTCTTTGTCCTTCTCCCTTTCTTTCTTTTTCTTCTTCTCTTTTTTGTCTTTCTTCTTCTCTTTTGGTTTCTCTTTGTCCTCAAATAGTTTTTCAGGAAGCATTGGAGACAAGGAAGGTAACATGCTGGGAAGCCTCATGGCAGATGGTGTGCTGAACAAGGGCACAGAAATTTCTTTGGGAGGTAACACAAGAGGTGCTGATGGCACCTTTATCTTATCTTCCTTACCCTTATCTTTGAGTTTCTCTTTGTCTTTTTTATCCTTGTCTTTTTTGCCTTTCTCCTTCTCTTTCTTTTTATCTTTATGTTTTTCTCTCTCTTTTTTGGTATTGCCATCTTTCAACTTTACTTTTGTGTCAGCATCCTCAAAGTCCTTTAGTTTGAATTTATAGGGATCAAGATCATCCTCTTTGAGCAGTTCCTTCCACTGATACTTTGCTTCCTTGTTTCCTTCCTTGTCTTTATCCTTCTCCTTGGTCTTTTCCTTCTCCTTATTTTTCTCCTTGTTCTTCTCTTTATCTTTTTCTTTTTGTTTTTCTTTCTTCTTCATTTTAGTTTTCAGCTCTTTTTTCAATTTCTTTTTCACGTCTGTCGATGAAGCCAACTTGGTTTTCTCCTCATAGACTTTGAGAAGAGGTTCTGGGGTCGGTGGTGAAGCAGAAGGAGAGGAGAAGTAAGTGAAGGTGGTGGGTGGATTAGAAGGTGTCCCCATGTTTGCCTTCCGAATGACCTCATCAATTGAGTCATCCATTGTCCATGAAATGTCTGAACTTGAAGTCCCACCTGAGGCAGGTATTGGAGTCGTTCCTGCCTTATTTGCATTGTTGGCAGGAACAGAAGGTTTAGGAGTCGTCGTAGTCTCTGAAATAGAAAGTCTTTTAGGGCTGGTAAARATCTCCCCTTCTGATTCGGACCCAGAGGAAAACTCGAAGGGATCCGGTTCTCGTTCTGCGCACGCACGAGCGATCACAGCATCGATTGAGTCATCAATGGTCTTGTCCATGACTGGGGCTTTCTTCACCTGGTTGTCCATATTTGGCTTGGGAGCAGGCTCAGGTGGTGTCTGTCCCTGTTTCACTTGAATATTTTCCTTTCCTATCTTGTCACTCAGTGCAGCCACAGGGGTTCTACTCGGCGTTTCAGGCTTCACAGGTGGTTGTGGAACATGAACAGGAACCTTTGGACTTTTAGGACTTTTTGGGCTCTTGGCGCGGCCCGGTGACTTCTTTTCTTTGGATCCAGTTTTTGGTGAACGAATGGGACTCCCAGCTACCACTGGTGAGGGTGTAGTTTTCGGTGATTTTGTCTTCTGYCCTGGAGAACTTGTTTTGGACTTTGTTTTGGGTACAAACGGCTTTGCCTCCAAAGTTTTGGGGGTCAGCACTTGRGATTTTGCAATGGGAGCCAACATTGGTGGTTCTGGTGAAGGGGGGGCTAACTCTGTACTATCCTGAACATGAACTGGAGAAAGCATTGGTGGTACTTTTTGAGTATTTATTGAGCTAAGAGGCTCACGTGGTTCCAAAGTTCCGTCCAAGGTGTCCCCTTTGGAAACAGCCAGCTTTGGCCGTTTCACAGGTGGGAATTCCTCGGCATCAGGACTTTCCAATGGTCTCTTGCTCAAGTAGTTCTCATCATTAATTGCCTCATCCTCTTCCATATCTCCTTCTTCTTCCAGTGGGACCTGCATGGCCTCAGCAGATGTACCTCCATCGGTAGGAACCTGTTCCTCTTCCTCTTCTGTAACAAAGAACATTTAAAAAAGCATTAGGATAATTGAAATGTGTTTCAGAGAAACAAACAAGCATCAGAGCAAATATTCACATGCACCTCAGCCCAGAACAGACTACTGGACACCTAAGAGCTCCTTACTGGTGTGCTTGGAAGGGTAGAGCTCRTCAATGGTGGCAGAGCTTGTGGAGCAGGTCCAGAGTATCAGTTCTACCCCAAACCACCATGATCACTTCTTCATTCATTTTTAAATGAAGAGAGAGAGGTTGAAGCTTTTTTTGCTGAAACACAGTGGACTGCAAAGTGTCAAAGTAAAATTAACCAGAACTGTCTTTCTTGCCYATGTATCACACAATTTTGACTGCAGACTAACTACTAGGAAAACATCTTCCTAAATATTGTTTATTCTTCCTGAAGCAGCACAGTCTGAAGGTTAAAGCAGAGGACTAAGTCCCATTCAACCTGCCAAGTTCTGTCTCTGATACAATCTTAAGAGCTGCTGCATGTGGACATTATCTCTTATGACTGTGTGGGAACACCCCAGCATCGCGTGTGTGTGTAGGTTTGGACCAGGAACACGCCTTTGAAATGCATTTCCCCATCATCCCCCTTACTCTTGTTTTGTTTGCATCATGGGACAATCCTGGAGTGCATATAGCTCATTCCTGGAGTAGTGAAACCAAAATGAAAGAGGAATCCACCTAACAGGCTCCAGAGCAAGTGGGCACTTGGGCTGTGAGACCAAAAAACAGCTTTTGGAAACAAGATAAACCTGAAACCTGCAGAGTGTAGACATCAGACACCAACAGTTCCAAGCCAGTGTGGACACCACCTGTGTGATTGCTCTGTGTTTTTGTTTAATAGCAATTTTTTTTTCCCCCTACATACAACACCATCTTCAGACCTACACGTGACATTATATGGTGCAGAGAAGGGAGAAAATTCACTTGAGATCTCCCAACAAATCCACAGCAGGTTTAAGCAGAGAACCTCTGATCTCCACAACCACAGCCAAGCACTTTATCCTCTTGGATACACTTCCTCACTTTCAAAATGGAATTACCCGAGCAGGAAAAAGGATTCTTAGTCCTGAATAAGAATGTCTACACAGGCATTAACCTGACACATTTATATTTGCAGTAATTACATCATTACACCTATGCTGGTTAACATTTCTGCACAGACAACCTCATTTCACTTTACCCCAAGTCTCTGTTTACCCACCTGCAAAAACTCAAGAAATTCTGTCTAGCAGGGTTTTTGAGGAAAGATATCCAGTGCCCCAAGATTCTCACATGGAATGTGCAGTAAAAAACATTTATTAGGACAGTGGCTAAAACCCAACTTCTTAATGAACAGGTTGTTTTAAAGAAGAAAACACCAGGAAACTTGAAACGTTCCACTAAACACCATTTAAAGMTCAGAAAGACAGCATCTTTCTGAAATATCTCTTTTCAAGGAGTTTATTTTCAGGTTTTCTGTGCTGGTGTTTCTGTGCTGTAATGTGTCAATGCTCTGATTTAGGAGAGTTGAGTCAAGAGCCCTGGGCTGCAGCACAAATCTTGCCAGCATCACAAATTAAGTAAAATGAGCTAGCAAGTCTGGCTTTCGCCAGGGCCCAGAGGATTTACAGCAGCCAGCCCAGAGAGGAGACTTTGCCTGAGGATAAAGTCTTAGCCTTCCGTGAAAAACAGAAATGTTAGGGAGTTAGGTTTTGCCTGGCTGGGCACTGACATTAAATTTTTTAAACTGCGAAGTTAGAGTATAACTGAGAAATCATTGTGGACTGAGCCTGCACCTGCTATGGGGGAAAAAAAATCTGCTTCCCCATCATGGAAGTCTTTTCAATCTGTGTCTAAGCTGCTGCAGAAATCAGYTGCCTTCACCTGCTCAGAAAGGTTTTGGGGATGAAGAATCAGCATTCACCAGATGTCATACAGCACTGGTTGCTACTGAGCAATTCCCTCCCAACCCCATTCCACCTACTTGGCCACTGAGAGTTTGTTTACATTTAAAAGTAGGAGATAAAATTTAAAACAAACATCATGTTTTCAAATCAGGATTTAGAGAAATCTTCTGCCTCAGCCACAAGATGAAAAGTGTAGCCAAATTAAAATATTAGGAAAGACAGGATATGATGATGCAGACTTTAGAGATARGGATATAAACCATTTTAATACAAAAAACACGGGAATAAAAAGAGTCAATAAAGTGGAAAATAAACTATTGCAACAGTAAAAAAATTACATTTACTAGAAAAATCAGAACAYTTATTTGCTAAAGATTTCTGCCTGGTGTCCATTTAAACAGCCCCTCTCTTACACCGTGTCTCACGGAAGGGCACTGCAATATTTCATATTTTTATAACTCCTTCCCATCCCAAGGTGCTTCTCATGTTTTACCTACTCAGGATTGCAGAATACCAGCAGCTGCTGGATCAAAGGCAAAAAAACAATTTCAGAGGAGCTTTGGAGAACAGGGACCGGAGTTTTGTACAATAAAAAAAGAGCAATGCTTATTTTTTTTTTAATAAGGCCAAGTAAAGTTTGCAGCAGGCCCACGAAGTTTCTGTGATCTTGTGTGGAGGTGCCAGGGAAGGGCAGGAGAGGTTAAAGTGCAGTTTGTAGAGGTGAGACTAGAAATTGGGGTGTCTTGGCTCCAGCTTTCATGCACATTCCTGCAAGCCACAAAGACAACTTAGTAAGGAAGCAGAAGCATTACCATCCCTTTTATATGGACTTGGATTCCCCAAAACATCTGGAAAAAATTGCCTGGGTCAGTCCTGAACAATCCAGGGACTAAGGAAGTTCACGAGCACTTAACTACTGACACACATTCACCACTTTTCAGACATGCTCAGATGACAATCTGGAATCCTATCGTGGTCAAATGAAATCCAAATTTCTCTTGGAACAAGGCCACAGTCTGATCCTTAGCAAGGACTGGTTTTCTGCCAGGCAGCGGCTTTCAAACCTGAGCCACCACAGCTGTGGCTGTGGCAGAAAACAATGAAGCACTTTTTTTTTTGGAGGGGGGGAGTTAATTAGAGAAAGTGAAATYTCTATCTTGGGTTCAAGACCTACGGCTCTTTTTCCTCCCGAAGGATTCACACCAGAGCAGGAACTAAATATGGAAAAACATCAGCTTGTATGTGTCTGCTGCCTGACTTGGTGATGAGCATTTACAGCCACGYGGCCACTTCCCCACCTCTGTCCATCTCATTCGCCACCCGACACCTCCGGACGCGCCATCCTTTGTGCACGGGATTGCTTCTTAACTCCCTTTACTGCCATTTCTCCCTATCTCCGGCCACCTTATTAATGATCCAACCCGAGTTAGCATCTATAGGTCAAATGGATATCACCTCAGCCATCTGCCCTCATAACTCTCTCCTGTAATGAAAGCAGACTAGAGCTGTTTGGGAGGTTTCTCAAGATAACAGATACATTTTTTTTTGGTCGTTACAGAAGTCAGTGCTGGATCAATATTAATGCTCACATTACTAGAGCTATAGAGAGCAATTGTTTATTATGTCAGCAGGTCCCCTGTGCAGAGCCTGGGTTACAGGAGGGATGAGTTCAGCCATGGCAGCACCGAATTTGTCCGTCACTGAAATAAAACAAGCTGAGAGCTGTCAGCATGCTGCCTATAAGAAATCTGGTTAGTAAGGCAGCATTTCTYACTTGAGAAYATTAGGTTGTGCCAGRGAAGTGGKGGAATCACTGTCCCTGGAAGAGTTCAAAAAACGTGTGGATGTGGCACTTGGGGACGTGGTTTAGCGGTGACTTGGCAGTGCTGGGTTAATGGTCGGACTCGAYGATCTGAGAGGGCTTTTGCAACCTAAATGATTCTATGGGTAACAGCATCACCCGGGTGTATGTAAGGTGCCAAGTTCACTTTCATGAAAGGATGATTTTGAAGTTAGSGAAGGAAGGAATCCACCCCTCTCTTGACACGGGTCTCCAGGGTGATTTGGGGCAGCTCACACCACATCCTGCTGCCTTCCCATCTGACAAACAACGATAATTCCACCTCACAGAGGTGCTGTAAAAGCTGAACTTGATAAATACGTAGCACCTCAGGGTTTCTGGACAGAAAGTATTAGAATCCCAAATGCAAACCGTGGGGATCTGTCACCACTTCAAATGCTGGAAAATTTCTTAAGCTAAACAGTTGGGGCAAGAAACCGAAACTCCTGCACCGTTTTTATGTAAAAACCACCAAAGAAACTCAAACTCTATTTCTTGGTACATCATGTTCCCGTAGCACAGCAGGGACTCCAGAACCAAAGGGTTATTGAATATATACCTTCGTAATTTGGCCACAGCTCAGTTCAGGACAGCAATACTCAACACTTCAGTAATCTGCTTCCAAATTCATGATAATTGAGGGACTATTTGTCCCTAAARCTGACACAAGGGTACAAAGGAACAGAAATTCTGCCTTTATTGCAGAAAAGGAAGTGCAGTCACCTGTACCACTCTACCATGCTCTCCTGGCTGCCTTGTTACAGGCAGCTCACATGGCTCTTGCAACAACAGGTCAGATGAAAGTGAAGGCAGGAAAAACAGATGCATAACTCATTTGATTGAGTAGAAAGGCACCTATGTAAGGGCATTCTTCAAGCAAGAAAGCCTATAATATACAAATATATCTATAAAATTAAAATTGTCATCATCAGACTTTTTACTTGGTAGCTTCAGAGAGAGAACCATAAGCACTGACATGGTGTCCCAGAGAACATGGCCCAGRCTGGGACAGACAAAATCTCTGCTGAGCTCCTGGCCCTGCCAAAAACTTACCCTGTCTGTTGGCTGTTGTTTAATTTAAGCAAAGTTCCAGTCTCTCTTCTGAAAGCTGGATTAGTATTTTCCTCTGTCACAGGGTGGTGACAGGATAAAACCATCTGGGTAAGAYATGCAGATTTAAGAATAAACCAACATTTCTTACATACAAGATGAGGCAGAGTCAGACATGCTGGCCTAAAGCTGGACACCACTTGCTGAAGAAAGAATAACTTGATTTTAGTAACAGCAGCTCTTACCTCCAAYGCTACATCTAATGTATTAATTGCACAAAGCTCTGGGAGGTAACAGTTCCTGTGGAAGTCAACCTTTGTTATTATAATAATGCAAGATTTTGGCATTTGGCATTTGATATTAACTGTAGTATGGCAGATAAACAGTATCAGCTATCAGAGTAAACCCATTAAGGAKACAATTCTCAAAAAGCAGATGTTTCTATGCGACTCATACATGCCTATTTTCAAATATTAAATTTCTTCCACAATCCTTTTCCTTTTAAACAGAACTCGAACGTTTTCTTTTCTAACAGAATGCAAAATGGCCAAATAAGACTTGTCAGTAGATCATGRAATTCTTTCACTCATAGTTCTATTCATGTGAGTCTCTGCTCCTTTGCACTGCATGATAACAAGTATCTAAGTATGGGAGYTGGAAGTTATCAGGGTTTTAAAGGAAAATAAGGACTTGGGAAAAGAAGTGATGTGGAAGTGCCTGCACCAAAATCTYCAATCCATCTTTGTTTCCAAGCATATGCTCCTTAGGACACCATGAATATCAAGCTGATGGTTTTATACACAGCCTCTCAAATGCAAGGAAGGAAGGGATCATTCTCAACATATGAAACTTTTTAGTGAGAAAAACAAAGAGGAAAAAACTACCTGTAGACTTCCAGAATGATTTTCCTATTGTCTAGTTAAAGCAAGAGATGAAGCCAAAGGTAAGTGTTTGGAAATTTTAAGTCATTAAGTCAAGAGCTTACATCCCTATCACATCCTAATAAACAGGAGCTTTTGATTTCTGTTAAAAGTGAAGTCTTTTTCTTATGCCATGATATGTTTTATCTCTTTAACTTGTAATAACAATGGCCYTTTCCCAAAACAAACAGAAAGTGTGCTTGTAGTTCATAAAGGAAATTAATGGAAGAGAGGACAAAATTCAGTCCTGATATCCTACAGGCCAATATCCTGATACCCTAATGCAAAATGAACACCCTAAGATACCTGTGATACATTTGGAGCTTAGAATACCGGATTTTATATAGATATTTGTGTATATGTCATTTTATAYATATWTWTWTWTTTTATACATACACACATATATATTTATAATTGTAAATATAATTTCTCTACCATATGAACACAACTGATCACTGATGTGACTCGTTTATCAAACAGGCAATAAACCAACAGATTTCTCCTTTACTGTATAAAGATCAACCAACCTATTCCAAACSCTGATATTTTCCAGCTGATATTTTCTATGGGAACAGAGCACTACCAAGGAGCTCATCTTCCACATGTCTCAAATTTTTCCACTGACATTTCCAGCCAGTTCATTTCAGTGCCTTCTTGGTATGTTATCATGCACAATGCAAATATCATGCACAATGCAGAAACCACAAATACATCTGAAAAAATAAAAAGAGCTTTCAGGTACGGCAAGTGATTTTGCATACATAACTAAAACACTGTAAGGAGAATGTGAAAGGTGTCTGAAGTTAAACATCTGAACTCGTCAAGCACACTGGAAAATGTTGCCCCAAATGTTGGGTGRTGCCTTCAACCCTCACTATCAGCCAGGACTGAACTTGGAAGTGTTCAGCAGGACGGAGAGYTGGTGCATACATTTATCAATCACTCCAAAAGTCCTTATTAACCTGCCCAAGAAGCTACAAGTAGTCAAYAAAACACCCCTCCATCCCTAGTGACACAATAGATCCAACCATCTGGAGACATGGATGATAGCAATAATATGGTTCAGGACTCACAAATTTCCRGAGCGATTCAGTTACCTCTCCACCCTGCTGAACAACTGCTTCACACTCCTGATTTGGCATTTTGTGGTATGAAATCATTGGAGATGAACTATTGAATACCTGTACAAGAATAGGTATTGATTGCCAGAAACAAACCGTAACTCCCAAACCTGTAGTTCTACATCACTGTTTTCCTTYAAAGGGAAACCATCCCATCTTTTCTTTTGTCCTGGTTCAAGCAGTTGTGCGGGAGAATGAGGAACTAATCGAGGCTAAAATAAGAAGGATTATCTGCTAGTTTGAGCTCTATTCACCAAACTCATCTGTCATGATACTACACAAACTTTTAGGCTAGAATAAGCCAGAGGAAAGTCCTGCAGCTCCTTTCTTTTATCATCACCTTGCCTCTTCTCCATAGTGAAGCGACTTAATGGGATAACTCAAATGGAAATATATCTGAGGGTGGAACAAAAAAATAAAGTATTTTTATGTTCAGCTGGCAAAGTAAAAATCCCACCTCAGGATCACACAAGCTTAAGGGTGTAGGAAAGAAGAGGAGAGTTGTGAGGAGCATCACTCTGGGCATCAGATCTTGGCTTAGGGTATRATGTGAGATTTTGGCTTCCAGTGCTGCTTTTCGGTACTGGATGCAATAAGAATAACACTTCTAAATACCTGCTAGTGGCTGTCTTCACTACAATATTTTTAAAAATATGCAATTTTTATGAAACCAAATTGCACAGGATTCKTAAAATGACACAGCCAGTTCCCTGCTGAAGACAGAAAAAGTGCCGGCAGATTGACATCTGCTACACACATAATCTCTGTCAGACCTGACAAAATATTAGTCCTGAATTTGTGCTGCTACAGCAAGCAAAAAAGTGTTTCTGTCTAAATACAACAAGGGAGACTTTATTTTTGCTTTGACTTTTTACCAGTGCTTCAACCGTTTTTGTAGCTTACACAAACACACAAACCCAYGGCAGTGCTGGGCTAATGGGTCTGGAGCTGTTACACAGCTTTGGATGAAAAAGAGTAAAAACAACCCCAGAAGCATCTTTAGGAAGTGGTGGAATGAGAAGATGTGTGAGATCCAGCCAGCTCCCTGTCAGCAGGGCGGCCTTGGCTCGGGCACTTTGGTGTTGCTCTGAACTGCCTGTGATTGAGTCTCTCCCCTGAAAGCTGCAGAGTGTAATGTGAAAACCACTGCTGTTAGATCAAAACAYAGAGCCAGGGACAGAAAGCCTCTAGAACAAAATCTGGCTTCATCCCCGTGCTTTTTATTTCACTTTTTACTCCCTCTGGGGTGTATGATCCTTAGCAGAACCGAGAACTTGTCCCAAAGTATGTGTGCAGACGCAGAGGTTTTTCTCTTTAAAGGAACATTTTGACTTCTAAAAAATAAAATTATTAGCAAAGACAAGGTAATTAGGCAATGACAATTCATAGAGTACAACCAATCAATAACAGAGTACATTAGCAAGACTGACAGAGGTGTGAAGCCGATACGTTATAAATGGCTCTATACTGACCTGCAAAAATGCAGCGTTTCCCTAACATTCGGCACAATAAAAAACTAAAATGCTATATAAGCAAGCCAACCTGAAATGACACCTAGTATTATAAATGGCCTAATCTATATGTTAATACTGTTGTATCACATAACTGCAGCAAGACTAAGATAACAATATGACTTTGGGGTTTCTATGGCTACATCCTGGGCTAACGTGCCTGAAAGGGCTTGCTGCTGACACCACACAAGCTTTCTGAGTGCTTCTCTTTGGTTATTTATGATATGATTTATGATAACGACAACATCTCCTATTTTCTCCCCTCGTCAGATACAATAAATTGCCATCGTTAATCACCGTTCTTGCTTCTGCTATGATTACAATAGTATAATAGGGACTAGCTATGGTAATACTGTGTATTAAGGTGTTTTTCCCCCCCTTTAAAGAAATATGCACAAGTAGATCTTTGTAGCCGATGTCAGTACCTGTAGTATTTTAATAATCTTCCCAGGAGTATTCCTGGATGAGAATTTCTGTTACAACTAAGATTCAGCACTGCTCCTCTTGCAAAGATCAAATTTACCATCTAAAGACTCAAAATCCACATCGTATTATCTGTATCTAATAATTCCCAGATATAATAGGAGGGGTTTATATGTATTTTTCTTGAGAAAAGGAAAGCAGACCGTCAGCCTTTTCACTTTGCACCTCCGTATCTAATCTTCCTGGCTGAGCTTTCCAAACCAGCTTTTCAAGTATCACAAACCTTACTAAAAACAAAAACACYGGACCTGTATAAACATCTGGAAGGATTTTACAGTGCTTTTCCTTTTCTATATTATGGTCTTGTATAAGAAAATACACTGTTCTACCTTCAATAAAATCCTAGGTTGAAAACACCCAGGCTTTTACAAATATTTTAGGAAGCAACTATTTGTACCTCCTGGCAGAGGAACAGACTAGGTATTTATTGCACTGGGGTACCTGTACTTCTTCCATACTAATGATTTTTACCTGGCACTGCAGAATTTTAGTCCTCCACAGCTTTGCAACCTACATGTGCATTTGGGTACTTGGACTCAGCAGTGAGAAAATACAGCGGTTACTTAATATCTTATTTTTGCAATTGAGCTAAAGAACCCAGAAAAAGGAAGGTGTAACTGTCCTATAGACATCACATATTTCTTTCACTATATTACTTCAGACCTCACTCTTTCTCCCCAGAAATTAAAAATTTAACCCCAAAAAGATTTGGGTTTTGTGTAATGCACCCATGAGAGCAGAACTGTGGTTTAGGGCCCACGTGCCAGAACTGAAGAGTCACATTTCTCATCCTCAGGAGTCCAAGAGACTGCAAGTAAGAGACAGACACGATGGCATGATGGGCCATTTTACATTGCACTAATAAGCATATTTCTATTTATATTGCTGCTATAAATAGCCAACGTGTCCTTCAGCCCAGAGTGACCCAACTCGTTACTGGTTTTGTGGCAGAGGTAGAGGAAATGGGAGGGGAGAATGTGGCAATACTGATCAGCACAGGGAAGATGTTCGGCATGGAAGAAATGGTAACATGAAGACAGTGGTCTCCTATTAAATGATGAGCTCATCTCCAAGTTCACAGGATAAACACTGCCACTGCTCTGCCAGGTGTGGCACAAAATCCACATGGAGAGAGAACAATTCTGGCAGACGAGGTCTGTGATCAGCTACAATTACCTGCGTCTGCCTGAGACTCACTTTACTCCCTCAAAAGTAAACTTGGGCTATTTTGTGTCTTAATCTGTTATATTCTTGTACACATGATGGAGCTTCTGCAAAAATGCATTCCCARAAGGAAGACTTGGCTCAACACAGCTTAAAGGTCATCATCACTCTGGCTATGCAGGACAAAGACACAATTTTGCTGTCATAAAAAAGGCTCCGAGTGTTTAAATCACCTTCAAATAACTTTTTAGTTCAACAACTCATTTGGCCATTAATTGCCTTTCCTCTCCTCCTCCTCTTGTGCATCACTTGCAATTGCAAGGGCATGTTTGAATCCCAATGATAAGCTGCTCAGGGCAAGAACCATATCTGTGTTTTCCAAAGTGCTTTGGTTACTTCTGGCACTACAAGGAAAACAAGCAAAGCACGTATTTAGAGATTCTTCCACCCATCTTTTTGTCTTCATTGGGCAAGAAAGAGAAATTAAGTATTTTCTCAATAATTAAAAAATATTTTCTTAAAATGAGAAAGACTGAGGTAGGGAGATGTTTATTTTCAATAGATGAATTGAGAGGTATAAAAAAAGCCAACCAGGTCCTGTGCTCTGGAGTAAATTGGAAAAATTCTGTCTACCCTGTTGGGTGAAACCCTGATTTGCGGTATTGATCCATAGTGGCACAAATTAGAAGAAGTCAATGAAATTAAATTTAAAAAAAAATAACAAAAGAGCTCTGCCGTTGATTGGAAACTCTCACTAATGCAAACATGCGAATGGAATTATATCTTCCAAGTAAAAAGAACAAAAAAAGGCATGCGTTCACCCTTTCTCTTACTACACGTATACACGCCACACCTGAAAGTGTTTATCAAATATTCCAGCTGTTGGGAATTGACCTATCCATTCATTTCTTTAATGATACCAACAGCAATTAGGAATGCTTCTGCCATGCAGAGCAATGAGTTTATTCTAACAGTTGCTAACTCAGGGACACAACTGCAGCTCCAGCTTACAACTCTGTCTAAACAGCATCCAAAGCCCTCAGGAAGATGTGCTGACCACGCACATCCTGGGATTTCAGTGCTCTGAACTGGCACTGGGGTGTCCTGGTACATCTATGACCCCCGCCTTTTGCTGGGATAAATTCTGAGCTACAATGCGAATCCCATAACAAATACAATCTTCTTGATCTGGCAGAGAAGGAAATCACTGATGATAAGGTTTTAATAAAGCTTGACAAGCCTCAAAATTAAATTTGCTGGGAAGGGTTCAGCCCCGAAACAGATACTTTCAAGCGGTCTTCACTAAAGAAGCCAAGGAAAGACTTAAAGAGAGGAAAATGTTTATTTTGTGAGTTTTTTTTCTTACAGCTACAAATCCAATTAGTGACTCTCTTTGTCTTGCAGCCTCTCTGCTTTATTCCGTAGGGGAGCACATGTGTGTCCCGGCTCTCCCTGTAACCCTGCCCTGCAAAAGGTGCCCATAGGCAGAGAGAAAACTAATCAGGGCAGCGTGATCACCTATCCAGCAGCACTTCCCTGGCGACACTCCAYAGCCATTTGAAACCGGATCGGGCGGCCTGACGCCACGGAGGGTTCAAAATGCTGCTGTCAGCACCGCTGGGAAAAAAGTGCTCCGAGAGCATGGGGTGACTGTGCTGAGCCATAATTCTCTGGGCAGCTTCCCCCTCCAGCCAGGAGCCCGATTCAGGAGGCCGTAGGAAAATTTAAACCACATCCAATTTAAAACCTCTGCTTTTTTTCCGGTGACCTTATAATTTTTCAGGGACGGCTGCTAAAATCTATTGCTTCTTTCCGTAGGACCTCATGGATCACAGCAACGTCTTCAAATAAATCTCGCTTCCAAGGGAGCTTAGAGGCTGAAAACAGAGCACAGGAGTCTGTTAGATGCTCTCACCATACTAGAGCTTTTTGGGGGGACAACTCGAAAGACCTCGTGGGCTTTTGCAATGCCACAGCCACAAAACAATCCTGCACTTCTGAGGTTGCTGCAAGACTTTGTAGGACAATTAAGCTAAGCAAAGAACAGTGAAAAACATCAGAGAAAAAAATAAAAGGCAGATTCAGAGGTATCTAAATCCTGCATTTGCACCAGTAGAGCTGGGCATGAAGGTGAAATGATTGTGATCCACCCCTCTTGGTACCACTTGCAGTGGATGCACAGTAAGAGAGGATACCCTTTTACAAGAGTATGTAGTGATAGAACAAGGGGGAATGGCTTCAAACTGACAGACAGCAGGTTTAGATTGGATATTAGAAAGAAAGTGTCYACTGAGAAGGTGGTGGGACCCYGGCAAAGGTTGCCCAGAGAAGCTGTGGCTGCCCCATCCCTGGAAGTGTCCAAGGCCAGGCTGGACAGGACTTGGAGCAACCTGGGATAGTGGAAGGTGCCCCTGCTGATGTCAGGGGACTGGAATGAGATGAGCTTTAAGGTCCCTTCCAACCCAGACCATCCTCTGATTCTATGACTTTTGTGGAAGCATTAAGCAAGTTTTAGAATATTGTCTCTGCTTAGAAATATTCCGTGTTTTTTAAAATAAAAACTCACAGCTTTGACAAGGACCTCAAGGCCCACATTGCTGCATTTAACTCAAGTCCCTCTTTATGCTGCAGCCTTCATTTGGATGCAAGGGCTGCCCCTGTGCTCCCAATGACCTTGGCAAAATTCTGAAAACAAAAACAAAAACAAAACAGAAAAAAACACACTAAAAAACCTTCAGGACCTCAGGCTCTAAAGCTATTTTAGAATTAGCTTTGAATAATTGTCCCACAATAGGAGTTTTCTTGATTAATTGCTTAAGATAAGGCCTCCTTTTCCTTGCTGGCCTCCAGTGACTCCCTCCACTTCCCATAATCACTTTTGTCTCAGTCTCCTGTTCACTGGGAACAGCTAAGAGAAAAATCAGAGATACACCAACTCCATTACCTGAGGATTAGCCAGGAGATAACCCTATGTATTCCATTACTGACCATTATTTGAGTAATTATTCAATCAAGTTTAGCCCATGTGAAAGATGCACTAATTGTTTTGCAGAGCTTGCCCAAGCTGTTTATCTAAGGGATGCAACTTGTGTCCTTTAACAAAACAAAAATGATGTGCTGATTGCAAAGGAAAATGAGAAGTGGCTTTGTATTGAACTCTGTATCCTAATTAGGCTTAACCAGGAGTTAAGGATCTATTTTGATCAAGTTTCCGCACAAGCTGGATTGGGTACATACTTGATTACAGAAATTCTGCAGGATATTGCTTTTCCATCTGAATTACTTAAAAAATGGTACTCAGCCATTATTTTTCTAGCAGTTTATGAGATAAACATCCTGAATATAGGGAAAGCAGGGACAGTGGAGAAACAAACAAGCCAGAAACCAGCAGGCTTAATTTCAACAAGAAACTTGTGCACACATCAGTACTACAGTCAGAGGGCTCGATACTCTGATTTAAACTGAATTAATGCCTTTTAGCTAAGTAATATTTTTCTTGGACACACGGGAGGAATGAAAAAAACCCAATGAAAACAAATTTAGTGAAGGAATTGGCTTCAGTAGGCAGTTTTAYGTAACATTAACTTTCCACTCAGACATAAAAAAAAATAAAACCCCTTCATTTCAGAGTTGTTGGATTCCCATGTAACCTTCCCGTTTGATGGACCTCAGGCTGGTTCACTACCAGGTGACTCCCTGCTGAGACGTAACTGCAATTCCCAGGGCCACCAGCTGATGATCCACAAAGACCCCAAAGAAGCCACAAACTGAAGATAACTTCTTCATCTCGAGACACAAAACTCCCCTCACTCACGAACTGCCGCAAAAGCTTTTGTAGCCGACGCAGTTCATCTGTGACTATTTATTTGATCTGCTTCTTGTTGCCTCTCTTTCTAAACCCCYGTTCCATAAACTCAGACCTTTACCACCTCTGTCTTCGTGAGTTTTGGAGGGTGGAGGGGAGGTTTGTCTTTGGGAGCGAGCACAAACTGTTGGTGTTCTCGGGATTGAGGCAGAACGAAGCGCGCTCAGCCGTGGCGATGGAGCTTCTTCCAAGCCAGGATTAAAGCCAGTAGTGGGGAAGCTCGAGTTTTAATGGATAAATTGTTGCAGAATACGCTCAGCCAAACATCTCTGCTGATGAAGGGGACTCGGAATTCGGTRGGGAGGGGATTATCATCCTGCCATGGCATGTCATTTTTAAGAACACCCCCTATTAATTTAGCTACGTGCCAAACAGTGAGCAGCAGTTTGACCCAAATCCTATTAGCAACAACAATCTGTCGTTCCCTCCTCTCTCCAAAATGAAATATGCTCTGGGATGCGTTACAGAGAAATAAATTGAGATGAGGGAGGTTTTCCCCATTAATTTCTCCCACTTCCCAATTCAAGCTGTAAATTCACGGGACAGGGACCTGAATTAGGTTTGTAAAGTAGTGACTTCACCCACGCTGCTCCCTGGATAAATCTGGAACAGAAAAACACYGAAGTTTTTCTTTCACATTTCTTTGTTTCTCCTTTTTGTTCTGATTTTCTGTTTTCTTTCATCATTGTATTTTTCTCTYTTCTACCTCTTCMCTGCAGGTCTCCCTGCCCATGSCAGGGGGTTGGAAYTAGATGATCTTTAAGATCCCTTACAACCCAAACCATTCCAGGATTCTGTGATTTTACAATTCATTATCTGCCCCTTCCAAAACCCAGAAAATAATAGGTTGTCTGTATTACAGATTTTTCCTGCCTTTTCCTGTCCCTCACTCCAAGCTTTCCTGAGCTTTCTCTTTGTCTAGCATTTAGCAGGAAGATAAAAACGAGAAGAGGGAAGAACACATTTGCTCTCCATGTCACTGAGGATGAAAGAGACCAATGGCCAAAAGTCAGACCGAAGCAAAAGGTAAAGGACAAAACACCCAGAAAGGCCATGAAACATGGGACTATAACAAGCAAGAAGTGGAGATAAAGAGGAGTTATGCTAAATAAACACTTCCAGGCCAAAATAAGGAAGATGGGACAAGTAGGAATGTTGTGGACACATGGTCAAAGTGGCTGTGGAACAAGCCAGAATGTAAATGGGCAGCAATTGTTTGCTAGTTTGGTTTTTTCCATCACCTGATGCTAAATGCTGCAAGTTTTGGTCCTTGAGGTCTCATTTAGGAGACTCTCCTCACTCCTGAGTTCTTCCATCTCACACCTGTCACTGTAGCTACTGGGGCTTCAATTCTTGTGCACATCCAGAAAAATAAAAAATGCCTGAGGATACTCTTAGAGAAGAAGCTGCTTAGATGTGACATAGCTCAGCAATTATTAAAAAGCAGAAGACAACTTATTCAGATCTCTGACTCTGCAGTAGGGCAGAGGATTCTTTTTCCAGTTGGGGTAGGAAATATATTTATTTTTCTTGAAAGGCATCTCTGACTCAGCAGCGATCACTCCTCAATTCACCATCTAAGTTTTTTCTTTCCCTCTCTTCAGGAATTGGACTTTTATGATCATTGTGGGTCTCTTCTAACTCAGAATATTCTATGACTCTGTGACTGGTTTTACACCATATTATTCCCTAACAAAGTGGGAGAAGGCAAACCCTTTCCTGTCTCCCTCCCACCAAGAACTGTCACTGCTCCCAGTTGCAAGACAGGCAGCAGAATTTCAGATAATGCCTAGAAATCTCTCTCAAAGATGAAATATCACTGAAAGGTACAAAAAAGACTTGCCACCACTTCTTTTGCAGGGAGTTAAAGAGCCTTTGATAAGGAATTTCAGACCCAGAAATAGATCTGAGTTTGTTTCAAGTTCTCAGTAAGACCCTGGCAGACATCAGATTCTTGTTTTATTTTGGAGCTTCTCCCCCTCCCATTTCTGGGCTAGAGAAATAAACACAAAAGGTTGGTGTGCTCTGTGTACACCCAGGAACTCATTAAGTTCAACCAAAATGACCTCCAGAACTGTGGGACGAACTAAGAAGAAAAATAAAGCATTAGGAACTTTAACACAATAACTACTTACTTCCTTTTGCCACAAATTCTTTATGTGTCTCTAAGTTATATCTGCTACCACAGGAYAAAATATCTTGTGCTCTGGCTATTAAAGGTTTCCTACAAAAATCTAAGATTTACTAAGATTTCCTACTTAAATCTAAGATTTTACTTTTCTGCACAGAAAGCTGTTTAAAAAATCTAGGTGCCTTACAGGGAGAAAGAAATCTAACYGTAAAAAGCAAGAACAAGGACACTGGCTTAATCCTCTAAGTAACAAGGGTGTTGTAAGGACTGGCACCTATGCCTTCTGCAAATTAAAAATGAGAAAAAATAGTCAGTGATGGTCAAAAGCATAAGGAACTGGGAGGAGAAAAGACAAGTTCCAATTTTAGTCAGGACACCTGAGAAACTGTAAAGACATTATTTCCATTTTCAATATGCTACACCACCACAAGAGAATATTACCCTTGACATACACCAGACATGCTGAATGACAGAGTGGCAAAAAATATCATTTATCATAAGCAATATGATTAACAAGCTCTCTGACTGCTCAAGAATAGCAGGTATTGAGGGACACAAGATAACCAATTCATAATAAAAGTCTAAATTCATTCTTACTCAGGAGTAAGATTTTTGCCAAGACACCGTTTGGGGAATTTTCTATTACCAAGACCAGATACCTCATGACAACCTCCTCAGGGCATGGCCACATATTTTGACAGGCTCTTCACCCACACATGGCAAAGAATTTGCACAGACAACCAAAATCACTGAATCATAGAAAGGTTTGGGTTGGAAGGGACTTTTAAGATCATCTTGTTTCACCTCCCACCTTCCACTAGACCAGGAGTCTCATCTACAGAGGAAAAAACAAACAGGGCTCAGAAATGACAAACTATTGATGCATGGTCATTGTCACACAAAATATGGGTGGCAGGGATGAAAATTCAAAGTCTAGGATGAGTTTGGAAATCTAATTCTCAAGCTACCAGTTCGCCTTTTACTTTACAGAAGGTGTAATCTGGCCAATCAGAAATTTTTATGGTCAGAAGGAGAAAGAGTCCATCTCTCTCACCCCTTGGATTAGGAGAGACACCTTGCTCATCTGCAGTATGATCCTGCATCTCTCCTTAGGAGAGGGCAAGCTCCTCCTGTCGCTAAAACTGTTGGTTCCTCCTGGCAGAAACAGTTTAATTCCCTGCAATGCCCTGAAGACTGATTTGGGAATAACCATCACTTTGTGGCTGGTGCCCATCCAGAAAAGGTATAATTTTTAATTTCAAAATAAATCACAAAAGGACTGTGAGATTTTAACCTCCAGTTTTTGCACCACGTCCTTCTCCTTGCCTCCCTCCCCGCTCAGTGCGGATTAGGATGGGGAGAGGGATGAATTATCTCTGGAGAACTATAAAAGATAGAATTGATTTTTGGTAAGAACTCCAAGGAAGTTCTTAATACCTCCTTATCTTTGTGAGTAATACAGCAATGTTCCTCCGCTGAGCGAGCGCCTATCTTCGGAGCTATCCTTGCCAACGTTATCTCTACAGAAAAGCAGCTTTGAAGGACAGAAAATAATATATGTTCCCCATTGGTTGCAAAGGAGTTGTGTCAAAACTTGTAATAGAGAGTTTAGGTTCTACAGCAGGTATTTCCATAACTTAGGGGAATTCAACAAGTTCACAGCTGTGACGCCGGCATGAGGCAGAGATAAGATKTGCCCACCTCGCACTGTGAAATTTAACAAGTGGGAAGCACTTCAGAGCACCTGCACAATCCTAATGATGTGACATCGCCCAAATCCATTGTCTTGCATGTTAATAATTTTATTACAATGTGAACTTGTGAAGCTTCTTTAAACAAATTTTTAAAATCCATCATATTTAAGGATTTCTTGAAGAAAGGCAGCAAATTCTAGGTTTATAAGGGGAAGCAATTTCCTATTAGACTAGTAAGGAGGGATGGAAAAAACAGACATAGTTTTGGATGCACAAGCTATTTGCCAGGACAGAGGCTCRTGGGCTTCTGCTTCTTTCCTGACCACAGTAATTGGTCTAAGAGGAGATCTTACCTCCTCCTACAAACTGTCTGATCCTGGCTGCAGCATTAACACCACAAATATTGGACTGTCCCACCTCTGATAATTTCGGGCAGTCCCTCACAACTTCTGAGCTTTTAGGTCAMATGGTTGATTTTCTGAGAAAGAGAAGTCTTTGATCCAGAAGTTTCTGCTTCTAAGAGAGACTCATTTAAATGTGCAACATTCATCTCTGAACGTCACCTCCTTGTCAGTCCAGGTTTATGCTTATGTATAACATTTTCCTCTTTATTTTCAGCCCTTGACAGCTGGCAAGGAGAACACAGACAGAAAGTGTCTTGCAGCTCCTCTGAAAACAATCCTCTGCTGCAGCCGAGCAGTCTCTCCCAAGGAAAAGAAGAACTTTTTGGTCATCTACCGAAGCCAGTAATTCTGTTCTTCGGACTCCCAGGATTGCTGCTATCTGATGGAATATTTAAGCGGAGACTTCATTCCCCCGGCGGAGCGCCGACGGCTCAGCCACTCCACTCCGGTGTTCAATGAGCTCTTGTGTTCTATTACAGAATAAATGCGATTTTCTGCCCAGCTGGAAAATGATACTTCTTCCTAGTGCAGAGATTTGTACCCCACTCTAACCCGTCTAAATAGGTCACAGTCACATTTTCACAATACTACCAATATATCCCTGCAGAAAATGCAAAAGCTTGGTGCACCCAGGGCAAAGACTATCTAATTCTGAGTGCTGCAGACTCTCTCCTTAGTACGGAAAAATAAATCTGAGGAACATGTTACATCTCTCTATAAAACCTCTCCTCGACACAGCAGGATGGAGGAGCCCTTCCATATCTCTCTCTGTCTCATCAACTTTCCTATTTCAAGCAGATTTGAAGGCCCTGCTCTGCCAGTGACTAGTTTGGCAGTGCTTGACGAGACACAGCTTCGTGCCTGACTCCCATCCTCTATCAAATGGGGATTATTGATATTCTTCCCCAAGTGCCTTGAGCTCTGAGTGTACCAAGAAGCCTTATTTATTCATTTGCCTGCCCCAAMTAAAACAAGCTCTGTCAATCCTACCAGCACTACTCTACACGGTGCAAGTCTCCCAAAAATATGGAATTTGAGGTCCAGTGAGATGACTAAAGAAAGCAAAAAGTGTGATTTGTTGCTTAATTTCCTCTTCAGCTGTCTCCTGTGCATGTTTTACCAGTCAGATAAGGGTTGGACATGAAGATCTTAAAGGTCTTTTCCAACCTTAACAACTATATGATTCTATAAATTAATTAAAAATTGGATAACATGCCCTTCAAAAGCACATGTTGTTTCCAGCCACGCTGGTGTAACTCTGGAGTAAGCTCAAAAAAGCCAGAAGAGTTAAACCCTGCATGTGGACAGACCGAAACTTCCAGTGTCAAAATACATTTGAGGTAAAATGGATCAAAATGTGGAGAAAGGAGATGCTCAGAATTGATTTTTCCAACAAGGCATTTACAGGCACTCCAAACACCATCTCCACTTCAAACATAAAATAGTCATTGTGCTGATTTGTTACAGTACGACTTGCTAACGTATTTGATTCCACATTATCTGAAACTCCAAGTTATCCGAGGTCTCATCTTCTTAATGGAAGGGAATGTACAAAAGGGGAGCACTCACTTGAACACACAATATATTATCTATACAAATTGGGACTCATTCAACAGACAAACTTAAAAACCAAATTATGGTTGACTATCAATTTGATACTCTGCAGCAGAAAACACCACTTAAAGCCTGATGGTTTATAAATCCTTTTAACAACACTTCTTGGCATTATAAAACACCAGATCTTGACCATGTGCTAGAACTCGCTACAAAGCTGCCATGAGGAGAAAATTTTTGCTGGTTGATTGTTGCAGCTGAGACCTTACCAAATATTAAACAAACTCAGTGCTGTGGGCTAAGACACCAATATTCTAAAAATGCTTCTAGGCAGAATACCCCACCACTGTGTCAAAAGCAAATTCCTGTTGAATCGACATGCTGGGTATCCCAAAGGAAAGTTTGGAGGCAAAAACCACAGAAAACCCTGTCTAAGACACCAATCCAGGAGACAGTGAATTTCAACTTTTATCTTTGCTTCACCACAGCACCTCTAAACTAAGTTGCCCGCCAAATAAATTCAGAGCCTTGCCCCAGTTTCCCCCTTTTTAGAGGCTGGAGAATGTACTTGAGAATGGTGAATTCAAAGTCAAACACAGAAACATAATTTGCAAATACAYGTGCAGAAATGCAAATTGCTTTTCCATTCAAAGTCAGATGTTAGAGATATCACTTTTTATTGAGATGTTTCTATGTGGTAATAAATAATATTTTCTAAAACACATGGAATTTTTGCCTTCAGCACAGGTATTTTTGAACTCAGGGTCATRGTCTCAGCAGCACTTCATAGGATCTTTAAAGTGACCTTAAAGGTCATCCAGTTCCAATCCTCCTGCCATGGGCAGGGACACCTTCCACTATCCCAGGTTGCTCCAAGCCCTGTCCAACCTGGCCTTCAGCACYTCCAGRGATGAGGAGTCCACAACCTTTCTCAGCAACCTGTGCMAGGGCCTGACCACCCTCATAGGGAAGAATTTCTTCCTAATATCCCACTAAATCTATGCTCCTTCAGTTTAAGGACATTCCCCCTTGTCCTATCACTCCATGCKCTTGTGAAAAGTCCCCCTCCAGCCTTCTTGAAAGCCCCTTTTATGCACATTTTGTGGTATTTCAGAAAAAGCCCAACAAACTTCAGTAAATTAAGAATCCCAACAACTGTCAACAGAAATAGTATTTTTTATTTCTTCCACACTCAGACACAMCAACCTTAATTTGCCAACTCCTTTAATTAAAAATTATTAGAAGTTCTAACTCGCAATGAAAATTCTGTAATGAAAATGGTAACCCCCACATCTCATTCTACAGCTTTTCATCAGGGTATGAGCCAGATTTYAGCCGTAGAGCACCAGACACACTAYGAACAACACAGCACAGTACGGTWCACCAAATAAAAATTCAAGTCCACAGTGCAGTGACAGATACTTGGATGCTACTGGGCAGTTCATRTTATAAACAGAGGCATTTCTCTTGAAAGTTCAATAAGGTTGAAAGCCAAAACAGTGATACGGCATCAGGGATTTATCATCTAATAATAAAAGACTGTTTGTTCCTCCGGATCTGCTCTGAACAAGTGGAGTCTCATGCTGAAAGAGCAGGTTCAGTGGGCATGCAGCTCTTCAGTTGCACTCCTTATTGTATGCTTTATATTAAAGAAAGCAATTTAACTTTTGAGGACAAGAAAATTATCTTGAAACTGAAGTCCTGCCTAAGCTCAAGGCCAAGCTAGTAAAGAACATATAAAATTATTAAAAGGTCTTCAATTATTAAGATAGCTGGAACACTTGCAACAGCTGTAATTCAGGGTGCCTACACATTTTAATTATATCCCCCAGTGTCAGCAGGTTATAGCTTTGCCTCTCTATCACGTTAAAATTTATCAGGTCTGGCCTGTCATAGCCTTTAAGCAAATAGAAAAGTTTAAGCTGCATTGCTCGCTCCTGCTCAAATCACGGGAAAGTAGAACAAAAGTGGAAGTCACKGCAGTTTTACTGCCCCATTGGTGATAGAGCAGAGGTGGAAACACTCGAGCACCCTCTCTTAATGGTGCTTTGGAGATTTTTTGTGAAAACTAGGTATGGCTTTTGGTGAAAACTATCAGTGAATCTAGTCATGTTATTCAATAAAGTATAAAATAATGTAAGCAAGAATTTACATGACTGTCAAAGCAATGTGAAAGAGAGGGGTACCATGGTCCAAGAACCCTGGAATGGTTTGGGTTGAAGGAGACATTAAAGATCATCTCATTCTAACCCCTGCCATGGGCAGGGACACCTTCCACTGGACCAGACTGCTCAGAGCCCCATCCAGCCTGGCCTTGGCTGAAGCTGTGCTATACCAGGTCTATGGGCAAATTAACTGGCCCCACTTTCACAAATATAAACCAGGTTTCCTCGGATCTTTGCCTCGCTCCTTATYGAGCACAAGTGAACAAAGATGGACTCTGCAGAAATGATCTGGGGCAGCATTTTCTGGAGCTCAAATTTCTACTCATGGACTTTGCTACACCAGTAATCCCTTCCCCACCCATGCAAGCTTTGATGCAAGGCACAACTCTGGTCATGTACAGAACAGACCATCTGCTGGTGTGCAGCCAAAATTAATCCTATAGATATAATTTTTTTTCTTTTAAATATTTAATGCAAATTTAATGCAAAACCATCCTAAGACAGTGACAGGGAGGTCTGTTAACTCTTGAAAGACTGGAGGTGTTTTGACAGTGGATCGGCCCAGCTGATGATCTGCTGGTTGTGTATGTCCTGCCAGAAGAGGAAAACCAATCATGGTCCATTCACATGACATACATTGATTAAATTTCTACTGTTCTTCTAATATGCTCCTTTGGACTGTAAAGTATAATTTAATAAAGTATAATATTACAAGCGAGTAAAATTCATGGAGACAAGAATCTCATATATACACAATGATGAGTACCCACAAAACTATACACCAATGACTAAAGTAGATATTAGGATCTAAATATCAAGCAAAACTAATATTTTGCAGTTTTGTAGATCAAGCCAAATCAAGTTCCAGCAAATCACTGCTCTAAGTGCACAAACTCATGCACCATAATTTCCTGTTTACAGAGTTAGGATAAGTCAAATATTAATGATATGGTGCACTTGAAAAATAAATTGTGATGGTAACACTGTCATGCAATGACATGTGAAGATTCTGTGTCCAACCTCACCTGAAAGTTTTTGAGCTTAACAAGTGCAACCTCATATGTCTCAATGTTTAAAAGGATGTAACATAGTAGTAGCACTGAATTTGTGACTGCTTTTATTAAAGGAGCATCTTGGAAACCCCAGCTAACAACAGAACTCTGTTGTGGTAGATGCTGTCCAGACTTAACCTGAAGAGCCCTCGGTCAGAACAGTTTACAAATCAAATATGGAAGACATACCTAAGCTGAAGGACAGGAAATATTACTGTAATAATACTGATTTATGGAGGAACTGACCTACCTAAGGTCACAAAGCAAGTGTGACCCCAATCTCCTGAATCCCAGTCCACTAATTCCAAACTGTTCTTTGTCTTCCTCCTGAGGTGAGGAGTTGGCACAGCGAGGAAAGCATAGTTCCAACAGTCTGTGCAGGACCTCAAAGGACTTTTTAAATGAGGTACATTATCTTTCTTGGTGGACTAAAAAGTTTTATTCTCACACAATACCGAAAACCACAACTGTCCCTTCTACACCATCCATGTTCAGAAAATTTAGCATATACCACCGAACAGCAAGTTCTCTCTACATCATATTCTATTTATTTGCAGGATATACTGGTGTACTACATGCATTTTTAAAGTATTACATCACACTAAGCTGTTAAAACACCCATTTCACAGGTGAACAAACCGAGATGAAACGATACAAGAAGCCTGTTTGCTGGATCAGCTGAAGGCATGACACAAATTCAAGGAGCTCTTGAAGTAAGATTCTATTCACAATAATGAACCTGCAAGATGTGCAGAGAAACCTGTTTAAAATTCATTTAACAGGATCCACACAACAGAAAACGGTCACTGCAAAGGTAAGTGTTCCAAGACCTTCAACTTGCACTGGCTGAAGCTGATGAAGAACAGTAAAACAGGTCACTTTTAGGCTAGTGCAGAAGCAGCCACCCCTTAAGTGGCTCTTTAACTTTCCTGGATGCTGATACAACATTTGTATTTAAAATACACAATTCCAAAATACTCTAGGTTAGTCCTAAGGAACTGAAGCAGAGGTTTAGTTAYGGTTTCACTGGGAAGTTCTATATATCTAAGCTGCCAGTGTAAATCATCATTTAACTTATAATAACATATAATATATATGTCTAGATAAAAA
>JACAXG010000107.1:2282509-2606178 GCA_018881555.1 Amblyornis subalaris
TWTTTTWWTATATATATATATAAAATATATATATTATATATATAAAAACATATAATCATCATTAAACCATAAGCACCACAATGCCCTTTCAGCAGGCACAGAGGGAAAACACCTGGAGCATGAAGCTGACAGGTGTCCTTGTTAGTTTATTTTTGTCTCCGTCTCCCTAAAAGAAAGAAAAAACCTCCAGTTCTGGATTAACACAGGATCAATTAAGAACCTACTTCAAATGAGTGGAAGCCAAGCTTTCCTCCGGAGCTCTATGGGTCTTGTATTCGCTGACCAGAGGAATTTCTCCCTTGTGTGACTCTTCAGGAAAGTTTCCTCATGTGAGCACAGGAGCTGGAGAGGCTCAGATGTCAAACCTTAATTGTTAGGCCAAGTTTTTCTTTAGGATGATTTTTAGGTACCTTTAAACTTTTAATTTAAAGCACTAAAACCAAATAAAGGTCAACTCTTCAAACACGGCCCATGTTAAACAAGAACATTTATAGGGTTACAACTAAGGAAACAAGTGCATTTATAGGGCTGCAAGAGAAAAGCAACTTGAGCTTCTGCTAGAGGGGAAAGGGGTGGGAGGGAAGGGAATATAAAGAAAGTTTCAGGCAGTTTTTGCCTGACCTGCGTATTTTGACTTCTGATTTTTCTGCCTATCAAGCGCTAACACACACAGACTCAACAAGTAACACTCATCAGGGATTGAAATCTCTGCAGGAAAAAAGTCCTCAAAGTACAGGCTTGTTATCCTGTGTCAGAGCAGCTCRACTAGAAGATGCTGACATGAGAGAGAAGGACAGACCACCAAGGTTAGGAACCCACAGCAAGCAAGGCTTCAACCTCCACTTCAACTGCAGCTGGTTTGCAAGCCCCGCACCTCCCTGAAACAGGAAAGCACCAGGATATCCTTCCTGTTACCTGGAATAAACCCCATTTCATCCAGGGCTATTACAGAACAAAACAAGATAAAAAAATAAAAGCACATGCATTGTTCCTGTAAAATCCAGGAGAAGGAGTTTTGCTTTTCCCCTCTGTGCCTGCAGCCTGGCGCCAGGGAACAAAACCCACGTCCCAAGGACGGATGCTGTCAGAGACGACCCCATTGAGGACACACAGCCATGAATGCCTTCTCCTCTTACTGTAAGGAATGAGGGGTGGGTGGGTGGTGTTATTGTTTTCCCCCAGTTCCATCCTGGAGCCTGTCATCGGGTACAGAAGCAGCCTTTATGCAGCAGTTGTACCGTCCCGTTTCCTGGCTTCTGTCAAGCTTAACAAAACCCAAGTACTAAACACATTTTATGCCTTGGAGTATCAAATGTTCTTTGCTATCAGTCGAAATGGAGCTCTGTTAATTTTCATTATTGCTTCATATGAAAATGTTAGCTCTATTCATATTCCATATTCAAGATGTTTAACCTGGGTTCACTGTATGAAAAGTCAATCATGTGTGCATAAATTCAATATATTTTCCCCATTTATTGCAGTACAATGAATATCTTACAGAGAGTGATGTTTGTGTCCTGATTCAAAAATATTATCTCTTTCTTTTGCCCAATTTATTTTGTATTTATTTGAGGTGAGGCAGGTATACTTGGGTTAAATAAGCTTTATCATAGCTCAGGGTTTATTATGTTTAGCACAAGAAAGAAGAGCGGCGTAAGAGAAGGAAATAAAAAATCCATCTTCGAAATCATGCCAGCAAGTGGGAAGAAACACTTTTGCTGATAAACAGGAAATCTTTTATTTCTAAAGTTAACATTCTTAAGTAAAAAAACAAACACTTCAGCTAGATTTGTGGGTTTTAAAACAAACTGTGGCAAACATTAAGGGAACTAAATAGAAACCATCTTTCAAGATGGTAAAACTAGGACWACTGCAAACAGGAGGTATTAAACAAGCCACGACAACCAACACACACAACAGCCAATTTTAACACCAATTAAACATATCTGTGATCAAAACCTGGAAAAAACAAACCTAGCGAAATGTCAGTCAAATTATTAYGAAATAATACAAAGCCTCTATATTATTATTTGTATTTGAGGAAGTCACACACGCTCCAACCAGTGTCCAGTGTGCTCAATGTATCCTACAACCTCCAAAAAAGATAAATGAAGAGAATCCTTGATTCAGAAAATGCATGGTGCAGTCCATGACTAGAGAAAGTGGCGTAGAAGGGCAAGAGAACAATTAATTGATGCAGCTCCTCTTGGAAAATCAGCCAATACTGGTGATGTTTTGCCTGGGTTTTGCTCTACCTCTGCAAAAGCACTGTTTTTGTCCTGCTATGGGAATTTTTACATACTTCTCTAAATTCAAGTAAAAAAATAAAAGCAGAAAATATCAGTCTTTGACATTTTCCCTCTTCCCGTTTTCTTTCTGCAAGTTTGCTCAACAATTTAAATGAGAGATCTAAAGGGAGTTTTGCATCTCAGTGCCCTGTGCAGAAAGTAAAAGCTGGATTTCAGACACTTTAATAGCAGAATTGTWGTTTCCGTCCAAAACGAAAAAGCAACTTTGATGTTTTTTTTTTTCTTACGAAAAAAAGAATCAACTACACACAGAGTTTCCTTTCATCAATCTCTCTGTTCTCTCAAGTTTTCCACCTATTGGGAAAACAGACTGAGCCCAATTAGCAGATTAACACGCAACATGCGGTGACAGCAAGGACTGCCCGTATCAGGCACAGGTTTCTTATGGGCAAACATGTTTTTTTCCACAAGTAAAATTAAGATTTTTATAGTTAGTGTAATATAACGTGTTAAGGGGTCATAAGCACTGCTGACTGATGTCCATCAGGCCTGCTACCCACCAATGCACGCAGTCTGAGCATGCTGCTGAACAGCAGTGAGTACTGGGCAGAGTGGGACCTTGGGGATATCAGCTAATGCGTGAAAAGCTCTTTAAAGCTGAAAAGTAAGAAGTGCTGAGAATTATATCTTATTTCAGCAGCTGATCAAGCTTATGATAAATGCAATATAGCTTTAAAAAAAAGGTACGCAGGTAGGGAAAATTTAGCAATTCCGCTCCAAGTGTCTACCTGCAAAATACCTGACATGATGACACAGACRTTGTAACCAATTCCTACTGTGCAGAAGAAGTGCAAACACCCAAAACCAAGAACTTTTCTTCAAAATACTGGGATTGAGACAGCAGCCGTGTGTTTCACTTRAGCGTGGAGCATTAAAAGGAACTTAATATTCCTGCAAAGAGGCGACCTGGAGGAAGCCCTGCTCTAATTTCTCTCTTCTGTTTAGATTCATAAACCAACGCCAAAACGCCGACAACTAAATCGATGCCAATATTAGGCTGTCAAATTATTTACCTATGGTGGGGGCGGATAAAGAGTTTTAACGGAGTGAAAGCAAGGAAGAAAAACTCGACTTCAAAGCAAAAACTAATTATGTGTTTTACTAATTACATTTTAGAAAGATACACAGGGCATTACCAACGAACCCTGCAAAACTGAAAACACAACTGTGTCTCAGGCTGCCTTGGCCTGGAAAAGAGCTCCTGAGAATTACCAAGGGATTCCTGCTTCCCGCAAACACAGCGCCACTAATATTCTCCAGATTTGCTGGCCCTGCTACGAACCATCTCAAGAAAATGTTTACATTAAAGTCGGGTTCAGCGAGGAGGTCAGCTAACTTTAAGGCTTTAAGAAATCAGCAGCCGTCTTGTCTCCCGAGCAGTGCAGGGGGATGGGGAAACTTTTTTTTTTAAAAAAAGGAAAATCATTAACTTGCTACATGGACAAAACCTCAGTTTTTCACTCTGTTTCATTTGCTGTCAGTGATGTGAAAGTTTTGGGGTTTTGTTTGGTTTTTTTCCCTCTATCTTTATGTGTCCATCAATAAACTGTCAGACACACGGTGTGATTTTTGGGGTTGTCCTGTGCAGGACCAGGAGTTGAACTCTATSTTTCTTGTGGGTCCCTTCCAACTCAGGACTACAATTCTATGAATTCCAAAGTTTCTGCATACYCTGAAGCTGCTTTTAGCCCAAGCCACATCTCACATTTTAAACCTGTAATGAAAATAACYGGCACTATCTCACGCAATTAGCCGCAATTTTTATCAGGTTTCTGACTTTCGAACTGCACGTGTATATCAAGTAAACACGATAAGGAATTTATATTGTACGTATTCAGCCTTTATTCTTTAAAAATTGCTTTGATGAGCACTGATTGGCTGTCAGATGATTTTCTGTTTCATTCTGTTCCACACAAGAATCAATACAATCTGCTTTTATTCGAGCCAGGCTGCTAAGCTTACGTCTTATTTGCATCTCGCTACTGATAAATGATAGCAATAAAAGTGTGGCATTCCACTGGAAGAAAGTGAGATTACACTTCATCTAATTGTTTAAAGTAGGAGAAACTGTATTCTCACTTGGAAATAAATGCCTTAAAGGCTTCCACTGGTATAATTGTATTGCAAAGGTCTAACAGCTCGACGCCTGAGCGAGAATGGCTGCAAATGCAACAATAAAAAGTGAGTTTTTCCTGTTCTTTATTTTTTTATAGCTACRTATACAYGTAAACACATCAGAAAAACACTGCCTTGGTTAGAGGTTCTTATAAATAATCAAAACCCCTCGATGGTGGTTCTGCCTAAGAGACTTTGTGYRCGCTGTTAAATGAAATCAGCTGCGCCTCGGCGAAGAGCACGGAGGCAACTGGTGATATTTGCTTCTCCCACAAAACGKGCTTAGCAGATCAGGGTTATACACAAGAGTACAAAAATGCCAGAACCAGCTCCTAACAGTACACAAACAGAGGGAAGGTAAATACCTGTGCCGTGTTCTGGTTCTGTCTCATTAACTTTAATTTATCTCTGCACTAAGTGCAAGTGCTTTACCAAGTTAAAAAGCACGAGCACGCATGTGAGAGCCACACAGGGAAAAAGAGAGGTAGAAACAGACAAGTAAAACCCAAATTAGAAATAATTGGTGTACAGAAATAATTCGATTAATTTAAAAGTCTGAGTTAGGACAGGGAATGGATGCAGACAACTTTCAGAAGGGAATTGCTACTGTCCATTTTTAACTTGGGAAGTCAGCCATTCTGCAGGGTCTGACTCTTTCGAGCAACTCCTTTTCCTGCTCAGTGAATCCCAAAATGATTTCCAAAGCTTTCACTCATTTTGACACAAAGGATACAGGAGACTGTTTAGACTCCTAATAAGCCCGGAGCCGCTAAAGCTGCACAGTCCTGTTAAACACGGGATGGCGGCAGCCAAGAAAACAATTCCTTGGAGAGGAAAACAGCCAGCATGTGCCCTCATGTAAAAATCACATACCAGAGGAAAAGAACTTCTTTGGGCTGGYGTGTGAAGTGACTGTAAGATGCTTATTGTGCACGGAGGGGCTCCATTTCCCTGGAAAAGGGACTTTTACTTCACCCACCCAACCTGGCCGCCGTCACCTGCTGAAGAGCTCGGTGCTTGGCAAGTGCTGGTATTGGTGTYGTCTGGCAATTGGTAATAAATGTTAGAGATATATTTACATGGAATCTTCTGAAAGTTATGCAGGAGGTTTTTAAAATTCTACTAGAAATGTCCCTTTTCTTTTTTTCCCTCCTCTACCAGGAAAAGCTATACAGCCCTTAAGAGCTACTCAGAGGTGAATATAAAAAATATAAAATTGCACTTATGTAAAGTCCAGCAGTCTCAAACTATACCATAACAAGGGAAAGAGCACAACTCAGTAATTAACACATCACCACATATTTCTTCCAATTCAGCAAATTTACAGCTGAAAACAATTCCGCAGAACCCAATTTAATTACGTTAAAAATTATGCAACTTATTTTATTAAAACGGGATTGATTGCTCTACAAAGAATTTAGATCCAACAATGACCTTCTGTGCTACTGTAAAAGGTGTTCAGAACCCAATGAACATACAATAAGGCTCTAAACCAGAAACTAATTAGCTCACACACAAAGTATTAAATCTGTTTCACAAATTATGTAAATCATATAAAAAATGAGGTATAATACCAATGGCAAACTTTATAGTGCCAAAATGGAATAAGCTGTATGTATACCTGCCTTCAAATTAACTAAAGCAATTATACTGTAAAATCATTAGCCCAAGACATAGTTTAAAGTCAAGCTTTAATAACTTAATGCTACATGTATTTTCTAACCACAGAAAAAGCATTACATACATTTACACTTCCCACTAAATTTAGAGGAGGTTATGCTGCATTAAACCAAGCAGGAAAAATAAAGTATTAAAAAAAGAAGAAGAAGAAAAAMAAAGGAATGCCAAAAATGTTTACTGCAGAAAATATGCACAAAATCAAACCATCCGTTTCCCCATGAAAACAAAGTATTATTATGCTTTTTGTAACACTAGCACATTTACGCTACTGCTACAACGAAAAAAAAATTAAATAAACAACTCAACAATGAAAAAATAAAGCACCATTTTACATGATCCTGGCAGTACTTTTAAATGCCAATTATCTGGCCTCATGGTCTCTGTTTCCTATGGCCACAAAAATCTGTCACTACCTCACTTCAGAGAAGGTGGAACAGCAGCTCACGGTCCAAGCGTCTCTCTCCACAAGGAGCAGTGATGCCTCCACAATCCCAAAGGATGGGCTGAAATGTTCCATTTTTTTGCAGCTGTGGAGTGCTCAGAGACCCTCGTGTGGAATCCTAACGGGATTTCCAACCTGCTTTTCATCCTTTTTAAGATAACTGCCCTGGGGCTTGATGCATCTACGTGGGAGTGAAGGAACTGCAAATGAGGCATAAATAAACAAGTTTTCTTACTCTGCTCAGAAGTTACATTCGTTACTGCCATTTTCACAGTACTGGGATGTATAAGAGAAAGTTCTTCGTGCCATCATGAAGGAGGACAGAGTTTAGGGAAAGGGCAGTGAATCGTCTCCCTGTTACTTTTCATAGGGGTGGCTCTACTGGTTTCTTCATGTAGCCTCCTCAGGTGTGACTTTTCAGATGTTCTGGGATTCCCTCAGCATAAAACCAAGACACTGCGCGCATGATTTATGTCTGCAAATGAGCACACACAAAATACCTGTGTAACAGTTCTCCTGGCCTGATGTGAGACGAATGCATATTTTTAGGGTAAAACTAAAAGCTGGAGCACAGCTGTGATGCTGTGTGTGTTTAGAAATAAAGATTATAYTTCAGCTTTAACAAATAATGATTCAGAGCTTTTCAAATCTCTTCTAACTGTTCAAAGCCAAGTGTCACTGTCAAACTTCTAATGGCCAGAAACATCTTCTGGATTGCTACAATTTATTTTTTTAATTTTCATTTAAAGGACAACAGCTATTTTGTATATCAGCATTGTTTGATATATCATGCACTACACAAGCTCCAATTTGGTGCTTCATGCCCCTTCTAAATAATGTACTGTCACAATACACAGAGCCTAAACACTGCTCTAGGAATGGACGTGGCTTTGGTGTGTGAGAGAGGAGGAATTGCAGAAGATTTTTCAAAAATTAAGTGAGAAAGGTGAGAAATTTTCCTCTGTTTTCAGAATACTGAGTAACCAAAAAGCAATTTTCTGAATTTGTTACATAACTTTTAAATACTACAAATCCAATGGGAGACTGAATAGCAGCAAGGTCAACTGGCCAGAGATCTACAACAACTATTTTTATGTGTCTACATATCTGCAATCATTAATCCCATGTAATCAATACACATGGACTCCACATTGACTAGGGGCTGCTATAATATTGTTTTAATATCACCTTCCTACAAACAGTATAAAAATGATGGGCATATGCAGGAAAGAATTACTTGGGATGAAGGAGGGAATGGAAAGAATCACAGAGAGTAAAAACTGGGAAAATCTGAGCCATATCTGTGCTAACCTGTGGTGAAAACCAGTAAAATCAAGGCAGCCAAGTGAGAAAAGACTGCAAGGCAGGATCGAGGATTGAATCTTCTAATAAAATGCATTTGACTGGAAAAAGAATTTCCTTGCCTCAGAGTAGTATTCCCACGGTGATCACACTATGATAGAAGTTGTCCCTAAATATCAGCTGCMTCTTGATGTTGTATAACCACCTCCCTCCCCTCTCCCAAACAGAYTGTAACCACTATGATAATTACAGTGACTGATGACATGTAAATATTTAATACAGTTTAGGTTTTGTCTTTAAAATGTGTTTTTGAAAGGAACTAAATTAGTTTCCAGAGCTGACTCTGGAACTTGGTTAAGGAGAGTAAGTATTGAAAGGGACACAGTCAAGGCAAGTTGATTTGTCTGYCTGGATCTCTAAATTTAAAGGAAAAATATTTGCWGCATTTYGAATTTGTCAAAATAATTCAAAATTAGATCTTTGCCATCAAAACAGATGCAACAAAGCTGGTTCCCTGACAGTATTTTATCTGTGTCTTTTTGACTTACTGCTCAAATCCTCACACGTGCCAAACACCACAGCACTTGTGAATCACTTAATCTGCTTCCTTTGAAACCCATCATCAAATGCTCATTTCTGCACAGTGAACGGCAGGGTCTTTGTAACATGTTTTCTTTTTAAAATGTAAATCCAGTGTCTTGGGAAGGTTGGGGTTTTTTGGTTTGGTTTGTTTTTTTTTTTTTTAAACACAAACCTATGAAGTCTTGTTCTATGCTTTTAAACAGCAATGTTAAGTATAACACATGAAAGGGAAAAGATGTCATGGATTTGAAAATTCCTCAGAGTGTCATATTTCCCCTTTTATATACCTGTAATATATTTTTTAATCTTTTTTGAAAGAGCAAAATTATATTTCTGATATTTCTATCTGTTGTTTCAAAAGCATTAAACCCCTTTTCATCGTCAGCTTTGAGAAATTTATATTTTAAGGGAAAAAGAGACAGAGAATGAATGAATGAACAGGTCATGAAATATCCTAAAACAAACAGCAAGAAAAACATMATTTCAACTGCATTACAGCTCCAATTACTACTTACACCCCACTTTCCTGGATTAGACTGTATCTTGATCAATGATATCCCAGCTGGTTTTAGTTGAAAAAGTTTCCATTTCTATCTCTACTAATGGTGCCACTGATAAAGAGGGAGAAATCCATCGCGTCTGCCGCAGAACTGAAACTCCATCGAGGGATATATATTCATTAAGGCATGCAGGAACTGAAACCGGCAGGGAACATATATATTTATGAACCCTCGCCTGTACACATAACATTTTAGAAGTATAGAAATCCAAACGGGAAAGGAGAATGCAAGAAGCATACCAGTATTAAAAAATCTGCCAGCAAAAGGACGGCAGATCTTCCATCTCTAAACGCTGAATAAAAGATCAGAGGGAAGCAAAGTGGCACGAGAAACTCTCGGCTTTGCCATATCACCCTGTACTACAAGATTTAATCCCCACTTTTAATTTTATTAAGAGCACACTGTCTGTAGATACATACGTAAGAGTTAGACCAAAAGAAAATAAAATATGCAAGGTTAAGCACCCTCAGAAGTYGCTGCTGCAGCTCAGCTGATCCTCACACCGCTCTTTACACCCTCCCCTTGTTTTATTGCTCTTCCGATTCACACTGACGTGCAGGTTTAAAACTGCCTCTGGAAGGGTGGCAGGAGGATATTCTCACTCCCTGCTTCTGTACAACTGGCACAGAATGAAGGCACAGCAAAATCATGGCAGCCTGTTTTAAACAACCAGTTCCCCCTTCTACACCAGCTGAGAGCACGACCGAGCCGGCGCTGAGCTCTGCTGTGCCCGGGGACAGAAGGCCCAGCCAGGGACCCGCAGCCTGACCCCGTGAGTCCCAGCATCCCATCCCCATCCCCATCCCCATCCATGAACCCACTGGGAGCTCAGCGTATCTCCCCGCAGCCGCAGGCTGCTCCAGCTAGAAATTAGCTACAACATTAGCACAGGGAAAAAAAACCTTAAACTCTAACGAAAACTCGTCTGAATTTTGCTTCTCTCTGCTTGTATGGAGGGGTTTGGGTGCTTGTTCCCTTGTTTCGGGGATGGGGCACAGGGGAATGCTTGGAAACGGTACAAAAACCACAAAAATATCCCAACACATGCACCAAGGCTGCAAACTGTTTTCCTACATGTTGCTACTTCATTCCTAAAAGACAAAACAGAGGAGCATGCAGAAAAGCTTCGGCTAATAGGAGTAACTGTAAAGTCCAATTCCTTTGACAGGGTCCTTTTCAAATTCCCATTCATCTTCCAAGGAAAGCTAGTCTGGCATCAAGGATTCAACAAGTTATATTGTGACTGAGTCCTTGTGTGTTCTTAAAATAAACATTTCATCTCTTTGCGTGGAAATGGCATCTCTTTCAATTTACATCTTTGGAAACAAAAGGCCCTGAAAAAGTATACAGAAAAAGCTGGAAAAACCCCATCCTCGTTTGCAAAACCGAAGTAAGATATACAAAGGAARTGAACCTGTGATACTATTGCTGTAACACAAACACTCGCTGCCCACCACCACCATTTAATTCACATTACGTGCTTTTTTTTAATCCTGGGTTCTTCAATTTAGCAATGATGAGCCACATTAAAAATGAAAACTTAAATAATTGCATTTTTGTAGACTGTGCTGTGTTTAAGGCCAAAACCATCTGTGAAACTAAGTAGGAAAAAGGCTTTTTTTTTTACTAATGGATTAGTATAAATGTCTGTTGGAAGAACAGAGTGGAGAGGAAAAGAGGAGAGAATCCAAGGTATTTATACAATTTTCTTTAGGCATCCAGTCTAGATAACCAGCATTTTGAAATGTCTTCCTGGAGGTGTCTGTCTGTCCAATGGATTTATAGGGATCTTTGATTCCTRTTTGTAATCACCTGCCAAACAACTTCAATAACTGTATTAGACAGTGCAAATACTCCCATATGTGTTTAAAGTGGATCCTGAACCAAATCCCTCAACAGGAGCAATTTTGATTCGATTCTTAAAAAATATTTACACCTTATAGTCAGAGCTTAAGTCTGCCCCCATATTAAATTTAAAAAGTGAATGAGATTATAGTCAAGCAACAATATGAAGGCCTGAAAATACACTTTGTAGCAGAAATTACTTTGTTCTGGGTTAATTTTTGAGTACAACTGCAACATGAACTCTCCTGTACAGGTAGCACATCCCAGTCTATCCATCCCCAATGTTTTGTGCTTCCACAGCCAAAACCAGATTTCCAGAGTTCAGTGTACCAAAATCCACATTCATGTTACAACCAAAGCACCACAATTTAATTTGTGGACATTCTACGAACTATGAAGCCAAATTAAAAGAGCTACCAAAACCCCAAGCCCAATTTCCTGCCTCTTCTCTCTCCATATTTCTACTGTATTGTGTTAACAGTCAATTTTCCCATTGGATTTCCTCCTGTCTAAGGAAGGGATCAACCTGCTATTGATGACACAGTTTATTTGAATGGGCAAMGTGAGATTGGAGTGGAGGCATCAGCTACATCTCAGTGTCCTCACACACTGAATTAAACACAGATGGGGAAAATTTTGGTGTGCTGAGCACTCCAAAACCATGCTCCCATGACACTGGAGGTGAAGATCTGGAAGGCTACATGAAAAGCTATTGCTTGGTAAGGTGGGAAATAGGCACCACAAGCAGCCTGTAAGTACAGTTTAGAATTAGTGAAAAACTGGCTAAAACCTGGGAAAAGCCACTGTTTAGAGCCAGAAAGAAGAAACCACCCCATGCCATCAAAATGCTCACAGAGGGGAGACTTTGAGGTTAATAATCAGGAGGTGCATTCCAAGTGTTCTCCTTCTGCCCTTCAAATAAAAGAGTGTCTTAAAAACACATCGCAAAACAGGATTCCTCCACCACAGTGACACAGCTACGTTGCTTTGACACCAGCCAGACAAGCACAGGGGTGCTGTAACAAAAAAATACTTCACTTGGAGTTATCCCCAACTCCAAACTTCTGGGAATTTATTGATGCTTTGCGCTGCTACAGAAAAAAAAAAAAAACACAGACATATACCTCTTCCCGTTCCAAGTACCATGAAAACCCAATTTTATGGTGTATGTGTAGCTAAGATATTTTTCCCATCTCCATTCCCGGGCAGGACACAGCTCCAGCCTGGCTGAYGTGATGAGCAGCCACACACCAGAGCTATTAGAGGGAAATCTGTGGCAGCCCATTGCTATGGCAACTGCCAATATCATAGAATATCAACAAACTTGTTTATTCATCTATTATAACTCAGATTTTGCTTGTTTGGGCTGAGAGCTCAACCAGATGACTGCCAAAATGAAAAATGGGCAAATATTATTTTTTTAATTAAACTCCCTAAGAAAATACCAATTATTGTGCTCTTTAAGGTCAGGTGAGAGGAAAGGAATGAAGTCCTGCAGAGAACCCAGGTGAGGAAGAGAAGGCACAGGAGCTGACCCAGCAGCATCACAGCAGCATTTCCAAATGGAAACTCTGGTTTTCTCCCATGAAAAGCTTTTGCTGTATCGATGTTTGGCAAAACKCACATTTTCCAGGAGAAAGCCAATATAATCTCCTCCTGTTTCCCCTCCTCTCGTCCCACATGTTTTTAAACGTTTTAGGTTGCTACTGCAACCAACAAGCACAGCTTCATAGAGAAGGCAGAAAAGCACTGGAGCAGTTAAAGCTCTCAGTAACAACTCTGGAGGCAGAAATACCCTGGCATTTATATTTTATTTCATTTTCTTCCTCTTCTGGGSTACAGAGAGAGGATAAAACAGCAAGGGCCTTTCCAGCTTTCAATAAACCTCACTTAATGTKGATAATTTAGCATTTAGTTTCCTCAGGAGTGATGAGAAAAAATTCTAAGTGGTCTTTGCTATCTCTGCATTTTAAAGCTGGTCAGAAAATGGTTTTATGCAAAAACTCTTCCCTATGAGGAAAAAAACAAGTTTTCTGGTTTACCACAAAAAGGCAGTTTTCTACAGAAAGCAAGAGCCGTTTCAAGGAAAGTATTAGTACAGTTGAGAACCTCATTTKCTGTTCAAGAATAGCTTGCAAAATTTCTTAACCAGCTGTTACAGCTAAAACTGTTCAGAATTGGTCATTGTTTACTGCTTCCTACACTATCAAATCCTATATCTGATGCCTCAAGACTGAGGTTTTCAGRGCAAAACCTGCCCCTTTGTGTGCACACAAATCACCCAGCAAACGCTGCTAGAGCACTAAGTAAGTCAGGGAACTAACAAAGTTATGGAAATATGGAGATAATTAATTCTTTCAAGTGCTATTTTAATTTTTTTTGCCATACRAAACATCTATTTATGTTCTAAAACTCTACCACCTATAACTCTAAAACCAAATATTAAACAGTTAACATTTTGTCTATAATRGAAGTCTGCTGCCTGAAATGAAAAATACACAGAACGGTCACATTTACAGCAACAGTCCTTAAATCCTCACTGAAAGCTTCACCCTCTGAAGAAACACCTTCTAAAATGCCAGTACAGAATATTAGTTTCTATTTTACTGACATGCCACGAAAAATATCCACACAGTGCAATCTGATGCATTATCACCTCAGAAGCTAAACGTGGTGTCAAATTTACTGAGCCAATTTCAACCTGCAGGAAACTGGAATTCTTTTATTATTGTTATTTYTATTAATACAGCTTCATTTTGGTGCAAGTTTCGAGCTCTGTGGTGTATTTAAGGTCCCTTCATACAGGTCAACARCAAATGCTTTGAAAAGGAGTCAATGGCTGAGAGAAGTGGCATTTTGGTGGCTCTGATTCCCAGGATAAGCAAAGAAAAATGATTTAAATCCAATGGAGTGCTGATTTCTTTGCTGAAACACCTTTCAAGGGACATGTCAGCATGGGCAGAAAGATAATTTCATTAGTGGCAGCATTAACTTTACACCTGGATCTTCATACAGGGATGAAGGAGGTGCACCAATTTACTGTCCAGCCTTTTGTCCTCCTGGTAAATCTTCCCTGTGCCTTTGAAGGGAGCAGAGCAGAGGACCCCACGTCCAAGCTCCTTCAAAAAGGCTTCTTCTGTAAAATAAACAGTTATCAAACGCAACTCCAACACATCTCAAGCCGAGAAAATAATTAGTTCATGCTACAATTGCTACAAAAATGAAGAGGGAACAAATGACCGAACATAGCTCTGCCCATGCACTGCTCCAACAACTGCAATCATGAAAAATATTCCTCACACTCCTTAGTCCAGCATTAACCAGCAGCAGAACAGGTAAAATGACAAATATTTCAAGAAAATATATACAGTGAGGAAATAGACTCCACTTACAGTGCCGAGGTGTTCTTATATGAATTTGATGGTGTCTCCTTTTATTTAGAGTATGGAACTCTGGCCCCACTGCCAGAGGATCATTTAAATGTCAAATGGAAACAAAACAGCCATGAGATTGTCTCATCTTGGTAACATAGGGATGTTACACATATATATATATGTGTGTGTATTTCTGCGTGCACATGTTTTATTTTACCCTAAAAGACTGGTTACACCATCAGCCCATCTGGGGCAAAATCTAGTTCAAGTCACTCAAACTTCACATTTGGTATCTCAGCTCCCCTGCAAACACAGCAGGGCAGTGAGGCCTCGGTGCTGCCTGCAGCCCTGGGCACTGCTCTGCTGTTATATTTTAGGAAAGTAAAACAACTGAAAAGTTGTTAATTCTCTTACAATTCATTTTTAAACACCCATGAGGCCAAAGGCCTCTAAACACTAATGCAAAGTGCAAAAAATGTCAAAGCAAGACCAATGGGAGTTTGACTCAGAGTCTTCTGCAGACTTCTACATCAAGGAAACATCCAAGGAGCAGTTTAGTCCCCAAGGTGAGACGTCTGTGACACCACACCAGGGTGGTTTTAGCAGCTCAGGATCAGAGCCTGCTTGGAGACTCAGCTGGAAGTGAGATAGAGAGTGGAAAACCGACTGCAGATCTGAACAGCAGAGCTGTGGCCGGAGCAGGGAGCAGCTCCCCCACCCAGCTGAAGAGGGAACACGGTGCTGTGTTATGTGGATCAGCTTTCTGGAGCTGAAAGGCCAAATCTTGACCCAAAACACAATTATCAAAGAACAGGGGGATGAAGAATGCTGCGTATGGGTAAGGGGAGGTGCAGGGCTTGGTGTATTTGGGCAAACTCATGGACCAAAGGAAAGCTGCTGATGAGCTCCCTGTTCCTGAAGCAGCCTGGTGTTACTTCCAGGCTCAGAGCAGGGGCACAACACAGTGGTGAAAGGGACCAGGAGRGGGAGAGGAGCCTTAAAGTCAGAGGAAATGAGCAAAAAACGAGAAAAAGCCAAAACACGTAAGGAGTAAACGACGGAGTCACTGAAGTGGCTTCAGTGGAAGGTGATCACCACCTTCTCCCAGCAGCACCTTTAATCATCCTTGATGTAATTTCACTAAAGCAAATTCTATTTAATTTCATTGTGCCTGACCAAGCAATGCAATTCCTACTAGCTGGACACTTTCTAGCCTTCATCAGGCTTTTGCAATAGCACTCATTCCCTCGAATTTATCAGTGCATTTATCACAGCGGTTCCAAAAGCGCCAGCTCCATGAGGCAGAACCTGGTGCTCAATACTTTATTTGTATTCAGCAGATCGACCTTTGCATTCTGCCCTGGTACACTGATAATTTCCCCTGTTTCCAAGAGAACTCCTACTGCCCTGCCACACAATCACTCCCTCGTTTGACGAGCAGAGCACTTTCCTTCACATCAGCTTTGGCCCCTGCATATTTATACAGTGTTTAGCAGCTCAACCAACTAAGTTTAACCCATAGATAYTTAATTTTGCTTTGCTAGAAGAACAACAACAAAACTCAGCTGTTTAGAGTACCAGATTTAACCCCAAGTTTCACAATGTCAGTGATCCTTTTGAGAAAAAAAAACCTCATGTATGATGATCAAAGATCAATTTGAGCTTTACATATGGGATGCACTTAAAAAATTTGGTATATATATGTATCTTGTAGCAGTGTGATTTTTACCACCAATCTAAAGGACATCACACACTCAATAAAAATCCCAGAGAATCTTTTCCTTCCAATTGTTTCAGTACATAATCACTTGTTAGTAAAGCAGCAGGAGATTAATGATGAAAGGAGATTATAAATTATATCAGTGTACACAGAAATAGGTAACAGTTCTACAAAAACATCGTTATTCAAGTTCTTCTCGTGTTATTCTCAGAATATATCCGTCATCATGTCAGCTCTTCCTTCAGAAACCAACATTTCTTAAAGTTTGGGGTTTACRCTTGGCACTGTTGGATATTTTAACAGTAGAAAATGTGATCTATGTGGCATAATTCATCTTTGGCTTGGACTGGATCCAGGTCAAAGAGCTCCATATTTTCAGCCCATTAGTCATGGGAATTAGAAGTATTATACAGTTGCTTTTAATTGGTAGTTCATGCTCAACCACTGCAAACCAGTCTATGATTGCAAAACTAGCTAAATTATATTCTCAATAAAACATCATCCAGCCTGCAAAAAAACCCAACAAAAACCTGTTCCAAAGCAAATTACATCTCATATGCATAAGTAAAATATAACTAGCTCCACACTCAACGATCATGGGAAAAATGTTGATGACCAGCCCYGACGGGCCAGCGGAGCAGAGCTCCAGCCCAATGCCGCGTTCCACCCCAGCTCCCTCTCAAAGGAAAGTCGTTCTCAATGCTCGAGTGGTCAAACACAACATTAAGTAGCAAGCACTAAAAAGTTAATTGAATGTTTGCCAGGAGACGTATGTCCCATTTTTATACTGGATAATTAATTTCTTTGTTTTTATAAGAATTTTAAAGAGTGACCAACACGCACCCTGAGGGTAATGATCTTCATTCAAGGGAGACTTCTGACTTTTTGTGACACAGGACTTATTTGTAACTGGCAACGCTCCAAGATTGTTCTCCTGTAGGTGCTTGCTTTCAACATTACACAAGCTCTTGTATCTATTTTATCTTAAGCAGCTGGTATCTTTGCACACCTCTCCCAAAAGATGATCATTTCCGTTCAAGGATCTCAAAAATAAATTTGTTCTTAACACTGTTTACAAGCAAGGTGAGAGAGGCACAGGTGAAGAAGCACCTCGGGCTGGAGGCTCACTGGAAGGGACTATCTCTACCTCAAGTCACCTACTTTCAAATTACAAGACCTGTCCCTTCTCATCGTGATAGTCTCTAAACCCTATTACACACAGTAACAGGGCTTTGCTGTTGACAGTCTGAGCTACTCATTAAGATAAACTGCAGTTTTGGGGTTTAAAAATGTTTTTCTTAAGTTACTATCAACCCTGTCAGGATTAATCGCTTTACAGTATACTTAAACTGTCAAAACAGTTCCATATTTAGAGCCAGAAAGGAAATATGGACTATTAGCATCTCACAACACAGGCCAAAGCTTCAACTTACCCACAGACTTCTGGTCTACTACTGTTTTGGAATAAAAATCCAGAATTATCTTTACCACAGCTATGCTTTTGCTGTTTACAATGAATGTTGATGTAAGTCAAAACTTTAATCGTTCCCATGCTGTTGCCATCTGCGAGTAACTTTTATTGCTTCTGCAAACAAGGTCTTTAAACAGTCAGCCCTCTATACTATAGAAAACATTGACAAGTAAACAACCAATATTGTGCTTCTCTCTTCAAACCCTCCCTGTGACGACTACAGGAACTGCTGCTGATTACAGAAAATACAATGGCTACGTTTGTGGCTTTTAAGTTCCTTGGGCTTTGCCATTAAACATGACCAACTATCAGAATGACCACAGAAACATCAAACTCCTGAACAAGTGAACTCTAAAATTTCTTAGAGCTTTCATCTCTTTGTGCTGTTTTTGGACTGTGATTTTTGATTGTCATCCCAACTGCTGTGTCATCTAAAATTATCTCAGTTATATCTCATAAAGAGATGTTTTTTACCATCAATATAAACAGAACCAGGACAGGAAACAGTGACAGGGCGGTTACATGGTTTAGCTGCTYACCTGGGCTGGCTCCTGCAGGTCTGAACACATTTCCACTCCAAAGGAATCACCAGGCATTCACTCTGCACAGCTATCTTCTCACTGCTATAACATCTTTAAAGAAGATTTTTCACTGCCTGAACATCTGTATAAGAGCAAATTTTAGACTGTCTGCATGATAAGACAACGTGGTGTAAAGGTGAAACATCTTTCTACTGCTAGCCGGACCTTCTTCTAACTCTCAGCTGGAATTGCTGGCAACAGGAGAGTGCCAGGAAAACAAATTCTGCCATCCACCTCCCTTCAGTCTGCTCACTGTGCAGATTACCTGTGTGCTGGTTTGGGGTACAAACATACACACTGTCATGACACCTTCCAATTTTATTACTTTTGGGATTGCAGTTTTCCTGCTTGAATGAAATTCAGAGAATCGCAGAATGGTTTGGTTTGGAAGGGACCTTAAAGATCACCCAGCCTCATCCTCTGCCAYGGGCAGGGACACCTTTCACTAGACCAGGTTACTCCAATCCCCATCCAACCTGGCCATGGACACTTCCAGGGATGGGGCACRGACACATCCCAGATGGAATGAAGGCAGCACCAGCCCCTCAGCAGAGSAACACAGTCCAGGGTAAAAGCTCTTACAGATCAGACTCGCAAGTGTTCTGCAGGTGAATGGCAGCAAATTTCACTTCCAATCTAAATAAGGCAAACTAGAAGGAAAATCTCCTCTCTTCACACTATCAAAATGACAGAGTAGATGTAAAATGAGTAACTAGGCTTTCTGCAGAGCAAGAAAAACCTGTACTCTGCCCTCTCCCACATCTTTGTTGACATGATGACAACTAAAAGAGAAAATCTACTGTTTCTTGTGGAAGTGGAAATATGTTTAACAGCRTGTGCACATAAATATTAAGGAGCAGACAAAGCTGTGGTGATGATGACAGGCTCACCATGTCCCACCAGGAGCCCACAGCAATAATTTACTTTATCGTAAAACATCAACTGGAAGAGCTGGAGAAGCTCCTAGGAGCTGAGAGAATGGCAGGAAGCTGTGTCAGGGGAGATTTAGGTTGGACACTGGGAAAATATTCTTCCCCCAGAGGGTGGTTGGGCACTGGAACAGGCTCTCCAGGGAACTGGTCACAGCACCAAGCCTGGCAGAGCTCAAGCAGCATTTGGACAATACTCTCAGGCACAGGGTGGGATTCCTGGGGCTGTCCTGTGCAGGGCCAGGAGTTGCACTCAGTGATCCATGGACTCTGTAATCCCTTCCAACTCAGGATATTCTACGATTTTAAGCTACTGGGCTGCTGGCATCTTCTGCCTGAGGCTGTAATAAGTTCAGGTTTATGCACTATCTTCTGTTCTAAAATAAAGCACACGCATTGATTGATCAAATACAAATTAAATGCAAATGATTTCACAGCTGTAGCCTTTCCAGACCATGTGCCACCATGCTACAACACTGCCATAGTCGAGTTAAAGCTGATATTCCATTCACACTGGCAATTTTCCACTAACAACAAACCCAAGTCTAGTAGATGCAACATTTCAAAACGCATGTAAACTATTTAGATGAATTCTTTTTATTGACAATCCCAGGGGAATGGAGAGAAAATGATTTGTTTTACCCTCAGAGCTCAAAGCTCTCTTGGGAGGTAATTCAATTGAAATTTCACATTCAGTCTAGCCAGGCAGTGATAAACAGATGCTTAAATTAGCTGCATTACACCATAATCAAATATCTTAAGACAGGGGAAAAGTTTCCAATAAACAATGGGGGTGGAGGGAGCTTCCCAGTATTTTTAGAAGGAATGTTTTTCATACCTCTCTGAAGCTCCTGCAGCAGCCCCACTCCTACAGCCGCAGGGACAATGCAGGGAATAAACACACAAACACAAACCCAAACACAACTGGCATTTCCCTGAGATCTCAGGCAGATTAGGCAACCTGCACCCCCAGCACTTCCTTTACCTACTACACTTAGAGAGACGATTTCTATTCTGATGTCCTGCTACCCAGCACTACCCCTTCTCCAGTTCTACAAAAATGTTGCTCTTGTTTTCACTTAAACAAACTGTTGTATAAAACCCCCTCACACAAAGGAGGCAGAAGAAGTAAYCAGACCGGTGCTGCCGTTCAGCATTTGCTGCTCAGATCCAAACCCTCCCTATGGCCCAAATGGCATTGAGTATCTCCATCCCCTGCTCTCAACATCTGAGCCACTTCCTCTCCCGCTCCTTCTTTGTCCTTCCCTACTCTGCTAAGATAAAAGGCAGCAAGAAGCAGAAAATCCATGTTTTGTTCCTGCTCCAACTGTTGGAAAGAAGAAATTTCTCCAGAAATAACTAAATGCTTTATCCACGCAGGAGGGATCGCCCTGTTATTCCTCAGAAATCCCTGGAAGGGAAYGAATGGTGGTGGAGTCACTGTCCCTGGAGATGTTTAAGGAAAGACTGGACACGGCAATCAGTGCCAAGGTCTGGTTGACAAGGTGGTGTTCAGTCATGGGTTGGACTCCATGATCTCAGAGGTCTTTTCCAACCTAATTCATTCTGTGRTTCTGTRAATGGTCTGTGAGAATATTAAAAATATAAGCCATATAAAGTTCTCCCAACCAAATTTCCTAATTCAAGAAGCTAAGGGAAATAACAGAGGGAAAGAAAAAAAACATATAAGGAGTCTTCTACATTTTCCCACTTTTTTTAAAAAAAAGGAGTATTTTGCATTTCTATCTAGACTTTATGTGCAGGTCCTTGAGACTGCATTAGTGATGCTGGATGTCACTGCACTTTCCAATCCTCATAGTTCTCAATGTAACGTGCTTTAAGCACATCCAGAAGTTTCAAAAATCAAGACGAACAAAACAATCAAGATGTTCCAATAATCAAGATTTAATCCCTGAGGAGTTTTCAGTTCTGGGGTTTGGTGCTCGCTCAGTGTCGCTGCAGACCCACAGTCACCCCTTGGCATCCAAAACAAACAAAATACCCTGAAACAGAGGGTCAGGTTAGCAGAGGTCAGGCTTCCAAACACTGTGTGTTTTAAGGGTTGTTGTTTGGCTTCTTTTGAAGTTCACTGTCACTTTTCCTCATCAGTAAGTGCTCCTCAGCCTGCCCTGCCAGAGGTGCACACAGGCAATATCAGAAGGGAAAATACGATTTAAAATTCCAAACACCCTGGACTCCATACAAAGCAAGCAGATGAGAAAACTACAGCCTGTTATACTGAAGGTTGAAATAAATGTTATAATGATTCCTCCGGCTTAAAAAAACAACCCCACAATACTGATTGCAAATTCAATCTGGTTCAATCACCCTCTGCATCATCACAACTGTAAAATCCAAAGCGTAAATGGCTCCTTGGGTTTGTAATACTCAAAATCCGAAGCCCCTATCTCACAAAATTCTGATTTTTTTATKGGTCTTCTTGTCTAATTTAAGTTTTAAGTAAACCCAAACAGCAGTACAGGAAGAAATTCTTAAAAAGACAATTTTTCTGTCCTCCAGGTCAGCTACCACCCAAGTTTTTCAAGTGCCTTTTTGAACCAAGGATGTGTGTAGTAAATGAATGCTGTAAAAGAACCATTCCTACAAAGWCTAGATCGTATTTTAAAGCAGTATGGAGCACCACAATCTGAAAAATGAGGCTAAGACCTGGCAGTTACTTGGAGAAAGCTGATTTGAACACTAAGTGAGCACCAAAAATGTGTTTCCTGGATCAAATAAAAAGCGAAATGTTGTATCAAGTTTTTTAGTCCGTGATAAAAACAAGCTACACATCACACACTAGCAACACTTATAGCAAGATAAACCTGGCATGCCTAAACATCTCTCTCTTTAAATGGCATTACTTCCATCACAACAGCTCAGGAGAAGTTGTCAGCACCGTGAAACAGGGAGGTAAAAGCTCCTTCTGCCCGGAGAAGGCAAATCCAGCGGATGACAAGTATCCCTCTTCTCTTTCGTGCCAAACGCACCAGGAAGGAGCTGCCTGGAAAACTCAGCAGCAGCAGCAGCACGGGGAGCACCAGTTCACAGGAAAAGCTTGATAGACTTCACAACAGCCCTAATGCTGCAGTTCAAGTTCGCCTGACCCCCAGGTTACCACCACACTGCAGGCAATGCCGGGGGCGTCTCGCACTGAAACCCAATGCATCAAAGCTGTCGAGTTTCTTCTTTTTAGGGGATAGCTGAGTTTCCAACTTTTTTTTACTTACAGGGTTAAGAATGTACAGTAATTGCAGATTAAAAAGCAGCAAGGAAAGGGTCTTGAATCTCTCCTTCATGTCTTACATCTTTGCTTTCAWAAACTAGACAGACTCATCTCCTAAAAAAAACAGTAATAAAACCCCCTAAACTCACAGCTTTCAGGCACCCAATGCTTTTTAGTGCTAATATTTCCAAATAGAATTCATGGCTTTAAAAGGCTCCATGAATTAGAATAATGCCATGAAATCAGTAATTTAAATAAAGTAATATTTTAATTGATTCTGACATTCAGAGACATTTCTTAGCATTGCCACCTCTTTGTGACCTTTCACCCCAACTGGGTTTCGCTCTGATGACGGGGACCAGCCACTTATTGCTGTCTTTGAAGTTATAAATGCACAGTAGCAAGATCTGCCCCCAAAGAAATAAGGGGGACATTTCCTACTAATCTTACAGAGAACAAGATTTGGCCATGGGAAATGTCATAAAAATTACTCAAAAATACTAAAGTAACATATACAAACACACGCAGCAAAAAGGCTGCAAAATCAGAGGCCACTTCAATTATGGTGGTTTCCCTTTATAGGAGGGTCAGGGGAAAAAAAATAGTAATAGGTGGCTGTTACACGACAATATAAAAGAGGGCAATAAAACAGGGCAGCTAATCAGACTTGCAAGGGCAGAACTCACTGCCCAAAGTTGTGACACAGGTATCTGGTTATCTTGCATGCTTACTTMAAAAAAAAAAAAAGGACAAAAGAAGAGCTGTCTAGGTAGAGGTACAAAGAAGATAAAGATAAATTAGGCATTTAATTCCCACAGACAATATAAAAATGCAACTTTAATTCACCCAATCCCAAAAGCGTACCACTAAATGCAGGAAATGTATTGTCAAAAAACTCTAAAGTTCCTTAAAAACTTGAGCACGATTTCAAATATTTAATAAGATCAGCCAAAGCTCTAATAAAAAGAAAATTTCTAGGTCCTTAGGATTCAGCAAGCCTTACAGAGAGAGGTAAGGGAAAACACTATTTTTTGGTGGGCTAGGATACTCTACAGTTGCCCTCCAAAGGACATTTCACACTGTTCTGCGATACACTTGGAATTTCCCCATCACACAGAGGATAACAAACCAAATCCTCTATCAGGATACAGACCCAACATTACAACACCTGGATTTCTGCATTCTTAAAAGCAGTTAGAGATTTTTTGTTGTTCCAGCTCCTGCTGACTCCTGTTTTCAYTTATGTTAATTACCAAATTCTGAAGAACTTGCTGGCTTCTGACTCATCCTTTACCTCTTCCTCCTCCTYCTCCTCCAACCTTCATGCAACACACCTTCTTTAGCGCTGTTCTAATGATTTATCATTTTTCTGATCAGCTCTCTGGAAAACACAGAGCTATCTCTAATCACACACAGCAGTATGAACATTTTAATTTAGTAGCCTGTATATACAATATTTCAAGTGGTTCAGGTCATAATCCAGTACCACCTTCAGCAGATTATTCCAAGAGCAAAATAACCCAACAGACAAATAATGTTTCCCCAGAGTGAATATATAAATATTTCCTGAATGCAGAACATTATTGGGAAATTGGACAACAGGGGCAAGAATTCAAGCAACATGTATGAGAGTGTGGAGAATACAAATGTCTGTCTGACAATACCACGAAAGCAAATGAACACGTGAAATGTAAGAAGCTCCATGCAAAGCTTCACAATTCTCCTTTGCTCTCACTTAAAAATAAAGATTATTTTGAAAACTTTGGCTTTCTGTACTATCTGTTGTTTGTAAAATCAATTGTTTATGTAAGCAACACAAAGTTATAATCCTAAATCATTTATCTGCAGCCATTAGAGTATTTTTATAAACTTATTATTATTTACAGTTCTATTTGAGTTTTCTTAAACTTCAYTTTCCGAAGCTGTGCAACATACATTTCAAATCAAGCACGCTTAGTTTCATGTCAATTAAATATAAGCAGTCCTGAAATGAATAGCTGAGCACAGAAACMCCTTTACTCCTACTACACTATGACTGATGTAACCACTGCTGAATGAAGAGGAAAGTTTCTCACCCCATCACATTTCTACCTTGTTTCTCCCTGTTTTTTAATTTTAGAGTATCACGAGTTGTCCTGTCTATTCAAGCAATATCAACACATTCATTTTCACAAATTTGTGACCCAAACAGGCACTTGAACAATCCTACTTTATATTTCTTTTACCTGAAACTGCTACCCGCATGCTTTTGAAACACAAGATTAAAAACAACCGTAAAAGAGAAAAAAATACAATGCAATATATTTGTATATCCCATCCACATGACAACGTACCTCCTTTGTCTAATCGACTCCCGGGGAAAAAAAAGGAGGTCAGGAGGTGAGATCTGAAGAGAGGATGGAGCTCAGTGGGACAGAGGAGAGCAGAAAGCTCCCCAGACCCAGGCAACACAAGTGAGATACTGTGGAAGCACAGGAAGGGGAAAAGGAGAGACTAGAGGTCAGATCCTGGTGTTTTTGCACATCAAACTCGCGCCAAGGCTGGTATTTTGCGCTCCCCGTTTCAGGCGGCAATCCCAGGACACCAGAGTCGAGGCTGGGATTTGAACAAGGCATGGGGCTGTGTTAGGGGAGCCGAGTATCTCGGGGGCTGCCCGAGCCTGGCCCTAAAGGGGTCCGCAGCCAGGGAGCAAAAAATCGACAAGAAATCAAACAAGGACGAGACTGGAGAAAATGAAACACAAGAGCAGTTTGGCTCCTGCTTTCTGGCCTCATAAATCCTTAGTAGCAGAAGAGAAGTCGGATGGAACATAGCATAAATAAAGCAGGAGGTGAGTTTTAACCATTTTTCAGGGCAGGGAGAAGGAAAGCTAAACAGACTGCACCTCTCCACCCTCATTGAGATGCAAACCACACAAAGGCGAAAAACTCATCTTGATGCACTGGTAGTTACGCATGTAAATTCCAGCRCAGGGAGCAAGATAAGCCCAAAGAATGCAGTTTCTCTCACCAGAAAGATTCAGCTTTGTGTATAATGCTGTAGTCTAACTACTGTAACCATCAGGACAACTCTGTTTAATATCAATAAAGTGAGCAATGTGTTCGCCTCATGCTAAACGAGCTGAAAACCCAGAGCAACCAATTCCCACAACCTAGAAACACCCATACGTGAAACAGCATCCAACTTTGCTCTGATACAAAAAACCCCTTCTTTCCACTTCAGGCTCTTCTTTCTTAACCGGAGCAGAGAGGCAGAGAGGAGTCTGAAATGAGAGCCCACCTGTGCAGCGCAACGTGAACCTCAGTCTCTTCTCCTAGCGGAAAATAAAGTTTTATTTTAATAAGACAGGCCTGTGACGTGCCCTTGTAGGAGCCCTGCACGATACCACTGACAATACTACTTGGCAACCTCTTTCTCTTCTCTCTGCCTCATCTCTGGCTAATTTTTTTTTTTTTTTAGTTATTTTGGCAGCTGCAGAACTCACAAATCTGCACGCTGCAGAACACTAGTTCAGTTATCTAGATGCGAAATTTTTTTTATTTTAATCATTAACAGCAATTATGAAGCGTTGCTTTTGAAAGGCCATAATTAGGGATGACAGACAAACAGTGGATGTGGCAGGAAAAGATAGTACCAGTTCTTTGATAGTACAAAGCAAACCACCAAGGCAGCGTGATAGTACTAGTTTCATTCCTTTTGGAGTTCATCAGTTGCGAGCGATTGAATTCTGCCTCGTGACTGATAAATGCATATTTTGATTTGTTTCCCCTTGAAAGCCAAGTACTCTTTTATTGGCAGGCTGATTAAAGTGGAATTAAAATGTTCTCTAAGGAAAGAGGTGAAAACTTGTCACCTTTTCTGCAATGCTCTTTTTTCCCCCCCTTAGTAGATAAGGGTTTTTCAGAGTCACAGACACCGGATACTTGGGGGTAAATTAACCAAACTAGTCATGTTTTAAAAGGACAATTGTTCTATTTTTAAAGCTGTCATTTTCTGAATATTTGATTAGGGCTGCGTTGCAAAAGATAACTTTTGCAAACAGTCTGCTCTCCCCCACCCCCACCCCTTATTAATTTTACATTAGATTTCCACTCTGTTCCAGCAAAGCCCGTGGTGACTCCCTGCTCCGCAGAGGCTCCCTTCCTACAGCGATCTCTGCAGGATTTCGGCACGGCAGAGTTCGGCTACATCACCAAACAGGCAGCCAGAAACCTCAGGCCCTGAGCTGAAGTGCAGCTAAGCTCGAAAGAAATACAAATATTTAAAGACAGTGCAGAGAACCAATAAAAAGCAGGAAAAAAAATAATTCTACGAAGCATTTACACGACATAAAGCTACCAGCCCGAAATAAATGTGACCCTCGTGAATTTGCTATACCAGAAGTTTATGCKTCCCTCAATTTAAAATTTTCAAATAAAGAGACTAAGTACAAAGCCCTGGAGAGAAAAATTGTAGAAAGTAATACAGTTATGAGAGCAACAGCAGCCATTGCGAGTGATATTGTTATTCTCCATCAAGGAAGCAATAACTTTGATGAATAATCCCCTTAATGAACACCAAGATGGGGTTCTGCCTCCCTAATTAAATTAAATTAAAAGTGTCAGGTATCAAACCTCCGTGGTAAAGACGAAGAGAAGCTACACAGCAGCTTCCCAACACGGTATTATCAATCCTTATTTTGAATTTCAAAGTATTAACAATAAAAATAAGCAATCTCTGGGTGCTCTGGAGCCAGGAGTGGCAGAAAACAGACCTATGAAAGATGACAAATTAATAAAAGACCCAAAAGTAGGTGACTGTGATAAAGGTGGAAACTTTCTCCTTAACTTAGCCCTTACCATGGTTGTGTCGTGTGGCTTAAAAGATCAACTACAGAAAACAGAGACAGCAAAATGAGTTCAAGCAAGCCATGGAGTCTTATCAACAAATTATCTTTACCAGATAGAAGGCAGATCTTCATTATTACTTTAGCAGGATTTTTTGTGGGTTRATTTTCTTACTCTCTATCTGATGCAACAGAAAAATACAAAGCCTGAAGGAAAATAATCCCTATAATTTGCATTTTTAAATGCCCCTACATAAAATACATATTTAAGTAGATACATCATAATGGCTAGAATTATTAAGTTACATAAGTATTTAGAGAGATTATKAAATACTTATTGATTTAACTGCATAAATATGTACCTAGGGAAATTTATATCACAAATGAAACTGGCCAAAGCCACTCTGTCAAAGCCAAAACAAAGACAATTATCTTGTCAATAAAAAATGGAAGGTAAAATTCCAAAAAAACCCCTATTAGTGTGCTGAAAATAGAGCAATTTTATAATCCTAACAGGTAACTTGGGGACAAGCCTCATCAGTCCCTATACAGACACCCAAGTGAATGGAAAGTAAATACTTATTTTCATGGTTTTCTAAGAATCTGTTAGGACTTGGGGGAGGAGGAATGTAAAGCTTTACCCCGTCAAAAGACATAAAGTTGTACAATTTTTTATTTTCAAAAGTACCTAACTGTATAACTACATAGGCCCTGTTATAAACAACCATTTCAGGCATCCTCACTCCACTGACAGAGTCTTCCAAGCTTTAAAAATTCATTAGGATCTTGGCAATAAATATTGCCAATGTATTTTACTGTAACTGTATCGATCCTAATGCACTTGACTTATCTATAGAGATAAAACTTATCTTGACCTTGTCGAATACAAACAGTCTGGACTAAAAACCTGCGATAGCCTCTCGTGGGGAAAACATACAACAGATAACAGCTACAGGGATGATACAGGAGCAGAACACCAGTATTAATGTTTCAGACAAAACAGAAATTTGCCTGAATATTACCCTACCGAGCTGATGTAAGGAGACACTAATAAATAGGAAACAACATGAAAGAAAGCTGTAAAAAACAAATATGTGCATTTAATTAGAGTCTTCTTGGGCACTGTATTAGTCCCCTTAGAAAGTACATAACACAGATGGTTACAACCCCCTGCATGGCAATATTASTGAGCATGCTTTTCTTTTGGAGGCAATCGCCTCTCTTTTTGAAAGTCAAAACCAGTTGCCTTGCGCTGCACTAAGAAGGAACCCAAGGAACTTYTCCCTTTGTTATTTAAAGTTGCTGTTTCCAGCTGCAATCCCAGCRGTGGCTGCAGACAGCGGCATTGGCCTTGAGACATGAACCCTGCTGCAGGCAGGGACAGACCTTGCACCGCCATCCCTACGGACTCAACAACACCAGCAAGGCACAGAGCCCGCAGCAGGATCAGGATCAGGCTCCAATCCCGGGATTTCCCCTGGAAGCAAAGAGCCGTGCGGACCCACACCGAACGCTTTCGTTTCCAACTCCTTGGCGCTCCTTTCCTCGCAATCCGCCTGCCTTCAGCCGCCGATAACTTAATTAACATTTTCAAGTAGAGAAAGAAAAAAATATTCCCCRCTATTTCTAAGGCAACAGAGATTTTTGGAGAAGATGTCTTCTGTGGTTGATTCTGAAATTAATGCAGGAGTATCCTGCCAGTCGGCAGCACAGCGTATCCCTCCATCTCCAACGCAAACTTCTCYAGGTTGTTCCTGTAACTCAACCAGCTACGGACAAAGAGTCACTTTCTGAAAGGAGACTACAGAGTGTTTTTTGCAATTAATGCTCTATGTATTTGCCAATTTCAAAGCCAAACACATCAGAGTATTAATAGACTTCCATCTTCCAAATATCTCCCCTTAACAAGCAGTACGAGCAGTTTAATGTAATGTCAGTGTTAACTACTCCAGTACCTCAGAAAATTATTTCTTTCTGACACAATGTTTTGTAGCTGGTCTTCATAAATTATAAAAAAATTAGGATGTTTACAGGAATTTGGACAGGGGAACTATTTCTAGGTCACAGTAATTACTTTGCATTTGCAATTAATGAAAAATAACCATGCCTGATCATTCTAATTAATATTTCAATATGGTAAACAGCACCCATACAGGACAAGTTCTTGCAAAGATACAGAGGAAAACAATTTAAAGAAGAAAACAAAATCTGCCAAATAAAATCAATAGGTTTCACACATAGTTAAATATTATGTTTCATATATATTTTTGACAAACTGCAAGTAATGACAATTAAAAAATAGTATAATACACATTTGGATACAAATGTAAAATTATTGTGGCACATTAACTCTGCTCTCTCTCGAGCCACGAGCAGGAATTTTAAAGGTTTCCTATTTACTCTGAGCAACTAAATGAAACTAACTCCATAGTTTTCTATTTCCACCTTTAAATATTGCTTAGCTTTGGGAGATAGCAATAAAACTTTCTACCTTTTGATAGGCAACAGTATTTTGCATTGACTGAAGGCAAATAGAGACAAAAATAATACTATCCACAGCAGTGGCACAAAGAATAAGGCTCCATTGCTAATTATACAGGGAACTGAATTTAATTACATGGAGAACATTAAACACTTTCCAAACAGAAAAAAAAATCAAGAAAAGCTGGAGATGAGCCTTTCAAGTGCCTTTAATGCTCCAACAGTGCCCTCTGCCGAGGCTCCCAAATAGTGCTGGCTTGGTGCTCCAGCACCGAACGCCACACACAACCAGGCATCGCTACTTTGGGATTGTTTCTGCCTAAAATCAGGCACCTCACAAAACCCCAATTAAGCCAACTTTCTGCAGGATGAATATGTCACATATCCAGTGCAGCACTGCAYTGAGAGTGTATTCTGCAATGAGATAGCAAACTAATAATTTCAAAGACAGCTGTAGTTCAAAGACATCCAAAACCAACATGTGAGGTCTGAATCGCTTCGGTCTCACTCACAATCTACACTCACAATCCACACTCACAATCCACATCTAATGAGGATATTCCCAAAAATTAATCTGTTTAAGATCCAGTACTAAAGCACTGCTATTCTTAAGATCCAACTTAATTTCCTTTTGCATTCGGACAGATACAATTAGGTGATACCAGAAACACCTTTGAAAGCAAASAGACTCCAAAGTAAAGCAAATAAAAAAATCTGTTTCAGTATTGAATACATTTTAGTATGAATTTTTTCAGAATGGTAACTATATCCCAAAATACTGCTGTCTGGCTCCTGACAACAAACTGGCCAACTAAATGTCATCCTAAGCACCGAGGAAAGACTGGACGATGCGTTTCAGGACTTCAGTTTCAGATGGCCAAGTGAAAAAGGGAAAGGGGAAGGAGAAACGGGAGGCAAAGGATCTTAGCACGACTGAAAAGCGTAGCRTAGAAATTCCTGACAGCTCCCTCACCGTTCCGTTTTCCTAAAGAAAACACAGTTGTTTTTTTCTTAAATCACCCCTTGGCCTTCCTACCTTAATCTGGGAGAATAAAAAGAGCAAAGACCTATTTGCTTCCACTTTAATGTGTTTTTTTTTATTTGACCAAAGTTTTAAGGATTTTCACTAATACAAATGAACSACATTTTTGAAAGTCTGAGCCTTGCCTTTTCCCCAAATTCACAAGTTATTCAATAGCTCTAATGATTAACTGGCAAATAGTTTATCACCTAAAAAAAACTACAGCCACAAGCACCTAGATATTTCAGATTAGAYTGTAGCCGTAGAATTTAGATAATTTCATGGCTGCAGGAAGCAGACGATGCCAAAAGGGCCATGAATTGTACGAGCCTGTTTCATACCAGCAGCTCCCTGAAACTCGGCTCCTCTGCACGGCAGACTCGGTGCTCTCCGAGTACTCAGAGGAGCAAAGGGGAACACAGACTCAGTTAAAACTCACATCTTTCCACCTCAGTGACACCTTTCATAAAACCGGGGRGATCTTCCTCCTTTCATTTTAAAATCAGAAATTAAAAAAACCTCCCCTATTCTTGAGGCATCTTAAATTTACGTGGTTTAAAACAACGGCGAGCGTTCAGTGTAAAACCCAAACGCAGGCTGGCAGTCCTGAGGTGAGGTTTTTTTGCACATACTGCAGATTGCAGCAACTTTTCCACCACCTCACGAGCCCCATTGGGAGGTGGCAAAGTATCAGACCCTCATCCAGCTGGTGATGCTGGAGAACGGGAGCGGGATGCTCGCTCAGCCGTTGGTAYGGACACCGATCTCCACAATCTTTATCGAGCACGACGGCTCGAAATCAGGAGGTTAAAACTGAATGTAAACATTCAGGGTTGAGAGTACCTAAAGGTGCTGCTAATGTCAAAGAAATATGAGTTCTTGGCAATCCCGACAGCCTTTTTATTTACTRCACACTGTGACAAACCCTGGGCTTCCTCCATCCAGCTCTGGCCTCTGTTTCATGTCAGCAAAGCTGGAATATTTCGTTTAACTGGGTTGAAAAATTAGCTGCTTAAACACAGTAGTATAGAAAAGGCCGAGATCAAAAGTGTGTCTTTTTCAGGAGTCAGGCATCCCTCATCACACACCACTTCAATTTCAAAACTGTGTTGTGAGCCTAATTTTTATAAATCTCTCTTACTCCCCTCAAGAGAGACCACTGCACAGAGGCAGCAGGTGAGCCTCCACTCACTTTGTATATTTAAATATATATAAGAATATATACTTACATATATATACTTATGTATCAGTATGTATACTTATAGTAATAAACACCAAAGGTTAAATGGAGGTGATAAAATTACTTGAAGCCACATCAGTGCAGTAACAACAATAAAAAAGCACATATTAATAACGCAATATCAAGGATGTGCAATATTGCCGTAAGTTCAAGCAAGACAAAAACATTTAACGACTTGCTTACTCAAAATACAATGCAAATGATGGAAGATTTACTGCTGCTGTTGGATCCTTAAGGTCCATTTTCTGCCTGTTTAAATCTGTAGCCTTAAAGCAATATCCTGTAGGTGGCTTAGGTTTGGCTTTCTAAAAGGAATGTTAATTTTACAGGACAGTTGTACAATCTAAAATCTCAATCCGTTGCCTTCCAGTTGTTTTAGACAGGTAGTGCCAGGAGTGATTACCTGCACTAAGTTATTCCTTTTCATTCCCCAAAGGGAGACTTTTAAATTCAGTGTCTATTTCTAAGAAAATCCAACACATTGTGATTCACAGAAGTTCTCCGGCATAAGTTCATCTCCTTGTCAACAAAACTTCAGAGATGATTGCACCACCTTCTGAATAATCACAATAACAAAGAATTGTGAGAGGTTTGACAGTTCAGGGTGCAAAATGCCACAGAGATCCAGCAGGCAATAAAGGCAAAAAGCATTTTCTTCCTCTAAGTGTTAAATTGATGATTTTTTTAAGCAACATGGAAGCTAAAAGTGGGAAGATCTGTCCACCTTCTTTCCCTGCAGAGTTTAAGTAGGTCAGCGTAATCAAAACAACAAACAAATAATCAATTTACTACAGATCTCTCTGTTCACTCATCTGAAAATCCAGATTTTCAAGAATTCTCAATCCAGATGCCACAGGACACATCAGCACCCAAATTAATTTGCCACCTGGGCTCTCAGGCACTGAGAGCTTCCTAGAGTTTCCCCTGATCTTTGAGGTCCATCTCGGAAGACACAAGGCTCTCAGCTTTCTCCCTTCCTCAATACCTGCTGCCACTCATTCCAATAAGGAGAAAAGGAATTCTGCAGCGAGCAGAGGGGAGAAAATGGGAAGCAGAGTGGGGCAGGTGTGCCTGGCACCTCCCAACAGTCAGTGCTGCCCATACAAACTGGAAAGCTGTCTGCAAATTCAAGTTATTTATAGAATGAGGGAGTCCGTTTCAGGAACATTTTTTTTCTTTTTGAACCAACAAACATTTTTTTTTTTTTAATCAGTGGGAAAAAACRAAACCTTCTTTTATTCAGAAGCAATCTGTCCATGGATTCCCATGGAAAAGCAGAGTGGATGTGAAGATGTCAAAATAAGCTAAAATTGGGCAGTACAAACCCACCCTCCCCTGAGTGCCCCACACACTTTGCTGCACCTACAGCACAGATTTCACAGCACACAGCAGGCACTTTACAAAGCAGTTTTCCCCAAATCACAAAAATCTGGGCTTCTGCCCTAGAAGTGTTTTTTAGCCTTTCATCAGGATGTTTAGCTCTCTGCTCAATGAAAATGAGAGAAAATGCCCTAATTTCTGTGTGTAAGCTATGCTGATATACAGCCAGATGTACATTGGAGATTTGTGATTAATATTTATTGTGATGGTGAATTCAGGCTTAAATATGCAAAGCAGGTTTTTTTTTTCCCCAGGAGTAAATTTATGGGTTTACCATAGATTCGTGTATTGCCTCAAGCTAATTTTTTAGTTACGTTTTCTACAACATGAAAATCAATGACAGAATTTTTGATTTCATCTTCCAGACGCATTTTTTTACATTCAGTAAAGAAATTCAAGAAACATCTTTTAAAATAGTGTATCACTGACAAGGACTAAAAGAACCTTTTACCCACAGATTGCTCCTGCAGAAGTTAATGGAGTCAGCACATTTAAACTTTGGTCAGTAAGGGAAACAAAGTTTTCTCTATTCATCTAATTTTAGCCTAAAGAGAAGCTATAACTTGGGTGATTTAAAAATTATTGAAATGCACTGAAATCTTACCTCTCATCCTTCCAAAAAAACTCAACCTAAAACAGGACATCTAATAAAAAGGAACAAGAACAGCTTATTATTTTCAAATTAAATTGTTAGCCAAACTCAGGAAATAATATAACTCCAAAAATGCTCATTTCAGAGTATAAATAACTTCCATATATAGGCAGAAGACTCTTGCCAAATAGTGATGGCTGTCGAACAAATCCAAACTGCAGCATTCTTCCATGAAAGATTTCTAAAAGATGCAGAAAAAAATCTGAAAGTTGAGAAAACAGAGAAAAATCACCACAAATATAAAGAAGCAACTGGAAGAGGGAAAACAAAATGTGACTGTGGGAACTTYGCTAAGAGACGCTTACAGGGAACATTTTGCCTTTTTGGTACCTTAGTATGATATTTGTCCTTTTAGATTTACACACAGCAGTAACAAATGCTGCTAACATCAGTCTGTTCATCAGACCCAACTACTCTCAGCACTGTCAAAGCAGCGAGAACAGCAACACARGATGCTCAGGAACATCAGGAGCACCAGTGGGGAAATCCACCTTTGACAGCCACATCCAGCTTTTTGCGTTCTTACTATCCAAGTCTCAGAAAGCTCATCTAGGACCTGATCAAGGTGATTAAACAGACTGCTCCACTGGCAAAGGCATCACATTTTTCTTCTCTTCTACCCATCTGCACAAAAGTTTGTTTAAAAAATTAAGCCAGCTGTTCATAAAAAACACCAACAAAACTATCTGATGCCTTAACTTTTTACTTCCAGTAGAAATGACCTTTAAGAATTTCCAGCCATTCTTCCTTGTTAGTTCTGTTCCTTGTACCCTCAATGTGTCACACCAGGCTTCACCAAGGAAACTGATGAGCCTTACTGAAAATTAGGATAAGGGGTATGTAAGCCAAGATAAGCACATTTAATAAGGGAAAATAATTGAATATAATAGTAAATCTGTTATTTGATTTTAAAAATATGCAGTTAGCACTGATGCAACAGTGTCAATATCCTTGTCAAAACTTCTTTCATGTTAAGGAGAACTAAAYATTCAAACTTCTCAGACCTGAGCCACAGCAGCCATCGAGTCTGGGCAGAAAACCAGCCAGAGACTCCTGCACTGTCCAGCTCTGCAAGGAAAAGCTTTTTGCTTTTCAGATGAACACAAACTAGGGAAATAAAATTAAACTCCAGTGAAAAAAGACTGAAAATTATTTTCCTTTTATTCTTTAGCAAGAACTCTAGAGAAAAATATTTCCCCGTAAGGGCAGCCATGGGTTACAGCCACATGCAGCTGGTCCCAMGTACAAACCCAGGGCAAACTTCCCCAACAGCAAACAGGGATGGAAACACAAACTGCAAACACTTTAAGCCTCTTTCTTTCTCTGCACTTTATGCTGACTTTTTTGCACTTCTTGAACAGTTTCTGCTTTCAGCTGCTTCTCCTCACTTAATAATACCTTCACATTTCTGCAATAAAACTTGTAGAGAAGAAAAGCTTTTTCAGTGATGTAAACCCAGCATATTTTATTTTTGTTTTGCCTTTTTTTCATTCTAAGTAGCCTCTGATTTTAACCATGGCTACCAAATTTCAGAATTATGAACAGCCAGGTGGTACCACAAACTGGTGTTCCAAACCCAAGAAATATGTACATAGCAGGAAACATTCCTTTGATACTGAAACAAAGAGCATCTGGATCATTTTTTCCTTCTGCTTGAGACAATTCATGTCTCAAACTATTGTGCTGTCTGTATCGGGAGTTCACTAATTACTAAAACTACTTGTTATTACACATATCTAATTATTATTATCAGTAAGTCCAGAATATAGACACATTTCAAAAGAACGACCCTAACAACTACCACTTCCACCCACAACAGAACTAGGATGTATTAAGRAAAAAACCCACTACAAGATTAGACAGAAAAAAAAAGATAACTTGATCAATTTTCAGATTCTTCTGAAAGAACTACAAAAATAACAGATAACTGGAAACCATAATAGAAGCTTTAAAGTTCGCCATCTGACAGTATCACAAAATCTTACTTGAAAAGTCTTGGACAAAAAATTAAACATGCTGGAAGAATGCAGGCAAGTGGTAATGAACAAGTGGAGAGAGCTAGGAAGGAACTGAAAGAATATAATTTAGGCAAGCTTTTATTGTGGCATATGCCAAAAACAAGGGTTATCCCACCGAATGGAACTTGTCAGAAAGTGTAACACTGGAAGTGTGGCACAAATGTTCACAGAAAATGACAGCTTGGAGAAACAGATGCATGAATAAACTGTTATGCCTACAACAATGTAAGCTGATCTTGGCATGCAGGGAAAAATATTTAATGTATTTCAAGAAACTTGTTAATTAGGAATAGAAGCATGGAATACTTAGGAGTGGAACTACTGGTAAGAGGCACTGGCAGAGAAAAGGCAGAGCACATTTAACCACAGCATTTAGGTCAGTCTTAGCATTAGAAGACCTATGACACAGCATAGAACTGTTTGTCAAAACCAGGTTCCACTTCCAGCTGGGAAAACAGCACACCAATTTGAAGGGGCTTACAAAAATTAAAAATTCCAGAATGCTGGAAAGACTGAACTTTAAGGCAGGAAAAAAAAAATAAACCCTAAACATGCCAGTTTCACAAAGTAATACATGAGATGGGGGAACGAACACATGAGGTTTGCAAAAAYATGGGTTAATAGGGAAACCAAAACTCACTGAGCACCAACAGTATTTAGTCTCTTTAGCCCCTTTCAGTAACATCACAGGCAATATATATGTGCTGTCTTTGCATCAGGAGTAAAGCACATTCAAACAGAAATGCTGTGAGATCCTATCTGATAGCTCCACGGAATCTATTTCGTCTCCCCGAACGGTTTAACTCTAGCAAATTACACAGTGACAAGATGGTGAAGGCTACAATGCTATTTCCATTTTAAATCATGCCTCAAATATTTCTATTTCTCAGGGGAAAAAACCCAAACACAACTGTATCTATTAGAAATACAACACATCATGCCTGGATTCCACTTTGAAGCTGAATTTCTGTGAGAAAGTTACCATAAGACTTAAGCTACTCGAGTTCACAAAATATTTCCTTCCACATTCCTTTTTTTATTAGCAAAATGCAGATAAAATATCAAAAATGTTTTAAATCAAAGTTYATTGAATATGTTATTGCTCATAATAACCAGAGCATTTGTTGCACGTGAAGAAGTGTTTAAAAATAGCAGAACTTGCAGCTGTCTGAAAATTACATGTCCAATAGCCTTAAGTCATAACTTCTCTCAACTTGAGGCTTGGAATGATGCTRTAAAATTTTTGCACGTGTGGTATCTGAAGGGAGAGGAGTGAAAGAGACCTTTTGGGCTTTTACACCTTGGCATTTTCTAGCTCACAGAAAGCTCACTGTGCTTTCAAGTTGGAAATTCCTCTGAAAACAGAGTGCAACCTACGCATCTCTGAAGTGATTTGTAAAATATTACTGTTGAAACACCGACGCAGTCAGTGTATAAATCTGAACCAATATGATTACTGAATTTGCATTAAGCAGCAAATGAGATATGATAACTAGGGTGAGAAACCACAGCTGTGTTTTTGGAAAACACCTGATCTCATCTGAGTTTTAAGCAGGAAGAGGAAAACATCTAATTTTCCAGGATATCTAAAAGCTTGAYGAAGAGAAAAAGCAGTGGAATATAGATTTTCTGTACAATTGGCTCMTTAACAGACTCCTAGCACTGACCAAATCCCTTGTTTTGCAGGGAGAAAGGATATCTGCAAAACAATTTAAACTGAGAGTGGTGTCCCTGTATCCCCAATCCTTGCTCAGCAAGCAGCCTGGCAACTCCACTGGACTGATGTATTCTGCTCCCCAACAGGGATTCCTGCTCTTCCTTAGGTGATCCAGAAAGGAAAATCAAGCAAAATATGTGGATGCAGCCTCTGAATAAAGAAGTGCAGGCAGACATTGTCACATGCACTACTGTAACAAGTTTGTGTGAAGAGCCTGGCTCCCTCCAAGGCACCATCTCCTGTCACCCAGCATCACCATGCCCTCGGCACCCCAAACTGATGGGGGTGCAACTGGGGACAGACCACGGCTCTGTGCTTTCCCCAGAGCTGCAAGAGGAACGGCACTGACACTGCCCTGATGGCTCTGGTTCAACTCAGCTTTAGTTCTTTTCCTTTTCCCCCAAACTCTAGCACCTGMTACAGCCCCTTTGTGGCTTCTCTCTGGTCTCTTTTTTCGCCTCACAAGCGTTGCCGGGAGCAAACCTCTGGACCTTGTGCTTCAAACTGTGCCAGGTGTATCACACACTAAGCTCTCGTTCTAGTAGAGATTACTGCAGAGGAACTACTAATACAACCTCCAAGGAGATACACCACGACTGTAGTTATCTGATCTCCACTGCTCAGATCGTCCTGAAACATTTAATTTTCCTTGCATGTGCTCATCTGGCTCCTCTCGGCTTCCCTCCTGAWGTTTCCATTCTGAGAGCCTGTGTGTGATGTGCAAGCAATCCCTCCCTCTGGATATATGCTCCTTTGTTTTCTTTTTGAGTGCTAGTAAGCAATTTCGAATAAACTTAGAAATGAACACATTTAATTYGCTTTAATTAAAATGCATTAAATATCATTAGTCTTTTAGTGATGCTAAACTTTAAAAAATTGCTAATAATTTATTAATGGCATATATATAATGATTGAAAATATTCCACTTGTGCAATGCATTTTATAGCCACATAACACACAGCAATATAAGATGCTATATGGACTCAGATTAGGAAAAGTCTAGATCTCTCATGTGTATTATTCCCTTTGCCATATGTAACCAGATTATGCTGTTGTTATTTAAAGAACACATATTTTGCTGTGAATGCTGTAAAAGGCAAAATAAAAATTGGAGAGAAATGACTTGGGTTTTGCAGAATAAAAGTTGCAGCTTCAATACAGCACAGYAAAGGTAGGTGTGATTTGGCTCAACATAGAGAGCTAACATTAAAGAAATATAAATTCGTGAGAAGTATAGCAATAATATGCTCTCAAATACGGMGTGGAAAAAAATCCTGAAAATCTCCACTTATATTTCCAACTTTCCTTACATTACATCCAAAGGTGTGATGACAGGACAGCTCAGGTGCCTCACTCTGCAGCAGGASGCAACGAGGCTGAGTATTGCTCTGGACTTTTGCCAAATGTCATTCTTTGTCAACTCCACGGTAATTAGGAACCTGTCTCTGTGCATGAGGAAGCAGAACTTCTCCTTGCATACTGCTTCTTACAGAAACTGAACTGCCTCAGGTATGTTCGTGTACCACGCTACCTCTGACCAGGAGAGGTTCCAGGCTTAACAAAGCTTTGGCTCATTAAAATGACAAGGTCACAGCTCCTTCCTAATGCTACAGAAAGGAATGACCTACCATTCACAGAGAGAATGGCCCTAATGCAGCTGTTCAAAAAGCAAGCCCGACCTTAGCGGGATGCTGGGACACTAAATGCAGGGAAGGAAACAAAGTCACCTAATTCTGGAGAATACTGTTTAGGTGTTACCTGATCGCTCCCGTGTTCTCTCCCTGTTAATGTGATACTAAGTGGACACAACTTATTGCAGGGATCTCTCCCTCTGGAGCTCACTTGTTCCCTCATCTCACTTGTCCTTTCAGAAAAGATTATCTGGGAAAGCAAAACTTACACCAATTAAGGCAGCAAAGAAACTGTAAAACTGGACATGTGAAGGCTGCAGTAACTCTGAGGAGTTTGAGCTGCACTCAGCTCGTGACAAGYGAAAGCAAGCAGGTTTTTAATCCACATCTAAGTTTTTCCTCAGAAAACCAGCATGTAGAGTCTTCCCCTTGAGATACTACCAGTACATTTCATCTCTTCTAAATGACATTAAAAGGTAATAACAGCTTAATGCAAAGATGTGCTGCACTGAGAAACAGATCTAAGACAATGAGGCTGTAGCAGAAAGCTCCTCTGCCACTTAACAATAGGGAATGAAAACATTTTCATTTATTTTCACTTAAAAAGGAAGTCAGAGTCCTGTGACTGCATTGATAGGAACGATGTACACACACTTCTTTGCCTTGAACTAAGGAAAAAGGAGCTGGTTCTTTCAGATGGAGTGGCAGTGCACAGAAGTCTTCAGCTTTGCCTCCCTTTGCTCCCGATAAAAGCTTGGAGCAATGAACTCTCAGGAGATTAGCGCACACACGCCAGCTCCAAAAACTTTAGGCAGCATACATGTTCCTTTGAGTCTTGTACATGTGTTGTGTATAATGTGCTCTTTCTGATATTAAAAAGTTGCTAAGTTGTTCTCAAGCTGGAAAGGGTTTTCCATTTAGATAAGGCCAAAGCCACTCCACAGCACAAGCACATGTGTAACACTGGAGACTGAGAGCAGCACAAGCRTTGGTCATTCCACCAGGGGCTGATAAGAACAAGATATTATACAAATCCTACTCTAAGTTATTTAACCCCAACATGCATTATTCCGGTGGCACTGCCAGCATCACCTTCCCACATCCCACACCTTTCTTTCCCAGCAGATTGTAACCAGTTGTCCTGTCCTTCTGCTTGGCTCTTTGCATTTAATCACTCTAAAAGTCCCCAACCTTGACTACTAAAAATACCAGCTGGACATTACTCTGTATATTATGCAGAGTCAGCCCTCATATACAGGAGAAAGGAAGAAAACTATTGAGATAAAAAAAATCAACATTTCCATTTGTCTCAGTTTCTTCAGTGTGTTGGCAGCACCTTCGGATCAAACATGATTCTCTCCTCTGCAAACACAGATTTGACACCAGGATGGGCTCTACTGCCTGTCCTGAAAGAGCGTAACAACCTTGCACTTATTTATCATCATTCACACATACAGGTCTAACATCCAACCTAGAAAACACACATGCACTGCTGGATTTACTCTTAAAAATATAAATATATGCTTGCTGGATGCTTTCAGTGAATGGGACCTGGCCTCAGCTCAGCATCCCTTCAATTGCTGCTGAAACCCAGGAATTGAGGTGGGAGGACGCGGCAGCTCCTCGGCGGCACAGAACAGCACTGAGCAGTTTCTCCTCCAWGAATTTGAAACTGCTCGGGGCATTTAGGTTGGCAGAACTCTATAACCCAACTGGAACCACGCCAGCAGGGTTCACATGCTGCTCTTGAAAAGTGAGCCACCGAGGCTTTAATCACCACAAGTGGCAAGGACTTAATTTTTCATCTCATTTGAAATATGCCAGGCTCAAGAGCAGACCGAGCTTCTTATAAAATGCCATCTACTAATCAACACTGTTTCCTGCCTCATTGGATTGCCTTGGATGTCTCCTGTCACGAGTCCTGCTTAGCTTAGCCTGTGACCTAGGAAAATCTTAGCCCACCATGGCAGGGCACAGGACACGTCCCACACACAGGACACATGGATCATTGATACTGCAAAATTCAACCTCCTACTTCACCTGACATTCTTCACTTCCCACACCAGTGGGAGCATTTTGCCTTTGGCCAGGCAGCAGGGCTAGGTTTTAGGACCACAGCTGTACCCTGGCATCCCATCTGTGGGACATTCCAGCAGGGGATCTAGGAGATGTGATGGGAGTTTGCCTCAGCAAAGAGGGACCAAAACATACCTGCAAGGAGMTCAGCTCAGCGAGCTCACGTCAGAAGGAATATCTGTGTGAAGGAAAAGCCCCTTAAACAGATGGGCCCTTTGTAAAACTGAGGTTTACACTGAGGTTTTGAAGAAATTCAGTGTTTCAGCCTGAATCACTGGAAATTTGAAACAGATACTATGCGTAAACTGTACTCTGTGAAAATCAGCTCATCTAAGGGAAGTTTGCAACATCAGTATTAAGATACTTATCACTTTTTAATTCACACGAAGTTTACTTTSCCCAAGAGTCCTAAAAAATACTGAATTGTGTCAATACACACAATAYTGTGATCAACCCTTCACATGCTGCAGTTTGTAAGTGTAACTGAACTATACAGCAACACTGTGACAACAAAATTCTACCTAGTTTTTTCAGCTCATCACAACCAATGTGATCTAATATTATGGTTTTAAGGACTATGGAAAAAAAAGTTGAGGTCTGATGCTACATGAGGGTAAATGGATGGCTAAATCTCACCAAAATCTAACTGTATTTTCACTGGTAATTCTAAAGCTTCTTAAAATACYCCCCAAAATACCCCAACTCAAGTTCCCTGGCCAAGGGTATGTGATTTTAACTGTATCTTTTATCTTAGAAAAAGCCATAGAATATATGTACATGTTTTTATCACACTGAAGATATTTGTAAAATATTTTATACACACCCCCCAAAAAAGGTAACTGAATGTTAACTTTGCTGATCTGAACACGTAAAGCCTGTAATACAGAAAATTAAAACTGTTGCACATAAAMATGGTAAAAATCCATCAATTCTCTTCTAAACAGCAAAAGAAACTACTTATTTCTGAAAGCTTAGGGATGAGCTATCACCTTCAGCAGTATTGCGATTTCAAATACTCAGAACAGAGAGAAAGCCTCTTGAGCAATTGTGTGAAAAAGTTTCCCATGCAAAACCCAACGCATCCTTGTTTCATATTTAATTTGCAACAGGATCCCCAGCAGCTGAGCTGTGAGAGCTCTCCTGGCTGGTGCCTGGCTGCCTGCTGAGACGGGCTCCACACGAAGGGAGCACGCGATTGAAGCCCAAATCCTCAGAGCTGCACCTCAGCTCCCTTTAAAGTTAATCTGAACACACCGGACTCCAAAGGAAATGAAAAGTGAGTTCCTCTCCCTTCCTATGGCACCRGCACTTCCTGTGTTTTAGCGATTGGTCAAGAACTATTATTTCCTCCGTGCTATTCCCAGTTGTGACTGTCAGACGTAATTAGCGTTGTCCGCACACAAGCGCAAAATATTTGTTTAAATAAGTCTGGAACCAAAGTCCTGCATGCACAGAAACCTGGAGAAACGTGGAGAAACTCGGAGAATATTAAGATTCAAATATGCTGTACCTGAACGAACATGCTGCTCTAAATATTTAGAAATGCAAAGTTCATTTGCTGAGATGAATATCCATAAAAATCTATGCAAGATAAGGGGTATTAAAATTATTCACTCTCCAGTTCAGGATGGATTATTTGGCCAATCTGTTAAGCTGTACCTCTCAGACACCCAGAATCAGTACCATCCTCCTCCCCTCAGGGAAAAGAGCTCATAACGTTTGAAGAAAAGTATGCTCCATCCCAACCGTAGGAATACACATGAAACACAGAGTCTTCCTTTAACACAACTCTTTGGAATGGGAAAGCAGCAGACATCAACAGTGCGAATGCAGAGGGCAAACAAGTTCACCAAAGAAAATAAATTAAGCAGAATGTTGCAGATTGTAAAGTGGCCAGAATAAAGGCCATTTAAGTTGTTATCGACCTGTTTCAAACACACACAGGCAAAGCTAAACTTCGGTTTATCTCTCCATATAAAATACCACCCCTGGCAGCGTGGCGTCATCGCTTATAACCATCATTGAAACATTAATCTCAAACCAAGTCAGAGAAATTTGGGACTTACTGTGCTACCACCTGAAGACCCACTGTTTTCCAGCCTTGGGCTAAGTACAAGCCAGATCCAGCCCTGCTCAAGTTTGACATTGCTCCTCAAAAACACAGGTATGCTACGGTAGGCTTTGCTTAACCGACCAAACAATACACACTTATACACAACGTGCACACGGGGTTACATTTTACCCAGTCACGCTGTTCAAAGAAACAGAATCTAAACTAGAGAAATACAGAAAAATACCATCTTGTCAAGGCCTCAGAAAACCATTAATGTTTCTAATGAGTGCAATTACAAAAATGAAAGATTCCGAAAAAACACAGCTAAAGATGAACTTTAATTATCCAAGCGTCTGCCTACATGAAGCAGGGTCATGTCTCCAAATGTCTTCACATTTGAACTCCCCTGTTATCCATCCAATATTACATTTCTCAGAGTCTTGCAGAATTAAGTGGACCTGCCTACACACAAAAATGAGTTATCCCTTCCTAATGACTTACCCAGTCACTAGTATTCCCTTTAGTTGAGAGGTGGAGAAAACAGGAGCATGTACCAAAGGTGAAGACTGGAAGAACGTGATCTCTAAGGTCCCTTCCAACCCTAACCATTCTAAGAAGACACTGAAGTCAAGAGCTGTATGGTAAAGTGCTTATCTGTGTGTGGCAAGAGACAAGTAATTCAAATGAGCTTTCTTAGTCATAATTTTAAAAATTAGAAGGCAGAATTCCTTGGTCTTAACCGGGACTGAACCACATGCAGAAGCTCATAATGAGTCATTCCCCTGATTAATGCAGGAGAGATAGAGGGTCCCATAATCCACCCATGATCTTTGTCTAGACAACGGCTTGTTCTGATGCTGAGATCAAGGTTAGGTTCAGCTAYGCTTGAAAATGTGCACATAAACACCAACCAATATCTATTCCCAAATAGCTCCAAGCATGGATATTTTCCACAGGAGGTAAGAAACGTTTCAGACACTTCAGAGGTGTTTAACTGAGAAAAGTTACTCTGCAAGTAACACTTCTCTGGGCAGTTGTGTTATTCAGAACAACTACCTGGAGGGCACCTCCTGAATTTCAGGTGTGAACCATTCCCCGTGTCCATGTAAATGCCACAGTTGCTAATAAGCAGCAGGAGGATGCTGGCATTGCTTGAGAAACTTAAGGCCACGTCTCAAAATCAGATACACACATGAGGTTTCAACTAACATTTTCTAATTCTATGTCCTTCCCCAACAATTCTCCCAAATACAGTACGAAATTAAGGCTTGCTCGGGCTACGAGATATTTCTCCGGAAGTTTGGCATAAATTCCTGGGCAGGGAGGTAACAATCAAATTTGTGGCTTTGCTCCCAGTAGCTAAATTAATTTTTATTTGTTTTTTAAGTGCCAGGAATTGTTAGCAATCACTAACATTTTCATTAAATAGAGCATCCTTGGTGGCAGAAGTCAGAGAAAGAAAGGAAAGCATTTGATTAAAGAAAAATAGGAAAAGCTTCTGCATGAAGAGACAACACTGAAAAATAATAAAGTTACCAGGTCAGCCCTTAAAATAGGCCAGTTGTGCTTCCCTTTTATCCTGCTTAAAGAATCAGCCAGACTTTCCATTTCCCACTCTCTCCCCTCAAGTCCCCAAAAATACCCGGGGCAGTAAGGGAAAGTCTGAAAGGCCTGAGAACAGTAACACCCAGCTATCAGACGATAACCTAATTTGAAACTTATGCTTTCAAAGGCACAAAGGTGTCTGATGATCCAGCTGAAATAAAATCCTCGAGCATAGCTGCAGTAGACAGTGCAGGAAGCAACACAGGCACTAAACAAAGTCACACATTGTCAGAAAAAGGAAAAAACTGATCTGACGTGACAAGTCAAGACAAGTGACAAAAGTTTTGCTGAAAAAGGATCAGTAGGAAATTAAAATCATGACAGCAYTTCTGTTCAAAATACACAAGACAATAGAATCCTTTTATCACAAAGTCCCATTTTCTCCTCCAGTTTTATTCTAACCAAAATTGCAATTTGCACATCACAATGCAGTGAAAGGATCCATGAYTTTCATTCCCATTCCATGTAAATAATTTACTGCAAAAGGCTGGCTTTTTATCAGTCAACTTCTGCATTTTSCAGTTTTTATTTTTGAATCCTTAAGAATCACTAACAACTTGTAAGTTATCTAAACAGGTCTGAAAACCAGAAAAATCTTTGTGAGAATGTTTTAAAAGGATGATATCCCCTTGAAGTCATGTTAGCTTCATTTCAATTGCTATATGCAGCAAATAAAACTAGATAGCTTAAGAAGCTAAAACAATAAATTTTCACAATGCTGAATTTTTATAGTTAGTTTTACTTACTCCTTTCTATTGTAAAAAAAATGGAGGCAGCATCTTATAAAATTTATTTTCTGATTTGCTTCTTCAAGTATAGCCAGGTTCCACCTGGTTTATTTATTTTGAACGATACAACACTTAAAAGACCCCAAAAAACAAAAACATGAAAATTCATCACAAGCCTCTCCTAAAATTCAAACCAAACATTTTTAATTCATTTCCTCCATTTCCCACTTTCAGCTGCCATTAAATTTCTTTAAAAATACCAAGAGTTTTGGGGTTTTTTTCCAAAGACGTGAATTATTAGAAGTAGTTAGGTACTAGTCTCCTAGACAATGTAAAATAGTGCATGTGTCTGTCTCCATAGTCTACAGATCCCAGCTATGTGATTTCGTTCCTGCCATGGATAAAGTTTTACTATGCCACTTATTACATTGATTTTTTTTTTCTCCAAGCTGCAAATTAAAGAAGCTCTCCAGTGAAAGTCTATTTAACTCCACACTTAAAAAAAGAAAACTTCATTAAATCCTTTCTTGCAGGATTTCACTGGAAATTATGCTTTCGATTACGATACAACTTCTTAAGAAAAGGTAAAGATACAGTTGTCTTCCCAATTACAGCTTTATCAGCATGCCTTTGAGGAAAGTTATTTTTCTGTCTAATGGCAAGATTTAAACCAGGCACATTTTCTGTACACTTTTTTTTTGTTCCTGTCTCATATATTCCTTTTTTCTTTGAAACCTGCCTCTCCTATTGGCTCCTTCCCAATGCCTTTCTTCTGGCTGTATCTCAAGCTTGGCTGCTTTTCTCATTTTGTCTGTTTCTCCTGTTGCTCCTTCCTTGCTGGGCTGCTGCAGACGTGAGGACTCCTTCTCACAAAAGCAATCAGAGTCTGACTCTCAGCACACTGCACACACAGCTAAAGGATGCCTGCGAATATCAGCAACCAGGCACGGTGAGCAGCCAGGAGCGAAATCTTCACAGTCTGGCAGGGTTTTAACTCCTCAAACTGCTTGAGTACACAGTACCTGTTCGTTCAGGAGCGGTGGTTTCCTAACCAAGTGTACTGGAAAAGCTCTGTTGAAAAGATCATTGCTGGTTCTAAATCATCAGTGCAGCTGCTAGAACGAGGGAGAGTTAGTCTGGGGTTAAACTAGATCTGGGGAAAGGGAGAAAGGTTTAAAAGCAACAATAGCGAGATCTGTGTTACCAAAATGGCAAAGTGGATATCCCAGGATCCCTTTCAAAGCCCATCACACGCTGATTTACAAAAAGGGATTGGCTTTGTTTAACCCTTGAGGAAACSAGAGATCGAAATTACTCCGGTCTGAGATCCACGACTTGCTACATCCAGTTTTGGAGCACRGCCACGGAGAGCACTGCCAGACTGAAGGGGCAGTGACAATTTTAAACTCTGATCTATCTCCCACTGGAGCTTGACACTAATGCTTTATGTCACCCTGATGCTTAATGCTTTATACAATTACAATTCTAGCACTGGTAGAACCTAGACACAAAAATGTGTTCTTTTGATTAGAACCTTGCTTCACCACCACCCCCAATTCTCATCAATTCAAACGAGATTTTCAGCAGCTACCACTGCATGAAAAAAATTAGAGATTTGCTGAGATGATGTGAAATTTGACAGCTGRGTTTCCACACTTCCAGGTGGCTGGAAGCATCAGGTTTTGGTASGTAACAGGTCCTAACATCACATCAACAGCAAAGAGGGGAAAAGGCAGGACTGTAAGAAGATCAGCAATTTTATGCTTTGATCTGACAGGGAAATAAAATGCTCTGACAGAAAAGGCTACAAATAAATCTGAATTTCTGAACCAYGCCAAGAACTTGTCCTGACCCAATGATCAGAAATACAATGTCAGTGCTTGAGCACACATTACCAGGAATGAAAGACAACAAAATTTAATGCCTGGTAAAAATGACATTTGTTTCCAGACCACCTTTAAGAGAAAKGAGCTGAACCTCTAGCAGTGGCGTGGGAGTGAAATGGTAGGAAGCAGAGGACAGAAAAAAATGAAGACAGAACTGAGGAGGAAGTCTGTTTCCCTAAAAGCTACCCCTCTGCCCACAAAATAGCTAAACTAGTGGGAAGAGACTCTCACATGTTCTCCCTCATACCGTGCTGATGTGCCCCAGCACAACTACAGTGCAAGAGAGGAGCGAGGGTCTAATGGAAGTACCACAGACTATGAACAGTACTGCACACACAAAAACAATGTGTTTGCTTCCGTCCTCCAGTTCAGAGAAGCAGGGATGGACTGCCTGTGACTTCAAAAAGCCACAAAAAGAGAGCAGTGGACCTAAAGTGGTTATTTTAAAAAGAATAAAAAATTATTATTGTTTTTTCAAATGAGGTGATAAAAAGAGGCAGCAAGCACAGGTAGAAATTAATTCCAGGAAGCTTAAAAAAAAGGACAGTGTGGCACAGTGAGGTGCAGGACTCACAACTCACTTTTCTTTGTTTTAATCGTGGAGAATGGTACATGTTCTTACAGCACCAGGACTCAGGGCTCTCGACATTATCACAAAATGTAATAGTGATTATTATTAGCTGTGGAAAAGTATCTGGGCTTTCTCAGCTGGCCTAGTTTCAGTACGTACTGTTTTGCTTCAAATGCAATCAACAAATTCTAAGAAGTTGATGTATTATTGTAAAATGTATGTTCTCTTGCATTAAAGCACAAGAAATAAAGCATGACCATCATGTTTTGTAACTAATTTATTTTTTTCTCCTTTTTTAATCTGTCTTACAAGTTTACCATGACATTTTAGTGACAACAGTGCTAAACTAACTCAAAAACAAAAAGGAGGCTAATTAAAAATAGGCAGACAGCGAACATCATGATACATTGGCATAAAATTATCCGTTCAGTGTCCTTTGTAAAAATACTGCTAAAAACTCAACATTTTCCATGGCAATACTGAGTCAGATTGTTTTATAATATATAGAATTATATATGCAGATCCTCATAGCACAAGCATTTGATTAGAGCTTGCACTCCATGTTTAAGGCAAGAAATTTTCTGCTTCCTTGGAACAAAATTTGTATCACTGAACTGAACTTCTGACTGATACAAATTATAGATCTTGAAAAGTTATTTGTCTTCCTCCCCTTCCCCCACAACGTCAGGAATCACTCAGAGCTCTTYCAGAATTTATTACTACTGAGTCCAAATGAAGGAAATGGCTCCTCTGAAGCTGGAAGGACTTTCTGCTGTTATGGATTTTTTTGACAATGGTAACTAAAACATCTCTTGAGCTTCTGGGCAGACTCTGCATGGTCTGAACCAGCACCAGTTCTAGAGTAACTGGAAATAAGAAGTTGGTTACATGTGCAGAACTAAAGGACTTTTGGGAAGGAGGGTAGCAACACCTACTGGTCACGGTGCAGACTGAACCAAAGCGACTGCTTTGGTCTGGCTTTTAAATTAACAGTACTAAAAAAAGAGCTTTTTCTTACTAAAAGTCATGGCTACATTATTGCAAAAATATATCAGCACTAGTAATTTCTGAACCCTATCAGTAAATAAATATTCATAATGTGAGCTGAGCTGTAGGCTTCGATATAAAATGGGACATAATGAGTCTTGCTGACGATTCCTTTAAGTCACTGAAAGAGTTACACTACACACCCTAATGTGCACAAAGCCTTCCTCCACTACTAATTATTGCCTACTCAAAGCAACTCAAATATTATGGGCTGCACAATCTCAGAAGCTGCATGGGTTTTTTTCTACTCTATAAAATATTGCAAAGTATTTAAACAGCTGCTGCAATTCTTCAGCATTTTTACAATGCATTCCTTTAATCTGCAAAAGTAAGTTTTTCTTCCAAATTTTACTTGGAATGACATAGAACAAAACACGTACAGCAGTTTTTTGATCCACCTCATCCCCTTCAAAAACAAACCACAGTGCACAAACACCATTTTCAGAAAACACTTAATTCAAAATTAAAATGTCCTCAACTGTAAATATTTTAAATCAACTATAACAAATCTGCATTCAGCAATTGTATTTAATGCTTCCTTTAAACTTCCATTTAGAAAAAATATTTTATTCATTTTTTCAAGTTGTGTGTGTCTATAGGTCCTCTGATACACTACCCTTAGGCATCAGAAGTTTTCCTGGTTCTCATCCAACTTCGGAAATAATATCTTCTTGCTTCAGGTGTTAAAAGGATTCATACATTATTTATAAGGACTGCTAAAATCTGACTCCTGGATCTAACTTGCAARAGAAAGAGTATAAAAAGTTACATATAAAAAAAAAAAGCACAACTGTCCCCATTTCAATTTTTAGCCTCTCTTTGTGTGTTGTGTATTGTCAGGCTGAGTCTGTAACACTCATCTCTCCCTTCCCATGTTCAGAGATTTGTCTGCAGCTGCTTTGAGCCTTGCTGGATTTGACTTTTCTCGCATATTTTAAAGTACGATTTTCCAAGGAAAAAACCCCACAACTGCAACACTGCTGGGCAACTTGTTACACTTCAAAGCTGCTGGATTTCTCTGACAGAATGGTGTTTGTTTACCTCCTGAAAAATCAGGCTAAAGAGAGTAGCCGGAACAGGGGAGCCAAAATCCCTATTCACTCCTCAATGTCTTCTTCCTCTGTACTCTTCTTGCATATATGCTGTCTACATCTATGATATTTACATTTTGTTTGCCTCTTCCTGATTTAACAGAGTTTATTGCCAGATTTTTAAAACAATCCTTTTAACAAACTTCACAAGGGTGAGACTTTAGGGTCTCCTTACCAATCTAAGAACGTATTTCTGTTTGGAACAGCAGTTCCATTTCCTGGGTTGTGCTAAGGCAAGAGACACTGAAATGCTGTTGATCTAGAAAATACAACTAAAGGAAACAGAAAACAAAAGTGTACAGAGCCTCAGAAATACTCACCAGGGTAAGTCCTCACCTTGTTACTGGAAGGAGCATTTTGTTCTGAGCACACTAAACCCACTGCCTGACAGCCCTTTACACCTCAGATACCTGTTCCTGACCACAATTTCACTCGGTCTAACTGGAGCACACACCAACTGCATCCCTGTGGCTGAACATGATGTAAGAAAGCCTGAACATACAGCTTGCTGAATCACCGGAACACTGTCCCACGCCACACTCGTGGAAGCACAGCAATGGATTTCTTTACCCAGTAAGGTGATGTCGTTTATGTTTGTCTTGACACTGGGCAGAGTTTTCACGCCTATTTCAATGTGCTGACTTTGAGACCTTGGCTCTTCAAAAAAGAACAATATGCACAATAGAGCATGATATCCCTTTTGTCCCCACAAAATTCTAAATTAAGTATCTTGAGCAGGTTGCATTACACTCTTTTGGAAAACTAAGTTGTTCTCTCTGGGATTTTTACACCCACAAGCTTATATATATTTATTTCTACACAAAGTACAGTTATGTGCTGTTCACTGCTCAAAGGGAAAGTCAGACTAGTTCATTATAGGTCTATCTTAYTAATAATCAAGTCCCATGTAGCTGAAAAACAGAGAAAACAATTTTGCTTTTTCCACTGCCAAAGTTAAAATTCTCAGGCTAACTGCAGCTCGTAGCACTTGCATAGTTGGTTTCACTGTTTCCTCAACCTTTGCCTCTGTGGGACAAGAAAAGGAAGGAGCAGCTGGAACAGTGATGATGAAACCCTAATCAACGTTAGCAAAGAGAATTAAAAGCAAGTAGAGTGCATCCAAACAATTCTTACTTCCATATTTTAAAGCTGAATTCATTTCAATTGGAAAATGAGGTTTCTCTGTTTGTTTGGTTTGGGGTTTTTTGGTGAAATTTTTTCCAAGGAAGAAGAAACAGCTGCCAAGAGCAGGGAATGSTGTGCCAGCGTCATCAGTCTTCTTCTTCTACCTCGACCAAATTACAGAAGCTCTTGCAGGATGTATAAGGGGGAAGCTGACACATAAAAGGTAATGCAAAGCATTCATTTCTATTGTCACCCGAAAACTTAAAATTTAAAATGCACTATAGAAACATATATTAACGTGGCAAATTTTTGACATGAGTTAATCTTGAAGGAAAGTAAGGGTGGAAAACAAACTTGCCACAGCACTGGTACCTGTTTTGCAACCGTGCTTGAGCCAACATCCCACGGATCCTTCCYGAGCCACTGCCACGGGGCAGCACAGCTCGAGCTGCTAGGGGACACACACAAACACCCAAACACACCAAAAGTGAAAGCAAAGGATTAATTTCACACCTTCTTGAGAGGAGACAATAGGTGGCAGGTAATCAGGGATGTACTCCTTCCTCTCTTCCGCATCCTTACTCCCCGGCTGGGGGAACTGCAGGACATTGTTCTTGCTGACAGGGAACGAAGGGATTTGATGTGCAAAAGTGACAGGTTCAATATTGTGGATGTAATCTTCCAGCTCATGCAGGTTAACCCCCATAAGCTTGAAGGCATCGCCTACGTCATCCAAAATTGGATCCGTGCGGCCATCTGGAACAAAGAAACGACAGAAGAACAACATTTTTGCAAAAATCCAGGTTAAAAAATTTGACCTGAAGATGCTTTGAGATTACAGTCGCCCAGCTCACCATCAGGAAGGGAGATGGATGTACTGGCCCACAGTTCTACCAGGTTTACTTTCAAAAGGGTYTTGTTTCAAATCACACCATTAAAGAACTGCACTCTAGGAAGCAAATCAAGCCAAAAAGAGGGAGCAGCAACAGGCAGCTTTACCTGGCAACAGTCAATTAATATCATTTAACTCTTATATGCACAAAGTGCCTCTTTAGCACTATGGAACAGATCAAACATTATTTTTCAACCTAGAAAAGGAACAATTTCATTTTGTTGAACTGACTGTAGTTTACAGGGAGCAAATAAAAAAAAAGGTGACTCCATTAAAAAAAAAAACCAAACAACTTCACAAAGTATCTTTCCACCAGATTAAATCAACAGGCTTCATAAACTGTGAGCCACTTCACCTACTGCTTAGATACACCTCCTGGATAAGAGAGAAGAATATTAAGTAGTGGTTCTGATGAGGAGAGAATATTTCATGGTAAACTTCAGGGGCTGATTTCCTGGGGTGCAACTTAAGTTTGATTCTACAGCAAAAATCTTACTTTCTTCCCAAAAAGCAGAGTGAAGCCTTACTGGACAGGCAGTTGGGATCTTTCCTTAATATGATCTCCAAGAAAACCGTCCAAGAGAGGATGCAGTTTGTGCTACACAAAGCTTTGGCTCAAAGCTTTAAATTAAACACAAGTACCTCAGTTTCCCAGGCCTGACAAAGGAAAATCCCTCCAAAGGCCTCTGGASGGAGAACTGGACACCAGGCATTGGCAGCCAAGGCACCACTTCAAGTCTCTTCTCGACTTTTCATAATAACAATAACATAAAAACAATATTGTAAACCCCAAACATGATTTTTAATTCAATAAAATGATACCGAGTTATTACAATTCTGTAGAATTGGCTTATGAAGATATTACATCCCTATATGATGATAAGCTGTGATTTACTTTAAAAAGTAATTATGGAAAAGCAGCCTGTGCTTATTGAAGGAACACAATGGCTATTGTGGAGCCCCAGCTTCAGAGAAGGGGGGGATGCTCCTTTGTTTGTCCTTTAACCTAATCTCTTCTTGGTTTATCTTGAAGCTGAGGCAGCCGAGTGGGCTGGTTCTCACATCACTGCATGAATTCAATTCCCCCAGCCAACTTATGCCTGCAGGTACMTTTAGAAAATGAGAATTTTGTTCTAGAATTTCCCTTCTTAGTCTTGCGGTGAAGATAAGGATAATACTCAGATTATGGGGTTGATTCTCAGCTGTCTAACACTGGCCTCTTGTGTGACTCTGGGCAAGTCGCTTGTGTTTTAATTCTTTCCACAGCTCAAAGAGGGATCAGACCACGTTATCACTGGTTTTACCCTCCTGTATGCTTAAAAAATTAAAGTCAGATAAGTGACAACACTAAGAAATTTTGTGCAGTCACTTTTAGTTCCTCTTCAGGCCATGAAGATACCTATGAACTCACTGAACCATTTTCTAAGGTGTCAAGATTTAACAGGTACAAGTTTGACAGACAGCTAAACAGAAAAACTTGGGGAAAACTTTTCAAAAGTCTTTTCCTAGATCCGCACATGATCTTTTTAACCTCCAAAAAAGCGTGCTGCTGTGATTAGCAGGTGATAAATGCTAAAAAGGAATTCCTTCTACAAGTGCTTTTTAAGAACACATGGCAGAGAAGCAACTACTAAGTGTAACTGAAGCACTGGAAATATTTAACAACTGTATCAAGAAACAATTATGTGTGTTAAAAGTGGGTTCGAAAGGTGACCAAAAAAACCCCAAAGAAGACTCAATTTTCCCACAGCTTTGACATTTGCCTCCAGAGAGACAATGCCAAGTCATAAGATTAATTAAAAGGTAAAAATAATGTTTAAACCTGCAACTGTCAGAGGGATGAAAGGATGGAGCAGTTAACCCTTCTTTTCCAGCCAGAGTGTCCTGAGTGATAAAAGTGTTCAAAAAAAGTTTCAGGTTTGTATTCATATCCGTATTTAAAATCAAACCAGTTATCAACTGGAAATATACAYAGCACAAAAATGCATTAAATGTAATTCCAGGTTATTCATCAGATAAAGACTTGACACTTTTATTTCAACAGTTTAGCATTTCTCTTCTCTCTCTGGTTTAATAAAAAAATCAGTAAAATAGCAGAAGCCAGACACATGAAAGGGAATGCTGACAAACATGTAACACACTCTCTCCTGGTGYTTCATTTAGTCTTAGCCTTTTTTCTATAAGTAAACGACGCCAAGAAAAGAGTTTAATCTGTGCATACTGAACTTATCTCATTATTCTTCAGATATCTGTGTTATCCTCAGTTTAAAAATTCAGATGCTGAAGCCTCCGAGTGAAATAATTAATCCAATGTCACACAGCGAGTCAGTGCCAGATCACAAACACTTCAGAGCTTTGGTTTCCAGTCTCTTGCTGTTCCCTATACCACAACACTTTAAACACTATCTGTTGTCCAGGACCGGGAAGAAATGGAAGGAGGTGGGAATAGTTCATGCAGCAACTTACAACTCTCCTCCTTATACCCCATGAACAGTAAACTAAGAAAACACCTTTCTCACAAGCTTTTAAGCTTCACTGTCTCCCTGAATGGGAACTGTGCTCCAAAACTATAGAGCTGTGGCAGCAGAAGAGCTAAATTAAGAGTATTTAGTCTCAAAACAGCTCACCAGAAAGCTGTGGGAACGGCCATGCAGCTACAACACTGTCAGCTTCCCTGTCCATGAGAACAGGYACAAGGTGAGGAGGAATCCGCACAGGAAATGCATCCCAAACAAGAGGGACCCACGGAAATGATGGGCAAAGAGAATCCAGGCAGAGCAGAGAATTCGTGTGGAAAGTTCTCCAGCCCTCAACCCCACTGCTCAGCATCACCTGCAGATGAACCAACCTGTCCACCAGGAAAACAGATCAAAGAGAATGAGGATGGTGCACGAAACTCCCCTACGAAAAAAGGTTTGGGTTGTGGGGAAAAGGAATGTTTAGAAGCTCCCAAAGCCTAGTTGTTTTTGCAAAAGTCACAAGAATTCCTCCAGCAAACGAGCTGGCCAATGCTCATGTCATCCAAAGGCACTATCAGGGGGTGTGTGGGAGGTAGGGAACTATCTTACTTTGCTTAAATTCAGTCCCAGGAATAGCTGATTTCCTTTTGTCAAACTCACCCCCATCAGCTCCTCCTTCCTGGCCCAAAGTTCGTATGAATCAGTTTAAATTTAACAGGTGAGTAAGTACAGAACAGAAGAGCTTTTAGTTTCATGCCAGGTTTCTTAAAGGAAGCAACTACAGTTCTGTAATAAATATAGTGAGAAAAATTAATGAGTCACCACCCATGCAACATGTACATGTGTTATAAATAGCTCAGCGTTCCCCCTCATGGCTGCTATACAAGATATTTTTTTTTAAACTTTATTTTAACCAGCAAATTATTAGGTATATCTCCTCGGTATTTTAATTACAGGCTCTATCACAGATTCCTTGTGCTCCAGCACATCACACAACCCTGCCACACATCAACTACCCGGGTATCTATACTGAGTAGTTACTCCAGGATAACTGTTTCAAGGAGCCAACACACTTTTTCCCTCCAGCATGCCCAAGAAAAGTCATAAGCACACACAGGAGGTTATTAAATAAGTGCAGATGCCTTACTTGAGTGCACTTCAGTGGAGAAAAAGGGTTCTACTAATGTAGTTACCAGTCAGGCAAAAGCATCTTCTTGCTATTGCTGCTCAGAGTCTGCTCCTTCTCCCAGTAACCTCATAAATGTCAAGCAAAAAAACCACGTTGTCCTTCTTTATTAGCAGCCAGTAAGAAGTTAATTAGCCCAAAAACATTAACACTGAAGGTTAAGGACATAAAACATACACTCTAACAAATGTTAGGGGCTTGGGATAGATACTTGTTACAAAGTCGTTCAGCACCAGCAGAGGGAAACAGCTCATTTAAATCAATCATCAAAACCKACTCCTCTGATGGAGATGATTATTTTATAGTGATAAGAACAGAGTAACTAAAAAAAGGGAACAAAAATGAAAAAACATATGATGTAAATTTGACATTTACTTAGAAAGATAAAAMTTTATCTGATGCCAGGTCAAATCTCTCCTCTGTGGTAATTACCAGTGAAAATATTGGTCTGCTGTTTGCATTCTCCAAAGAAATTTGCTATAATGAAGTCAAGTTTTCCTTCACAGGAGACTCTGCAGACCTTGGAGCAGCTTTGGAGCCAGTTCTGCCTTGGAAAATATTTTACAAGACTGGCAGTATTATCTTCCAGTTACAATACTGTGCTCACCGGATCAGAACCTGCCTTTCAATAAAAATGCAGTTGCATTAATAATACCAATTTCAATAGAGTCATTAATATTATTTATATTTTATATATATGTATATATAATTAGTATTTAGTCCTGCAAGCAGCAGGGTCTTGGACTCAATGATCCATATGGGTCCCTTCCAACTTGAGATATTCTAAGATTCTACGYTTGCTTAAAGATAGTCTTTAAAATTTAAAAGTTAGTCTTTAGTTTCATATTGTTTGACAACTTTTTTTCTTCCTGTCAGCAAATTTCAGCAGAAAATACAAAAATGAAATCATGACATATTCAAGCATAAGTTCAACACTGAAAATTGAACGAAACCCACCTCTAGATTAAAAAAATTAATTATCCAATTTATTACACTTCTGGTTTTAGCAGCAGATAATCTAAATTTGTCCTGTTGAAATATGCCCAGGTGCCCCCAGTGATTGAAGTTAAGCAGCTTCCATGTGGCTGAATTTTAGAGCAATGTAATAGAAAAATGAGACTTTGGGGGCATAAACTACAACTCCCCTCCTGATCCCTCCCCTGAACTGCACCACTCAAATCTACTGCACTCCCTCACCGGATGTGTTAAGAGGTAAAACATGACATATTCTGCATGTCTATAAGCTACCAGCCCACTGCCAAGCTACATCAGCTAAACTCACAGCAAACAAAGCAGATTCTGGTCAGTCCTCACTGGACAGCTCCCCAGTATAAAAAACCTATACAGGAACGTCCAGAGCAGGTAACCCAAAACACCAGCACTGCCACCCCTCTATCAAACAACGTGAAACAGGAGTGGAACCTAACAGGGAACTTTTTCTTTTTCATCTCTGCTTAGAGCAAACAACAACAACGCAGAACTCTGCTCTCAGAAACCACAATACGTCAGTTTATTTTGTAGCCCGATACCTYAATTACATCCTCCAACACTGGCTTTCAAATATTTTACTTAAATTTTAGGATAAAACAGCATATACTGAATAGGCTTCCTCAGACAAGCTTTCCACAAATTTGAGCAGCATAATACGGTGTACTCTAAGAGGAAAACCCTGATTTTCTCCCTGTAAGTTCAGCCTCTCCTCCGCCCCCAACGCAGCATTCAGAAGCRTTTCACGGCATCAAACACATCTCGACCTCGCTTCGCAAATCCTTTTGCCTTCTCTTCGCAGCCACAGAAGCTCCCATCAACTACGGCTACCGCAAATGCAAAGAAACAACGGCAGCAAAGTAATGAAAATCTTGAATGTAGCTCTCCTAATGGGATGTAACAGCTGGAACAAAGATCTAACCCAGCTGGGAAAGCCATCATTTTCCTCTGCAASTGAGAAAACACGCGAGTGGCGCTGACAGGCTTTTCACAGCGATACCACAGCGTCTCAACTGCGTCAGAGTAAATCCATTCAGTTTGGAACACAAAGATTATGTCCCTCAGCTGACAGCCCTGCTAACTCAAACCCCACTGGTTTGACTCCGAGATAACGCGCTGACAATAAAGATGCTACAATTGGAATTTAATTAATTCTACTTATGCAAAACCATGGCAAAATTCRACTCATTCATCCAGAGCTGGGTTTGTACAGTAACCTATTTTAGCAGCAAAAGGAAACAATTCTGAAAATGCAGAGAGATGTCAGCTGAGTATTAAGATGTCGTTTTACAAACCTTTTTAAAGAAAGAAATACAGGGATCATTTTAAGAGAGGTAAYGCAAAAAATACCACATCAATGGCACGAAAACAAGCATATTCCCCTTCTCCTCAAAAAAAAACCCCAACAAAAAAACACCAAACCAAAAGATTGTGATACTTCCGGTACTTCCTTCCCCATTCACGGAGGGGAAAAATGCCTTTCCTCACTTTCAGTAAGCAAACCCAAAGCRAGAGAGGGATAACCGAGCTCTACACACTTCCAGTCCTCAACATCAAAAGGAAAAAGTTTTGTTTTCATCATCTCTGTGTCTCTTCCTTCACGTTTTACAAACACTGTAGCACAAGCATCTTCCCCAGCGTTTGTACTAACCCTATCAGAGGGCAGCTCTGATCAAGCCTACGTGAGCTCCTTTTTCACCCCATAACTCTCTTCTCCCAAACCCTCTCTGTTGTCTCCTTTAATTGCTTTAAAGATYATTTCTGTTTGATTGAGATACAAACTTCAGAACTGCAGCAGCTGCACTTGTTCTGCTGGGAGATACAGGTTAATATTGCATAGTCCCATTTCTAGACTAACTTGCTTTCAAATTTGGGGAAAGCCTTTACAAGAAAACCTATTCACCCCGAGAAATCCAGTTTGCAGCACCAAATCCCTCCTAAGCTTGGTTACACTGGCAGCATCAGACTTGATCTCAATTACTCCTGAAATGACGAAGCAGAGGCAGGACCAGGCACACTCAGCTCATCACTTTGCTTTATGGGGGATCCGTGCAGCAGCGAGAACTTCCCCTTCCCTTCTTCAGAGAAGGGACATGACCTCAAGTAACAGCACTTTCAGGCCCTCTCCTGACCAAGCCAATCATGCTTCACACGCTCTCCAAGTTCACTCCTGCAGAGGAAGCCAACACATCCAGCCCTCACAGCTCCTTGRATCTTGATGCTGCATCCAATCCACCACCAGCTGACAGCAGCACACGTCTGACACTCCTCTCACCTGCGGCTGTGACACATTAGCACAGTTCCCACARCTTGGACACAAGCGCTGGCAAACGTTCCCACTGGAGCATTTCAGGGCTCCCATCCCTGCAACCTCTCCCACAACCTCCCGCAGTCCCCAGCRCATTCTCTGAACTGGTGGTGGCTACAGTAACCCCAAGTCCACCATCAGTGAGTCACCTTCTCCTTATCCAGCACTTCAGGCAAGCAGTCAATTATCCATTCCATCTCCAAGCCCTGCCAGACCCAACTGCAGCAGCTCCAACCTCTGCCCTGAGGGTTCTCCAGGACTTTCCCCTCCACAGGACACATGGAGCAGCAGCTGCCCACAATGCCACAGCTCTCCAGCATTCCAAAGAAAGGGGGAACATGTCCCTCTTGGCACAGGAGGCACAAGCAGCCCTGTTCTTCCAGGCACACACAGCCTACACCCACCTTTCCAGGGCACCCCACRGTCCCTCCACTATGGGGATCCCCCTTCATTTCCCTCCTAATCCTTACAGATCCAGCAGGAGCACTGGCAGCCTCATCTCTGCACACACATCACTGCCACATAACACCCTCCCCACCCCACATGTAGGGCAGCACAGGCCTCCACACACACAGACTCATGACCCTCCAACCACACTGACAGCCTGAGCCTTGCTCCGCATTTCCCACAACATTCCCTGTGTTTAGACCTGGCAGCAACCCTGACAGYCTCCCTCCTCCCCAACCCTTCCTGACCCATCAGCACCCTTTCCTGGCATTCCCAAACCCAGCAGACCCCTACCACCCTCTCATCTCCACTGGCWGCATTACTGACCCAGCAAACAGTCGGACATCCCATCCTCCCACATCCCATGTTCCGCAGGTACCAGCAGGACATCCAATCCCTCAGTACCTCCACTGCAGGCTCTGCAGGGACACAGACAATCCTAAGGGACAACAACTGCATCCTCTACTGCACTCCCAGACCCAGCAGTGGTACTCCCTTTCCAATCCCATCAACACCCACATTCCATGCTCCTGTGTGACCCAGCCAGCAGTCCTTGCACTTATTCCCAGACCTCTTTTCTTTCTCTTCTCCCACTTGCTGCAAACTCACCCCTTCCACGCTCCCACCCCAGCACCATCTCATCCCAAATCCAGTGAGGGCCTGGGCATCCCGACTCCCACCATCACTTCCAGCTCCTTCTGTACCACCTCAATGGCAGCATTGGCTAGCTCCAGTCCCCTCCATATCCAGCCAAATCCAAACCTCTTCCACTGCATCCACATGAGAACCCTCATACTTCATGTCATGTGCACTAAATTATCCCCAGCCCCATCCCTCCCCTTCTGGACACACACACATACTTCACACCTCCCGTGTGCATCCCTGTCACGCTCCCACATCCTGTGCACTACAGCTCCATTTCCCCCCAAAAGCACTCTAGTGCACCCCTGCCTTCCCACATTCCCCATACACATGTTCCCAGTCTCACAGTACCACTGCTTCCCCCTGTATACACATCCCCAGCCTCAGGCACACAGCCCCATGCTGCCCTTGTACATGTCTACCCCTGCYCACATCCATACTATGCATCCCTTACACCAGGCACAGCTCCATGTCATCCCTACACACACAGATCCCTGACCCACACAGCACAGTACCTGTGCATCTCCACCCCTAAAGCCTCACACCTTCCCTTGTACAGCTGCCCCTCCAGCCCCACAAACCACCCCTCCCTTACACACATATTCCCAACCCAGCACACTCCAGCCCCAGCAATAGGACTTCCAGCCACATCCCTTCCCATGCAGGAGGGAGTCCAAACCTTGCACCCTCCAGCCTCAGCACTTCCCCTTGTGCCAGAACAGTGAACCCTACACACACATCCTCACCCGCAATGGGCCCCCACAGCTTCCTCAGCATTGCCCCCAGAGCACAAACCTTGACCCAAAGACGACCCAGTACCACACAGCAGCAGCAGCACATCCTCCCAAGCACACATCCCATGCTGCAGGGGGGCTGACTGCCCCTTCTCCTCCCAGTTCACCCCTCCTCGCAGATTTACAACAGCCCAGCAATGAGGACAACAGTCCCCTCTCCCACTTCTGTACTCCTGTCTCCCCCTCCCCAGCACCCTGCAGCCAGAGAGAGGGGGACAGCAGCCCCATGTTCCCACTCCCTAGACCCACTGCCACAAAGCCTCCTTTCCTCCAGCTCCAGCTCCACAGTCTCAAATCCTTGCCCATGCCCAGACCCACTGCACCACCATCCTCCCTGGCAGCAGGACCCCCTTGAACCAGCATTGCCTCACGGCTTCCCTCCCCATCTTCTCAGTCCTCTGCACTGCTCCACAGCCCAGCTCCCCTTCAACTTCCCCACAGCGCCCAGCACCGGTCCACGGGCTGATCTTCCCCAAACCCATACTTCGCAGCCACTGACCCCAGCACTGCCCAAATCCGACCTCCCCACACCCTCCTGCCCTACCCCACAGCCCACATCTCCACGACCCTCCCGTGTCAAGCACTCCCAGCCTCTGGCACTGCCTGACGGGCTCCCACCTCCCAGCTGCCCTCCTCACGCCTCCATAGATACCCCACAGCCTTCCCCCAGAGACCACCTCCCCAGGGCTCCCAGGGATGCCCGAATCCCAACTCCCCATGCTCCCCTGCCTTTCCCAGATTCCACCCACGTGACCTGCTGCCCTGKCCCCCAAGACCCCAGCACTGCTCAAATCCCACCTCCCCATGCTCTCCTGCACTGWCCCCCAGCTCCCAACACTGCCCAAATCCCACCTCCCCGTGATCTCCTGCCCTGACCTCCAGTCCACAGCACTGCCCAATGCCACCTCCCGGTGATTTCCTGCCCTGTCCCTCACTCCACAGCACTGCCCAAACCCTACCTCCCCGTGACCTCCTGCCCTGTCCCCCAAACCCCAGCACTGCCCCAAACCACTTCCTCGTGCCCTCCTGCCCTRCCCAAATCCCACCTCCCCGTRCTCCTGCCCTGCCCCACAGTCCCCAGCGCTGTTTCCTTGGCGGGATGGCCGAGGCTGGCAGGGGTCCCGGAGCTCACTCTGTCCGGACCCTGCTCAAGCAGGGTCGCTCACAACGGCCTCCCAGGACCGCGTCCAGCCGCATCCCGCCCGCCCCAGCCCCTGCCCGCACTCACAGAGCTCGCAGTAGCGGTGGCAGCCCCGGCCCAGCCCCTGCAGGTACCGCTGCAGCACGTCGGTGAGCAGGTCGCAGGCCGAGACCTGCACCGAGTCCCAGCCGAGGGCCTGGCAGATCTGCGCCACCGACACCCGCAGCAGCCAGCGGGAGTAGGTCTCGCACATCCCGCCGGGGCCGGGGGGCCGCGGGAGCTCCTCACGCACCGCCCGCCACCGCCGCCATCGCCGCCGCCATCTTGGCGCCGCCCCGCCCCCGCCAGGCAGCGCCGCTCCAGCGCCGAGCGCATCGAGCAGGGCGGGGCGGGGCGCGGAGCGGGGAAACGCCGCCCAGAATCCCGAAATCCCGAGCTGCGCGGACACGCTGGGGTCGGGGTAACATAAATGTGTAAATAGCAGTGTCTCAATATCGCTAAACGTCTCCCAGTGCCTGAAGGGGACTTACAGGAAGGATGGGGCGAGACTATTTATAAGGACTATATTATAAGTGACAGGACAAGGGGGAAGGGCTTCAAACTGACGGAGTAGGTTTAGGTTGGATATTGGGAAGAAATTCTTCCCTKTGAGGGTGGTGAGGCCCTGGCACAGGTTGCCCGGGGAAATGGTGGCTGCCCCATCCCTAGAAAAGTTCAACGCACAGTTGGACGGGGCTTGGAGCAACCTGGGATAGTGGAAGGTGTCCCTGCCCATGGCAGGAGGGGTTGGGMTAAGATGATCTTTAAGCTCCCTTCCAAACCCTTAACATTCTATGATTTTATGGAATATCTCTAAATATCTCATAAGCAGGTGAGGCAAGAGGAGATGAAGGCAAGGAGCCTTCATGAAGGAGATGAGGCAAGATGCCAGACTCTTTTCAGCAGTGCCCAGTAACAGGACAAGCAGCAACGGCCATAAATTAAAACATAARAAGTTTCGCCTCATCATGAGAAAGAACTTCCTTAGATTGAGCGTGACAGAGCACTGGAACAGGCTGCCCAAGGAGGATATTTTACTCCTTTTTTCTTTCCGGCTGGATGGAGGAGCAGATGTCAGTGCTTGCCCTCACTGTGTTTCCCCTCACTGTGGCATCAAACGTCTCCTCGGGCGGATCACCTGCAAACATCAGGCGTGCACTGTCAGGACCTTGGCATTAAACTTCCTGGGTGAAGACCTTTAATGAAATAACTGGACAGCAGGTCGAGGGAGGCGATTCTCCCCCTCTGCTCGGCCCCCTGACCCGTCGGGAGTCCTGCATCCAGCTCTGGGGTACTTAGCACTGGAAGGAAGTGGAGCTGCCACAGCAAGTCTAGAGGAGGGCACAAAGGTGCCCCGAGGACTGAAATACCTCTGCTATGGAAACAGGCTGGAAAAGCTGTGATCGTTCAGCCTGGAGAAAAGGAGAATCCTTTCCAGAGAGAACTTGGAGCCTCTTCCAAGGGGAAGTACTTGAAGGGGACTTGCAAGGTCACCTGTAAGAAGACAGGTATGTCAATAATGACACTTAAGGCCAAGATTCACTGGGCAGTACAAACACTACCTGTGTTTTGGAACACCAAAACTGGCAGCAATGAGGAAAGAGTGTTTCTGGGCGAATTAACTGGCAAAAAAACCCAAACAAGTAGGGAAAAGATGGAACTATGGGGGCAAAAAGCATCCAGAAATAAAATTAACAGTAACTGAGTGGTGTAGGAGGTGCAATGAGGAGCAGTGGAGCTGTTACTCAATGGCTGCTGTGGAAATACAGAAGTGCTAAACTGTAACTCAGTAATTGTGTGTAATTAATCAGAGCATAGACAGAATTGTAAATAACGGAAGTCTAGTATTAGAACTTAATTAGTTCACAAAACAAYGCTTTTGTTCATTAGTACTGTGTTGATCAGCCAGTGAAGAGCCTGGTCTGTTTTGTCAGTCGCATCTCACATCTGCAGCCTGAAGAGCACGACCTGGACCTGAGATATCSCACCGAACCCTGCCCTCGGTCAGTTTAAAGCCATTCCTCCTTATCCTGTCTCTCCGTGCCCTTATCSAAAGTCCCTTCCCAGCTCTCTTGGAGCCCATTCAGGCACTGGAAGGTGCCTTCTCTTCTCCAGGCTGAACAAAACTCTCACTCTGTCTCCATACAGAGGGGCTCCCTCTGATATATACATTTCTATATACACACTGACCATGCTATGAACAGGGTGCATTCTAAATAACTTCTGAAGTGACTCACGTAATTGGATCAGTTAATTTTAAAAAGTGAACATCTGGAAATCGTAGCAATAATTCAAATGAGAGAGATCAGTGTTCCAATGTGTGATGAAGAGGTTATTCCAGTCTCCTTCAGCCCACAATACTATGTACCTGACAAACCAGCGGTTTCAAACACAAGGTGAAGACAGGAAATCTCTTCCACTCTTCAAAAGAATCACTCACTTATATATTCCACATGGCAGATAAATTAAAAAATGTAGAACACAGCCTTTTAAAAAGTAAGTTTCAAAGCACACCCAAGTCCAACCCATATATTTAGACACCAAGAGCGTTTGCTCCACAGACAACCAAAAAGATCTGTTTCATGGAGGTGGTTTATTGTAAGAATTTACAGATTTCTGGGGCTTTACCACTTCTTCACAAGATAACAGAGCAGTCTTGTTAACACAGACACAGGCAGGCTAAACCACATATGCTCAGAAGAGCTCCTCTTCACCTGTAAGGAAAATTGAAGCAAATTAAAACCCTTTCATCTATTTATGTATTTATTTTAAACTGTTACATCTCCTCCAATTTGAACACTTCACTAGTTAATATTCATTACCACCTCCCAAGCTATTCATCAAATCTATTTGGTTTTTTCGTATTTTAAATTTTGAATTTTTCCTTACATTTTAAAATTTGAGTATGTTCAGTTTGCTACAGAAACATCTTTAGGTACATCTTACAGGCAGACATTTTTAAGTCATCGCATTAAGTCAGGGCACTATGCAAAAATTCAAACAGTGACTGCAAATTAATCCAATAATCCAGAAAAAAAATAAGTCAAATGTGGGTTTATGCTACCATGGACATATTTTCCTTGAAATTACCAAAAATTAAGAAATCTTTGTCCAGACAGATTCAAACTAGAAATGGGCAATTTCACAGCTCTTTAAGAAGAAAAGTTTCTGTCTGACCAACACCATTGAATTCTGACTACTTCATTTGACTTTGTACTTTCTGTGTTAATTCATTTTAAAACACAATCCAGTTTCTATTTCATAACTTTACCTCTTGGGTTTGGCTGAACCGCTTTTCCCGATTAATCCCTGGTTATGGTATTATGAGAAAAAACAGAACAAGCAGGTTAGGAAGCAACTCATGCAAATTCAGGCAAAACTCTGCACAGATTTATGACCACAAATGTATTGTGAGGAGCACAATACAGCACCTAAATGACGTAAAATATGTAATCCAGGCATTCTGTAAATACACAGGATATGAACACATGTATTTCCATACAGAGCACAACTTTTTAACTGTTACAGTAATACACATTAGCTACATGCAGTTACAAATTGTGGTCTAAGCCCACACATTTGTAACCTGCAGCAAACACCTGCACAAAACTTCAGTCTCAGGCAAACAAGCAAAATAATGAACTTCAAGTAAAATACATATTTCATAACCATAGACTCTGGAAATTCCCTCCTCCTTGCAAACCCACCCCCAAACTCCCCTTCTGAACACTTGATTTATCCAAAAGCATTTCAGTCACCCCAGTTGCTCTCCCCACTCAACAGTGCTGGGCTATTTGACGAGGCAAAGTAGGAAACATCCAGGTAAAAGGGAGGGGAGGAAGAGGAAATCCATCAGAGGCCAAAAAGGAAGAAAAACCCCACCTGTCCAGGCAAGGATGCATATTAAGGTTGAAGACCTATTTTACCAGCTTTTTATCTGGCCAGAAAAAACTGCCAAACTTTGCTCTTGTTAGTAGAACTGCACAAGCTGAAAAGCTTGGGAGCCATGCCATGGACTGCCTTCCCTTTGGTTTTAGGACCTGCAATGCCAAAGCTTCCCCATTAACCTGGAGCACAAGCAGCACATGACTGCAACAGCTCTGATCTCACTTCCACACAGGTACTCACAGAGCAGCAGCACCAGAGATGATCTCAATGAGCTCCTTGGTGATGACGGCTTGACGGGTGCGGTTGAACGTCAAGGTCAACTTGTCAATCATCTCGGCTAGAAAAAGGTCAGATTGGAATTTAAACACATAATGAATGTTCAAATACAGGTAAAGAGAAGCTGCATGGACAGAACACCCAAGTGTCTTGTAACCACTGCAAGTATCAAAGAGGCTTAGTGCACTTGACTTTTTTTTCCCTACAGGTAACACTTCCAGTAGACAATCTAGAAAGTTGAGAATTTGGCCTGAGTTGTCAGTTAAACATCTGCAAAGCAGCTGGCAGGCTCATAAATCCAGATATGACATAGCTTAGTGTAAAGTAACACAAGCATGCATCATTTGCTTTGAAATTAGATTTCACTGTCAATTAACTACATTAGTGTTTCCTTCAAATTACTCTTGTTGTGGCAAAAGGAGACAGATTTTTCTGAATTATTTTTCCGAATTATTTTCAAACACAGAAGGTATCACCTCCTTCTCTCAAGCTAAGATGGTGAATAGAGCCATGCCTACAGCTCCAGGCAGCCCAACTGCACATCAGAACAGCTTCACACAGTCACCAGTACCCTTCCAAGGAATACTTGTATATTCTCAACTTGCTCCATGACAGGTGGTATTTAACTACTGTTTACATTTCACCACCTTTAAATTGTGCTGCACTAATTATATTTGGTGAACAAGTAGGTACAGGTTTATAAAAATTCAGGAAATCCTCCAAGCAGCCATATGATTAGACATCTTTGGCCATTATGAGCTTAGCTTAGCATTTCATATTCCTGTTAAATAATCTGTTATTTCACTTCCAGTCCTAGGCTCGTTTCTTGACAGCAATCCCTCTTTCCAGCTCCATTACAGTTCACATGTTCAGAACAGAATCCCAGTTGAACCAGCTCAAAAAACACTAGACTCAAAATGGAATGAAGAGAGAAACCAGCTCATTTCTTATCATTTTGGAAGCAAGGAATTACACAAAGGGAGGTCAGTACTGTCCTGCTGTACCGAAGTCCTGGGAAACCCAGGGAGTAACTCACAAGCATTCTTGCTGGCGTTGTCCATGGCAGTCATCCTGGCGCTCTGCTCGCTGGTGGTGGATTCTTTCAGGGAGTAGTACAGAATGTTTGCTAGTGTGAATTCCTGGTAGTTTCTCAGCACGTCAGCATCGATATCATCATAGATACTTAGGCTTTCTGCAAAATATGAAAGAGCAGGCTTAGAGAAATCCAAGATTTACTACTTCCACAAAAACAATACAATAACATGTGAAACATACTTAGGCTGGGCTGTTTCAATACTTAAGGCAGCACAGAGGGATTTCCTGCACATATTATGTGTACCTTCACAGTCCCTCTGCTACTAATAATTTTGTTAAGTATTTTATCTGTTTTAATTCAATTTAACATTAGGAAGGACAGGTTCTGACCAAAGCGAAATACATTATTGCCATATTATGTTTAACCTTCCCATACAATGCTGCAGAAATATTCTCGAGTATTTTTAGTGAGCAGTGCAGTCACTCAATACTCGGGTTGTTCAGTGCTGAAAATATTAGAACTGACAGAGTTTACATATGCACAATTCTTGCTTGAGACAGAATCTCAAACCAGAGTTAGTGCCACCTTTCCTTTTAACCTCCCTGCCCTGCAGCACCTTGGTAAGTCAGCCTTGAACTAATCTTGGCCAAGATAAAACCACCTGCTAAACTTATGGTACATGCACCATAAGATGTTTCAATGCCACATTCCCACGTTCAGAGTACTTTTCCTGTGATTTATCACTGCATGTAACCAGTGTTTCCATCTCCTACTTACCAGAGCCAGCAACAGTTTCAAAGGAGAAGATTGGTTTTTCATCGGTCTTGTAGGAGATGACAGACCTGTACAAAAGGAGCATAACAGGCTCTTCAGTTCAACTAACTCTAACCTGAGTGATTAAATCAAATTAGAATGGACAACTTCTGGCCTTCTGATGCCACAAAGTTCTGTGATAACCTTGACAAAAACATCTTGGATACCACATGGATATAGTGATGTAAATATAACAGCATTCACTACACAAATCAAAAGGGAATTCCAACCACAGCTACCAGAAAAAAACAACCCAGAAGTTCTTCACATACAACAAAATCAAGAAATAAAGTTAACATGCCAAGTCAGAGGCAGTTTTCATAGCACTTCATTGGGCCAATGTGCTCTTTGAAGCATTCTGCCAAGTATTCTTCCAGTGCCGTTTCAGCTTAACCTTACCTGAACCGATTGTAGATGACAGAACCTTCATCAAATTCATACCCAGAGTTTAACAGCTCTAGAGCAATGACTGAAGCATCTCCAAAGCTCGGAGGTCTCCGTCCCACTTCTTTGAACGTCACCAGGAAATAGTTGCCATGTGTCCTGCAGCAACAACAAATCTGTGTTAGAACCAAGTGGATGCTCTGAAGTACAAGGATGAGGCAGCAAGACTGACTTACTAGGGGTAACTGACTGTAACTTAGGAGTGGTCAGAACTAAACATGTTATTGAATTAGGGTCCAAGAGAAATTTTACCTTTCTTCAGTTAAATTATGATCGCTTCACAATACACACACTTGTAACAGTGCCAGTTGCCAGCTTTCATATTTTTATTTCAAGAACATAATAGTGCTGTGCAACAGTTTCACAAATTGTCAAATGATCAAGGGTTTTTGCAGACAGTTTTTACAAGAACTTGAATTTAGCACTGTTCCCTTACATGCAATTTCCTGCCAACACCACACAATTTTCTAAGCAGTCTTGAAATTTCTACCATAGAAAACAAACAAAACTCCAAACCAAACCCTTCTGGGGTGTGAGTTTTGGGCCCAATCCTTTTTACCTCTGAAGCAGGCCTCTGATCTTGTCACCTACTCCAACCACCATAACTTCTTTTCCAGCATTTGAGAGGTTGGTAATCTCATTCTTCAAGGTTTTAGCAATAGATGTATGGATAGCACCACACAGGCCTCGATCAGAGGACACGCCAATAAGGAGGTGCTTCTTCTTGTCCTCGGGTGCCTTTATTTCTGCTTTCTCATAGAGAGCTGGAAAAAAAAAAGATGGTTAAGTTTTTCAAGGGTGCCAAGAAGCAAATAATTCATAAAAAATACCTCTGAATTATTCTTACTAAAACCAGTCCTAAAGGGCCTTCAGATGTCAACCAGATTAATTTTATTTCCCTCAGAGTCGTTGAAATTTGCACATGATCAGACCAGGTGTGAGCAAGAAACAACGCAAAGCCAGCCACAGGTCTGATCAAATGTCACACACTCAGGGAAGTTCACTGTGCGAATTCTTGTGGAAACACACTATTGGAAAGTCAAAAAGCCTCAGCATTTCATCACCACCATGAAAACCTCCTCTTCTGCTCCCACATCCCAGAGTGCAAGAACTTTCTCTCACACAGAGCTCCTGTTCCATAGACCCTCGCAGGCTTCAGCTCCCTCTCAGCTCTTGCATATTTGGCTGCAGAAACCATCTTCATGGACTTGGTGATCTTCTGAATGTTCTTGATGGACTTCAAACGCCTGGTGACTGCAAGGTTAAGAGTTGAAGGTCACAGACTGTAGTGGGCATAATGACTCAAACCCAAACAATAAAATGCCAGCAGCAGCCATCCAAAAATATTTTGCTGTGTTTCTCAAAGAAGAAGAAATAAACAAACAAACAGTGTACAAATAAACCTCACAAAAGACCTCAGTATTTACAGTAAGAAAGCAATAAGAGTGCTTTCTTGCACTTGTTAGAATTTGGCTAACACAAATTCTTCTTTACAATAGAGATGTTTTTTCCTTCAGACATAACACTTATTTAATATTTATGCCAACATGAAGTCTATTTACTATTCTCTTTGCTTCCACATCTACCTGTTTCACAAAGATACCATTAGAGGTATAATATCATCTTTCCCAGATGATAAGCAGAGGAAACAAACAAACAAACAAACAAACAAGTCCCCATAGTATGAGACATAAATTTCCTCCTCTGTTTAGACTGTGGTAAAATGAGATTTGTTAGAACACTGATGCAAAAAGAAACCAAAATAGGTATCCTATAGACAAGCACAATTCCAAGGCAATATCCCTATATAAGAACCTATGAGGAATGGCTTAAGGAAGCGTTATTAAACTAGAACCATTCAGTCAACTCTTTTTCCCCCCAAATACTGCATAAAAGCACAAGGAAATAAATATAAAACAAACTGAGTTAATTCTTAGAGGTGAGCAAAAATCTGGTTTAGCACATATGGTGAAGTGATTTCTAAAATATATTTGAGTAAAACTATGAAATGACATCTAAATTAGTGCCAAAACCACTTAAAGCAATGCCTTTTCTAAAGGACACTTGTTTAATACAAAAAGGGCTGGAGGCCCATGTATCAATGTTATGGTGTATCACAATCAACTTACCCAAGAGACTAAGCAAAATGAAATTTTAACATATGGCTTTCCTGCAACACTCCTCCTCTCTCAAATGCAAACAAAACCTTTACTTACTGTCTTTTAGCGTTGCCATATTCCTGACTTGGCCCCTGAAAAGGAATGCAGGAGAAATTAGGATAATGCACCAGTTCTCCAGCAAACCAACACCTGTCAAGGGCAAGTCCCTTTCAGAGGCACGAAAATTCAAGCTCTGCTGTTTCTTAAAAAGCATCTCTGGTGGAGACAAGCCACTCTGACCTGTGGCTTGTACGCACACCTTCATCTCTCCCTCATCTATATCATGTCACAGAATCAATTAGGTTGGAAAAGACCTCTTAGATCATCAAGTCCAACCTATGACTTGAACAACCTAGGAACACAACCTTGTCAACTATACCATGCCACCTCCAGCCTTTCCTTAAACACCTCCAGAGATCGTGACTCCACCAGCTCCCTGGACAGCCTATTCCAATGTCTAATCACCCCTTCTGTGAGGAAATTGCTCCTAATGTCCAACCTAAACTTATGTCCCCTTGTCCTGTCGCTGGCTGCACGGGAGCAGAGCCCGACTGCCCGCGGCTGCACTCTCCTGTCAGGGAGCCGAAGACAGTGATAAGGTCACCCCTGAGCCTCCTTTTCTCTAGGCTGAGCCCCCCCAGCTGCTCCAGATCGAGGATTTGGGCTCCAGACCCCTCCCCAGCTCCGTTCCCTTCCCGGGACAGGCTCCAGCCCCTTAATGTCCTGCTGAACTGAGAGACCCCGAACTGGACACGGGACTCGAGGTGGTGCCTCAGCAGTGCAGAATACAGAAGAAAATTTAATGCATATTCCACCGCCTTGGGTAATGGCACGCAGCAAATGAGGGCATCATGAAGGGCAACTTACAAAGAAGAAGGAAAAAAAAAGCTTCACATAACGCAACTGGTTTCTAAAAACTATTAAAAAGGAGCAGAGGAGGCCGTACCACTTCCTGACCAGAGCAAGGTCTCCTGCCATGTACAAACCTGTCCTTTAACCCTTGCCTGTCCCAGTCACCCCGGCCGAGCACTCCCTGCTTCCTCTCGCTCCACACCCCCGAGGACGGACCGGACCCTCCATCCCCGCAGGTCCCCGCTGCCCTCGTCTCCCGGCGCCCGCTCCGCCACTCAGCCCTCAGAGCCCACACCCCCCACGGGCTGCCGGGGCCGCGATCCCGCCGCCCCTGGGCGCCGCACGGGAAGAAACCACCCCGCCCTCACCCCTGAGAGCCGCCCCGGCCATCGGGACGTGTCCCCCCGTCCCCTCCGCGCCCGTCCCCGCCCGTCGCGGTACCATTGYGGCTGGACCAGCGCGACCGCGGCGCCCCGGGCGAACATGGCKGCGCCTCCACCACAGCCCCGCTGAAGGTCAGCGCGCCCGCACCGCGCCTGCGCCGCCCCGCCGGGATCCGCTTCCAGGGCGCCGCCGCCATTTCCGGCGGAGGCGGGACCGGCACCGGGACACGGTCGGGAGCGGCGTCGGAATCGGGACGGGACCGGCGTCATGGGGAAGTCGGATTTCCTCAGCCCCAAGGCGATCGCCAACCGCATCAAGTCGAAGGGGCTGCAGAAGCTGCGCTGGTACTGCCAGATGTGCCAGAAGCAGTGCCGAGATGAGGTAACTGGGGGTGCGGCTGGGGGGGTCTCCGGTGTTCGGGTGGCTCCGACCTCCGTGTAGGGACCCCCAGTCCCGCTGAGCGGGGCGGTTCTCTTTGGGGTACAGAGGGGTCAGGTTCCCTCGGTTGAGATCTTGGAGTCACAGGATGGTTTGGGTTTGGAGGACCTTAAAGATCATCCGATTCCAACCCCCTGCCATGGGCAGGGGCACTTTCCACTAGACCAGGTTGCTTCAAGCTCCGTCCAGCTTGGTCTTGAACACTTTCGGGGATGAGGCATCCACAGCTGCTCTGGGCAACCTGTGCCGGGGCCTCACCACTCTCATCGGGAAGAATTTTTTCCCAATGTCTAATCTAACTCTGCCCTCTGACAGTTTAAACCCATTGTCCCTTGTCCTACCAATTTACCTTGTAAGTGTCCGTAGTGCTATTGACAGGGACATTGTGGGGGCTGCGATCGCCCTTGTAGGAGTTTCTGATCCTCTTGTGGGGCCTGCAATTCCCTCAGGGAATATGGGGCCTCATATCTTTCATGTAGGTTCCCCAGTCCCCTTTTGGCGGGTACAGGGCTGGCTCAGGTTCCCTTTGGAAATCTCACCAGTTGCCTTGTAGGGGCTCTGATCCCATCTGTGGGATGTGATTCTTCTAGGGCGCATCCTGGCCTGCCTTTCCAGGAGCATGGGGAGCCCCAGTGTTCTTTAGGGGGTGTCCCCAGTCCCTCTTGTATGGACCGTGGTCCCCTTGGGGGCTGATTGCTGGGACATGGAGGGTTCCCGATTGCTGGGGGTGGAGTGATCCTGTTGGGATATCGGATCCCYCATGGTAGAAATCCTCATTCACTTCAGAGAAAGCATGTTGGCCCTGATCCATTTTGAGGATGTTATTTTAGTTTTCCATTCTCCATGAATAACCTCTTTGATGTTCCTTAGGGAGGGAGAGCACCCCGTGGATGTTTAATTCTGTCATTCTTCAGCTGTTTCTGCTTCTCTCCCTTTTACCCAAGAATCTCAAATCCTGTTCTCTTCCCAGTGGCTACAAGCGAAAAAACTTCACTGCTTTGCAACTACATCTTTTTGTAAGGTGTGGGGAGGGCTCTCACRGAATGTAATTTACTCTACATTTAATCATATTGTGCTGAAAGACCATTATATTAGGAAAAAAAAAGGATGCAGGCAAATGTCTTATGTCATTCCACAGGGAATGAAGAGGGCTGCTGGACTGTCCCACCTCATAACCCCCCATCACATTGTCTGAAGGTTCTAGACCTTGGGAGGAKTTTTGATTTTGGTTTGCCTGGTCAGGAGGAGCAGCCACTCCATACTAGGCTGAGGCTCAGTTAAGATGTTTTCTGTGAAGCTTCCAAGAAATTTCGCTCATAAAACATTATTTTTAATACTCTCTTCAGCCATGAGTGTTGCAAATTGAGACAAAGACAAGCAAAGTATTTATTTTTGCTCTATAGAATGGCTTCAAATGTCATTGCATGTCTGAGTCCCACCAGAGGCAGTTGCTGCTGGCTTCTGAAAATCCTCAGCAATTCATGGATTACTTCTCTGAGTAAGTTTTCTGTATATTTTTACCCAGATCTTCATTCCTGCTGAGTGACTGCCACACACACGCACAAGCTAAAAGAACCATTGCAGGGAGAGAATGAGTCAGGGGAGGGACTGACATCTCCCAGCTTCTCCCAGGCCTTTGTCCAGCTGACCTACATGACAGCTGGGTTGACTGGAGCTGTCCTCAGCACGAGTCTGAAGTGAGGCTTTATGCTCCAGCCCTGGAATTAGCAGGGAGATGAGTGATCCATCTGCCCCATCCACCYGCTCTGCCCTTTGTCCTGCCCTGTGCTCTGTGTCAGTCAGCCTGGGAAGATGCCTGGTAATGAAACACCAGCAATTAGTGGAAAGTGTTGAGATTCCTTTACTCCATTTTATCCCTTTGAGAGGCTGTTACCCTCTTGGAGATTTAATGTGTGTGCATGTATCATATTGTGTTTCATCCTGCATTTACTGAAAAAGGGAAACGTGTCTGAATATCATCATGCTTAGCTCAAAAGAATAATCAGTTTTATACTGCAGATGTTTAATTGTGAATGACAACAGAAAATTGCTCCCTAGTTGTTACAGTTTTACTAAAATAATTTCTTTTTCTTCCCTAAGGGAATTCCGAAATGATTTTCTAGAACTGCTCAGGAGGCGATTTGGTAAATATTTTGCTGTWTGTTTGTTTGTTTGTTTGTTTATAATGTTCTTTATTGGTTCAGTGCAAGACATTTTGGTTGCTTTGTCCTAGGTCCAACACTTATTCAATATTAATAATTCCGTATTTTAGGAACAAAGAGAGTCCACAATAATATTGTGTACAATGAATACATCAGCCATCGAGAACACATCCACATGAATGCCACACAGTGGGAGACACTGACTGATTTTACAAAGTGGCTGGGGAGAGAAGGTGAGTGTGGTTACTCAGATTTGGGAAGACTTAAAATTATTGGGTAATTGAATTCCTGATAATTGGTCAGACTTACGTTAGTATTGTTTGCTTTTCCCCCCCCCCCTTCTGTATGTACATTAACAGATTTGCAAACATATTTCTGTGCTAACCATTAGGAATTTGCTTATGAAAAATGTCAGAAGTCTGGGATAAGTACATCAGTCATGAGCCTTTCCTTGTTTTATCTGCTTGTCTGTATTTACTGGATGTATTGCTAAATTCTAAATCAACTTCCAACAGTTGCCATCGAAAAATTTAAAACTAGAACATCCCTATGACCACAGAATTTCCATATTTGAGGTGACAAGAAGCAAGCAGTCATTCTCATTCCTGACTTGGTGGAAGGGTTAAAGCTGGAGATCTGCAGTTCTGTGTTCAGTGGCAGGAAGAGAGATTAAATGGCACTGTGGTGTGACAGTTTACTTTGGCTCTGGTTGCCCCTGTTCTGCAGGATACATCCACCAGTCATGGAGTGCTTGGAAAGTCACTCTAGCCAGTCAGTAACAATAGCACAGCACTGGAATATTTCCTTTAGTATGATGCTAGGAGTGTGTATTGTTTATACATGTTAGATTTCTGTGTTCTTCCTTGTTAAAACAGTGGGAAGGAAGCATTTTCTTCAATAAGGAAGGTATTGTAAAACACTTCATCCACTTTATGACGTTCTCTGGCCTATATCCAAATAGATCTGGCTAACTGAGGGCAGAAACACATGGTACAGATAATTCAAAGTCAGTTTTAGCAGCCCAGTAAGGGTTATGTTATCTCTGGTAAAATACCTGCATTGTTACAGTGAACATGGACTGGAAATGATATTTTCTTTATATGTTACTTTATCTTGCATTGACTTTTTAGGTCTCTGCAAGGTTGATGAGACTCCAAAGGGCTGGTACATCCAGTACATCGACAGGGACCCAGAGACCATTCGCAGGCAGCAAGAACAAGAGAGGAAGAAGAAACAGGACCTTGATGATGAAGAAAAAACTGCCAAATTCATTGAACAACAAGTTAGAAGAGGTTTGGAGGGGAAAGAACTGGTGAGGAAAATTGCCTTGTGCGTAAACCTTCAGCTCAAAACTCCTCGTGGTTAAGTTTATCGGGAATTTGATGCTGCTGGAATCCTGCACTGGTATTTCCTTCCTTCCTAATATGGATTTACTTTGTACCCAGCTTCTATTAGTACTAAAGGAGGAATAATTACTGCTCTTCAAATGATTAGGTGTTTAAATACCACTCTTGAATTTAGGAAGGGAGAGTAAACAATCCAGTAGCCAGCATGACGTGTCTTCGTGTCTTCGTTTATGGTACTTCACAGCTTCTAGGGCTGCAGATAACAAGTACCTTGAACACTGGGGAGGCTGAGATAAATAACCAGGGGGATCTGGCATACTCAAATCCACATAGTGAAAAGTTCTGTTGTGATGGTGCTGGTGTGGTTATTTGGGATATGTTTATTTGGAATCATTCCGTGACCCCCATGCGGGTTGTTGCCTGGGGCTGGAACCTCCCATTTGATCCTGGGCATTGATAGGTACATTTAAATGCTGTTGTAAACAATTATCTGCTTCTTAATTTAAAACTAATTGAAATTTAAAAGGTCTGAGCCTTCGGTGCTAAAAATTTGGAAAGATACCAAAATTTCCTTCTTTGAGTTATCAGTCTGTGCAGAAACCAGTTGGATCATGCTGCTTCAGATAGAGAAAACTGCTGCAGCAAGGCCACTTTCCTTTCATGCTGGAACTGAGCAAGTTTAGGCAGCATCTCTGTACAGAGTGTTAATTGGAGAATTTTGCACAGGAGCCTGTAATGAGATGATGTTTTCAATTTTAATCTTTCACAAATCAAGCCAGGGTGAATATTACTGTTACTTGTAATAATCCTGCATAGTCTGTAAAACTGAGCTAATCAGGGATCATGAAAAAATGATATCTTGACTCAGTTTTCTGTTTGATTCTTCAAATGTGTTTTGTGGTTTTGGCAGGAAAAGCCAGTCTACACGGAACTAAACAGAGAAAACGAAGAAGAAAAAGGTAACCAGATTTTGAGAGATGTTATTTTCTAGAACCTACTGAAGCTGATTTTGTGATTCAAATGAAATGAGCATTGGAGCCTGCTTGGTGCTTCATAAAGTGCTTTGAGATCAGTTATAAAGAGCACTGGAATATGGAAGAGTATTCTGTATTACAAAGTTTAATTTATTTTAAAAGCTAAACCAAAACAAAGATTAGTAAATATTTTCGAATTTATGATCTTTTATATTTGCAGATTTAAGAATTGTTAAATCCTTCAATGCAGTTATTTTTAAAGATATAAATACAGTAATGTCTTTTTATTTTTTAGTTACATTTAATTTAAACAAAGGAGCAAGTACTTCAGTCACAGCATCTTCTAAACCAAGGTGAGAAAAGAATTTAAGGCCTACCCTTACTGTTATAAAGCACTTCTATGACAATGGTGTTTGCATGAGCAGGAAGATGTGTCTTATCCTGAAATATTTGGAGTCTAATCTCCTGTCTTGTTTTTCAGAAGGGGCTGACTTCATGGTTCTTTTTGTATTTAAAATGGATCAATGGGTGTATCTTGAATGTGTGCTGTGAGGAGCCTTCTTGAATTCACTGTGGTTCATGGCAGATGCCCATAAAGTAATAGGCAGTTACAGGCTCCTCCATGGAGGGTGGAAAAGGGATCCAGCCAAAGCATTTGAAGTGATGCCATCTGGTCCCAGCTGCCTTCTATGAATGGATATTCGTGACTTGTTAATTTTGGTTCCTAAAAGGTTTGATTGCCTTGTCTAATTGGAGGCAATACTTTCTCTGGTTATCGTTTAAGCAGCTGAATCTACCTGAAATAAATCTTTCTAGAGCTCTGGAATTTAATTGTCATCATGTAACCACAAGCAATGCAGGACAAAAGAGATCAATAATGCAAATCATACTGACTTACAGCAGTCTGTGGAACTGTTTGATGAGCAGTACATCTTCTCATGTGAGGCAATATTGCAATTAAATGTATTGCAGGTAAAAAGAAAGCTTTCCCCTCATCACACTCAGCTCTTAGATAAGGTATCTGATGGGATGTATGCCAGGCAGAAAATGAGACAGTAAAGCAGTTCTTTGCAATAATAGATACAGATTTCAGGCTTTAGGAAAACCTGTAAATTATCCCTAAGCATCAAGTTGTGCTTAAGATGAATCTGAAACTTAATTCAGACTCTCACTTCAATAGTTCCAGTGAGGAATACTTCAGGTACTTGCTAATTTGGCCAAATGTGAAATCATATATCAAGCAGTCTAATTTCTTCACAGCATAGGAGAAGTGCTTATCTGTAAACTTTGAGATAGTAGTGTAGAAGCAAAATTAGGATAAGCACTTCATGGAAAAGTGACTGGGCAGTGGTTTGTCTGTCAGTGGTGATAGAGGCATCACTTCAGAGTCATGTACGGAAGCTGCTTCCCTGTGTCAGTGCCCAGGTGTGTTCTGCAGCTGTTGGCTGTTCCTGAGGAGCAGTGCAGTCCAACCTGATGTCCACTTCCCCAGCACAGTGTGCAGGAGGACTTCCCTGCTTCCCACCTTCTGTGCTCACAGCACAAGCTACAGAAACCTGGCACTTGTACTTCCTGAATGTGATGCAAAAATGGGACCAGGAGGTCGTAGTGAGTGGTGGAGTTCTGAAAGCATTGGGGTGCAGGTAGTTGGTACAAAGGTGGAGTTGATTTGTGCATGCAGCAAATGAAATGTCACCATGGCTTACACCAGGCACTGCTGCTTGGCTGTCTTGGTGCTTCCTAGAATTGCACCTGGCTCTTTCATGACTGGTCCACCCTAGTAAAGCCATAAGTTTGTCCTTTCAAATTTGAAAATCTTAATTTGCAGACCAGCTTTTCTCTTCTTCACTGAACTCAAGTCCCTGATCAACTCTTTGCTTGTGCAGTGGTCAACAGACCATTAGGTTGCGTCCATTCTGCTGGACTGCCAGCAGTGACCCTCGGTGGACATGGAGTTTGCAACCCAAGGAGATCAGTTCTAGAGGAGGAGGTGTGCAGGGTCTGGAAGGGGACTGGCATGACTGAAATTAAGCAGACCAGCAGGCCTTTCTGCACAGCCAGCTCTTCAAATGCTTCTTGGTAGAGGAAAAAATGTGAGATCTGCTGTGAAAACACCATGTTACTCTTCCAGCAGTGTCCTTGGGCAGAATGCACTGAAGATGGTGGAGGGGGCAGTTAAAAGAAAAGAATCAGCTCATAGCTCTGTTCAGCCCAAAGAGAAGAAGAAGAAATCTGCACTGGATGAGATCATGGAGGTAATAATCCTGCAAGATCTGTGTTTGTGTGCTCCCATGCCTGTGGCAGTGTCCACTTCACCAGGGCATCCCTTTGAAGTGACCTCAGACCTTCAGTTCGTGTGGAACTCCAACTTCCGCATCTTACCAGGCAAAATAATTTCATTTCCCTGTAAAACTGGTTTCTGCTGCTCAACTCTGCCTGTTCCCCAGATGACTGAGGTATTGGAAGTAAAGGAATACAGATTTTGCAAGTGAAGAAAATACCTGGAAACACTTTGCAAAAAAAAAAAATCAAAATCACCATCATTTTATCATGAGTTCTTGGATTCATCAAATATATTTTATGAGGCAAGACCATACTGACTTACCCTTTTTTAGGGTTTTGGGGGTTTTTGTTATTCCTCACATGACATGGGGCTGGAGAATTGGTTCACCTTTTCAAAGGCATGGGAAAGCTGCAGTGCAAGGAGGAAGTAAATGGTGATTGTTTGTTGTTGTTCTGTAGCTTGAAGAGGAGAAGAAAAGAACATCTCGAAGAGACTACTGGTTACAGCCTGTAAGTGACTTAAAAAATTATTGGTATTATACCAAATACAGCCAATCCTGCATTTCTAAAGCCACCACTGATTTGTGTAAAGATCCAAAAGCAGATTCCAAACTAAATTCACTCTTATTTTCCCTTTCCTACTCTTGAGCTATTGTGGGCTGTCACATTAGATCCTGAATTCAAGTGTAACTGTATTTGTAAAACAAACCCAAAAAAGTCTTGAGAGATGTTACTTTGAGCGAATAATTCAACAATAAACACAAATTCCTGAAAGCCATCTTTATTATTGTTGCTGCCTGCACTGTGCTGTAGTATTAATTTAGATTGTGGAGTTGTATGCATGTTTTGGCATTTTATTTTATTTTTTCTCTCCTTTCAAATCTCCCAGGAAATCATTGTAAAAATTGTAACAAAAAAGCTTGGAGAGAAGTACCACAAGAAGAAGGCAGTTGTTAAGGTAAGGTGGGTCACAGGGAACATGTGGCATTGGTTTGGCTTTTCTGGTATCAGGTGTCTTCTGAAGATTTGTTTCATTGTGCAGGTTGTTCAGCCTTAAGTTAACCCTGTTGGGGGCTGAAATGTCAACTTACCTGTATTGGGACTTACTCTGGGCAGGGAGTGAAGCTATGAATTGGTTTAATGTCACTTATTCTGTGATCTTTTCTTAAGCACAGGTTTTGTCCTGTGTAGTTTGTCCCTATTAACACATCCATCTTGGAGAACAGTCACTGTGTCCATGGGATGTGACCAAGAGCAGTGCAGTTGGATTTTAATCCAAGACCAGTCAGTTCTGCACTGATATTTAAGCTGCAGGATCTCATTTGCACACAAAATCTCCTGACTGGAAGCCTTGCCTTTCTTTTTGCTGCTTTTGAAAATGTAGAATTGCAGAGTCACAATACCAACTTTGTTAACTTTGAAAGGTAAATATAAAGAAAAATGTTTAATTTTTCTGACTGGCCTCTGCCTTTCACAACAGGAGGTGATTGACAAATACACAGCAGTCGTGAAGGTGATTGACTCTGGGGACAAACTGAAGCTCGATCAGACACATCTAGAAACTGTAATACCAGCACCAGGTACAGTTGTTTTCTTCTGTTTTCAGCTTAACTGCCACTGCAAAACTTTTATTTCAGTTCCTGTAAACTCTGACCCATCCAGTTGAAAGTACCATAAGCTCTCCTGAGCAGACAGGCTGAGAGATTTGGGGTTGTTCACCCTGGAAAAGGGAGGATGCTGTAAAGACCTTAGAGCACCTTCCAATACTTTAAGGGGGTTTGTAAGAAAGATGGGGACAAACCTTTTAGCAGAAGTTTGGAAACCTGTCGTGTAACTCTTTTCCTATGTTTTTTTTTCAGGCAAGAAAGTGATGGTATTAAATGGTGGGTACAGGGGAAATGAAGGCATCTTGGAATCCATCAATGAAAAGAAGTTTTCAGTGACAATAACCATTGACTCTGTGAGTATCAAACACTGCAAGTTCTCATTTGTGTAGAGCTTTTCATCTGGAGAGCTTTCACAAAGAACTGTGTGATCCTTAATCCTGTCTCACTGGTGGGATTTATATGTGCAAAGTTCTGTGGACACTCCCCACCTCTTCCTAAACCAGTAGGAAAACAGCCACATATTCCCCATTACAGACTAATTCTCTGCTCTTTGCCTTCAAAAAGATGCCAGGGGGCTGACTTGAGCAAGTTTTGAACCTGACAGACTCAGAAAATATTTTGTGTGTTTATTTTGAACATAGCTGCTGTTGTACTGTTTTGTGGGAAGGTAAAAAATGTGAAATATGCAAGGATGTGAATTTTCTCTTGGCTTTTCCAGACTGAATGTGGAGCTTTATGTGCTTGTTTGTTATCTTGTTTATGGTTAACAATTATGGTTGGTTGGAGGGTTTTTTTGTTTTGTGTGGTTTTTCATTTTGTTTTGTTTTTTACCTTTCTCTGAGTTAGATCAGTCCATGCCATCATGTCTGTGTGGCTCTTTCTTTATTCTCTGCAAAACCAATCTTTAAACTCATTGATGAAGCAGAGAGGATATTGCCTCAAAGTCAAACTTCTTAAACACAGCCTGCAAGAGGGAAACCCTGGTAGATCCCATTCAAAGAAGGGCTGCAGAAACTCAGCCCAGATTGGATTCTGGAGAATTTGGGAAGGGAATGTGCAGATGCCCTAATGACAGGAGGAATATTGGTACCAAAAGGGGTCCTGAAAGGGATTTCTGGGACCGTGTTGAGGGCCTGTCACGTGCTCTGGTCTGGTTGAAAATAATGAAACAGGAAACATTGTGTCATGAACAAATCCCCTTTAGCTCTCCTACTATAAACTCCTTGTTGAGAATTCAAGAAACAAACAATTTTGTATTGTGATGTTGTTTCTTGTGCTCTGTCACTCTCCAGGGGCCTTTAAAAGGACGCCGAGTCGAAGATATCCAGTACGAGGATGTTTCCAAACTCGCCTGAGCTGCTAATCATGGATCAGAGAAGACTTTGGTTCCCAAAACCTTCCTTCTGACATCTTTCAGGCACACACAAGACTCTACCATGTCAGGGTTTTAATTGTGTTTGTATGTATTTATAATGTATATAGGAATTAACAGCAAACTCGATTTATTTAAAGATAGCTATCGATTTGTTACATGAAATGTTTATGGAAATATTATCAGTGGAAATTTTTCATCTGATTCTATATCAAAGTTATAATATTTGCTTCAATTTCCTTTTGTAAAATGTAGCAGAGAGCTGCGAGCTGGAGTATTTTTAATTACTGGAGTATGTGAGCAGGTCCTGAAGAGAGAATTACCTACAGGCAAGGCAGTGTGTGTTGGAGCCAGTGGAGTTCAAACAACACACTTCTCAATCCACAGCCAAAACAGAGTTCTGGCTGCAGGAACGAGGGAAGGGATTAAGGGAATAGTTTGAAGGTACCAGTGCTGCAAGGGCTTATTTCCTGGATGCTGTAAGAATGGTCTGGTTTATTAAGTGCTGTCACCAGTTTACTTTTGATCAGCACATTGGTGGTAGTAGAATGCAAGTCATTGCTCTACCAGCATGTTTGCCAGGGCTCCTGATAATACTGATAAGCAATTTATCTTCATATGGACTCCATATGGAGTTATTCCATGGATGTTATTTGTGGAGTTTCTTGGGATGCCAGCTAAGCGTGTGCAGATATGAGCTGGGAGTTGCTCTTCTAGTTTTCCAGAGCCTTTTCCTTTCTTCATGCTTCCATTGTTGCTCTGCTACATGAGTAACATTACTCGTGCTAAATGATATAACATTACTTGTTTTATTTTTTTAAAAACGTCACATTTTGTACAATGTTTAATTTCTAAGGCACTTCAGGAATAAACAGAAACCTTTCTTAGCCCAGTGTGTTTCTTATCAACCTTCTCAATGCGTGAGGCAGCTGTTGGTTTAAGTCCATCAAAGAGCACAGTAAAGTTCACCACATTAGTTGGGTAAAAAAAATATACAGGTTGTCCTGGGCAAAATAAAACCCATCACCTGAAGGTGGTGTGTCTCTGGAACCTTTTCCCTTTCCTTGCCTCAGAAGGTCTTGTTGATTTGTGGTTTCCAGGGGAAACCTGCAGGAAGCTGGAAGTCTGCAGAGGTTTGATGGAACAGCTGCTGTCTGAAGTAGCCTAGAACAACCTCACACGGGACATCAGGGGTATTTTCAGGGTTCCTGAGCATGAAGAGAAGAATGATGAGAACTGGAGGCAGAAAACACTTGTCTGTAAATTCAGGCTCTTTGTGCAACCTGGGCTGTGTCAACAGCTCTGCCCTTTCTCAGAGAAAGGAGGGAGAGGAGGTAATGAGGGCAAGTGACAGAACAGAACAGCTGCTGTATCACTGAAAATAATTACACTTGACATTCTGGGACCTGACTAATTAGTGTTAATACAGTAGACAAGTTACAAGTTGTGTAGAGAAAACCAGAGAATGATAACTCACTACTTGTGTGAGTTACATGCATACAAGCTGGGAAACACAGAGGAATTACTTAGAGGATTTAAAAACATGCTCAATAGGTTTTTCCTCCCCCTGCACAGAGCCTGGTTGAACTGGGGAAGTGGCTGCTGCAGGATGTTGGGGAGGCCAGAGCTGATGGGTGAGTTCAAAGAAGCCATAAATGATTTGTAGGAAGTCGCTGGCACATCCGAGAGTAACTGTAAGAGACACTTCAAAACCACACTGATCCTCTCACACCTGACACAGCTGCGAGAAAGATCCTGTACCAGCTTTCAGTGCATAAGCAAAGGAAACCAAAGCTGAGAAGGGCAAGGAGACTGCTGAAGTCCCTTTGCTTGATTAGGGCTACTGAAAAGGATATGGCCAATGTTTTTTACTAAGGTTGTCAGAAAGCAGAGTTTTAAATCCTGCTCTCTGTACACACACAGGCATATTTGTTTCACTGCTGATCTCATTTGTTGCTGAGTGCTCCTGAAGAGTAAGGGATTTTTTGGGAGCTAAGCCCCCTGGAAGGGAAACTTGTAGTACTGATGATTATTTCCATATAGTCTGAATGTTTCCTGCCTTCCTGGATTTGTATCTGTGTGAAGTCCATTCTGATGCTGAATTTTCACAAAAAGGCTGGAGGCTGCCTGAGACTCATCTAATTAATTTCCTAGCAATATGGCAGCATCAGTTATTTCAAGGACCCTCCTCACCACTGGTTAATCCACCCTGAAATACTGGAGACACCTCATGATACCCATTYCAGATCCCAGGTTCCTTTTCTGTTAAATTTCCTTTACTTAATGCACATCCTTCTTTTTGCCCAGTCCAGCATTGCATGAACTTACATTTTCCCGGCAGTCTGAAAACACAAAGGTGTAAGTATTAAATGCACATTAAATCTTCTTGTGTGTGTTGCCCACACTGCAGGAGCCACAACGCTGTTACACCTCTACTATGATAATGGACATTAAAAAATAGTTGAAATTTTTAATGGAGTTCACAACCCATTAAATCAGACACGGCAAGAGCAAGACACCCCCTCCAACCCAGCGTGTCACTTTATTACAGATTTCATTGCTCAGCAGAAAAGGGAGTTTACATGGCTTTGAAACACTGATATAACAAAGCACACCCTGGTGTGACAGGCTGACAGCTGCTGCCCAGAGGAGTTGTCTGGGCATGAAGGAGCAGACAGGAACTTTTTGCACTAAACTGGAGCATTCAGGGTTTCTTCATGAAGCTGTAGAGGTGGGGGACGAGGTAATCCCTGTAGTGGCCGTCGATGAAGCCCTTCCCGCTGTTGTGCACAAACCAGCACAGCACGTCCGTGCCCTGCACTCGGTCTGTCCTGTAGTCCTTCTGCACGCCCCTGCAGGGAGAGGACACCCAAAAGGAGGGTCACAACGTGGCAGGTAGACAAGGAGACACTGATCATCCTGCTCAATACCGGTGCTGCTCCACCAAAGCGGGGAGATGTGTCTTCCACCAGCAGGAAGTGGAAATAACCACAAAACCCCATTAATTTTACCATTCTATGAACTCCTTTTTGCAGGGGTTCCAAGCACTTTTAAAACCTGTCCAAAGTCAGCTGCTGGGCAGCTCTAAGGACAGAACTGGTTAAGAAAGAGAGCAATAAAGCACAGGATTCCTACCTGGTAACAGTGAGCTTGTTGCCCTTCACTTCCATGATGGCTTGTGGTTTCTCTGGAGCTTGCCCGGGTGTTCGGTGATGGATGTCCACTTCTGGTTCAGATGCAAACTGACCTGATTAGAGACAGGTTTAAAGCACTTTGTGTATCCCAATCTTTGGAGCTCTATCTCAGCTGCTGCCGGGCACTTTTGGAAAATCAAACGAGTTCCAGCAGGCAAACCACTCCTGCATGGATCACGGAGCACTCTGTCACCCAGAGTGRGACAGTTAAGAGCTCTGCTGTTGACCCAGCACACTCAGTCTAAGAAAGCAGACTCGAGCTGCAAAGACTATTTGGGAAAACAACCCAGAAGCCCTGGGTGGGTCCAGGGCTCASAGGGTTGATTTTCCCTATGAACTGAGCCCTTGCTTTTGTTTTATACCACTGCCAGAAAGGGCTGTCGTTCAGGGAAGAGCTGAATTACCGATGTTTGCACAGAAATCTTCTCAGAAAGGTTCGAGGGGTTTATTTCAGTCTTTTTATTTTCAACTTGCAGTAGTTTAGCCAGGCAGGGAAAGCCCTGTCACAGTGTCACCAAGTCTAGTCAGGTCTGTTTTGAAAACACCCCCCCCAGCTGGAACAAGGAATAATCTCCTGGTCCCTGATGTCCTACAATGTCCTTGGGGCTTCCAGGACATTGCAGGAGTTTGCCCATTCTCTTTTTGAATAATTTTCACACCTTTTCCATCAGGACAAAGACACCAACAAATTAATGGCATGAAGATGCACCAGGAGATGTCTAGGCTGGATATTAGGAAAAGGTTCTTCACCTATAGGTTGGTTGGACATTGGAACAGGCTCCCCAGGGAAGYGGTCACAGCACCAAACCAGAGTTAAGGAGCATTTGGACAATGCTCTCAGGTACATGGTGGGATTCTTGGGAGCCTCCTGTGCAGCAGCTGGACTTGTTGTGGGTCTGTTTTAACTCAACATATCTTACAAGTCTATTATTCTATAAAATTCACTCAAAGATCTGGCAAAATCCCTTCCCACTGCCCCACCATTCCCACTGCCTGGCCYGAAGCCCTTACCTATCAGCCCATGGGCTAGAGGAGAGAACTGGTTTTCTGGGGGAATGTAAATTCCCAGGAAGTCAACATTCACTGGGTGTTTCTTCCACACACGGTGCAGCAAAACCATGAAGGACATCTCCTCCCCCACGCTGATGGTAACGTTGCTTTCTTTCTTCACAGATATGAGGAGCCTGGCAGAGARGGATGAAAGGGTGGGTTCAGTTCACCTGCCCACACAAAAGCTCTCAACCCCTTAAGATGCTTTTGGGCATCCAGAAAAATCACACAGGGATGGTGGATATGTCAGAGGATCCATTAAAAAACCCTGAGCCTTGGGAGTGGTGCCCAGAGGTGTGGCAGGACAGTGCCTAATAAACAGACAATTCATCCCCATGTTGAGGCAACCAAATTTCCTCTAGAAATTTAAGCTCTTTCTACAGGGAATGGAGATTTTGGATGTGTTGCCTCAACAGTGCTGTAGGGTGTCCAGCATGGCTGACAGCTGTTAATCTGCAGGGGAAGGTCCCCTGGATGTTGTGATCCATGGCATTGCAGGAACAATGAGGGCATCTCAAAGAGAATTAGGTGGAGGCAGGTAAAAAATGCGGCTCGCTCACTGTTTGCGGATGATGTGCCCCGTGTCAGCCCAGGTCAGTGTGATGGAGTACGAGCCGTCTTTCAGCGTTATCCTTTCTGTGCTGATCTCCACCTTCAGGCCTTTCTTTTCGAAATAAAATCCGATTTTGCCGAAGTATGTGTTGAGTTTCTTATTCTCTGCTTTCTTGGCCCCGACGAGCTGCCCATTGACCACAACTCCTGTGAAGAGCAGAGAAGGAAATGTTGCCTCAGTCTTGGAGCACTGCTGGGGACTTGGAGTTCTGGTCTCAAAACCATGGGATCAACACAAACAGGAACCCCTCTGACCCCCTGTTTTTCTCATTTTTCCAGCCAAGAGAAGAGAATAATTTATTAAATTTTGTCCCARTGCAACTGTTCACCCCTCAGGCTAATAATCTGGTGGGAATTGCTGTTAGGAATTGCTGGGAGCAGGAGCTGATTCATAAGCCCTTCAGTCTCTTGCTGTCTGTGAAAACCATGAGGAGAGTGGGCAGTGGAGAACTGGTACCAATAATCCAGCCCAGCTTCACCTGCCTCCAAATCCTCATCCCTTTTTACACAGGACAGGAGGAAATGGCCTCTAGTTGTGCCAGAAGAGGTTTAGACTGGATATTAGGGAAAATCTCTTCACTGAAAGGGTGGTCATTGGAACAGGCTGCCCAGRGAAATGGAGTCACTGTCCTTGGAAATGTTCAAAAAACATGTGGATGTGACACTTGGGGACATGGTTTAGTGGTGGGGTTGGCAGTGCTGGGCTAGAAATTGGACTTAATCATCCTTATGGTCTTTGCCACCCTCARCTGTTCTGTTATTCCATGATCTTGGCTCTTTTCCCAGTGTTTGGGCATCCCCACAGTGAAACAGTTTTTCCCAATAACTCACTCCCATTCTGAATTTCACCTTTGGCACCTCGTTTCTGTAGCYGTGCACCTTGGAGATGTGCAAGGCTCCATCTTTACCTTCTGATTACGTGCTTGAGAACAGCAACAAGACCCACTGTAGATCCACCACTTCTTTTCTTAAGCTTGACCAAACCCAGCTGTCTCAGCCTCTTCCTCTTTTTCCCCTGCTCCAGCCCCAAAATCAACTTGGTGGCCACCACTGAATTCAATCCAGTTTGTCAACATCTCTCCTGTACTGGCAAGGCCCAGACCAGACACARTACTCCAGATGTGGAGGGAAATAACCCCTTCCCTCAGCCTGCTGGCCACACTCCTGCCAGCACACAGCCCTCCCTCTAAGCAATTCCCCTGCTCCCTCCAAACACCTTTCAGACTCAAGAGAAGAAATTTGTGCTGTAACATAAACCATATTTTACTCCCTTACCAGTCCCAGGATCAGAAACCAAGTTTAGGATCTTCCCGGGCTCTGAGTTGATGTTGAAGCAGATGTTCCTCTGGCTCTTGGGCAGGTGTATGATGAAATGTGGGTCGTTGTCCACTGAAACACAGGAAACAAAYACGTGTGAGGAGCAGGTCAGCACCTGCCCCAGAGGGGAGGGACAAGAAGCCTGAGACACTTTGGTCAGATGATTTTGAAGCGCTTTTTGGGACTCCTCACAGTAGGACAAGGGCCCTTTCCACCCTAAAGTAGCTGAGGAAGKTCTCAGATACTCCTCACAAAAGCCCTCACACACTTCCTCTTCATATAATTCCCCTCTTTAAGGGAAGGATTTGACATTCCTGGCTTGAGAACTGCCAAAYGCAGCAAACCATACTGATGCTGGGTAAAGACACATCCTGCCTACTAATCCCACTGAGGAATACAATCCAGGGCTTGTTCTCACAGTATGTTTAACACCCTGGCGGGATTGGACCCCTCTGCAAGTCATATATTCTTTAAAGTTTGCCTCAAATGAGACAAACACCTGCACCCATCACTGAAGTCAGCTGCTTCCAGTCTTGTCTTGAAGTGCAAAGCACTGCCCAGCTCCTGCTGGGTTGTTGAGAACCCTTCTTCTATGCCTAGGAGGAGTTTGAGAGCTCTTTGTRTGATCACTATGTAAATACACACATTGCACACAGAATTACCGTAGTTACACCGCGTTTATGGGCAGTGGTTCTCACAGCTGCCTTGCTTAAATAGGCACTAAACTGTGGCAAAGGCCCAAGAATTAACAGGATCCATCAGTCACCGGCACACTCTGAGATTCTWATCTACCACAGAACATTCATCTGCCATTTACAACAGCAGTAACTCCACAATGGCTTTCATCTGTCATTTACAATGGAGGTAACTTCGCTACTGCAGAGAAGCTGGAGTTGAGCTCAGCGAACAGCCCCAGCCTCAGGGAAGCACACAGCAGCTCATGAGTCACTTAGCTRCTTTAGATCCTATTAGGATCCAAAATAGCTTCATCCCTGTAGCTTGCAGCTTACTTTTACRGGTTCATCTATTCAAAGCCAAAATTACTCCGTAAGTTATAAAGAAAAAGCTTGAGTTGGGAGGGACTTTAAAGACCATCTAGTTCCAACMCCCCCTGCCAGGGACAGCGACACCTTCCACTAGAGCAGGTTGCTCAAATCCCCATGCAGCCTGGCCTGGAACACTTCYARGGATGGTGACGAGTCATTAGGTGASGAGTGTTGATGTGCCTGGTGYTTCTTTGCCGAGAAATACCGTAGGTTTTACCTCTGTTGATGCTCAGAGAGGACACAGGTGGACTCCTTTGCTCAGGCATGAAGCTGACTGGCACAGCTGTGACATTGGCCCAGGCTGGRATCCCTTTGTTGTTGTTGGGTGCATTTGGAGTTAATCCCAGAGTTCCTGTTAGATGGCAGTCATAATTAGGGTTCTGTAAGTGCTGATATATTTAATAGTGTAACAGTGTGATTTTTAGAGCACTGCAGTAGATCAAAGCCTGATGTTGTTATACCAACATAAAGCAAGTGCAACACCATTTACAACAGATTTGTGTAACGAAATAGGGATGGATTTACCCCAGTGTCTTCACCATGGAATATGACTTACCAGGGTAGGCAGCTCACCGTAAGTTATTGGTGAAAAAATGGAGCCTGACTTTTTATCTCTTATGTATGAGAGCAGCCTCCACTTTACCAAAGCYTCCAATGTAAGGGCTGAAGTGTTCTGCCAAGAAAAAAGCTGAATTTTAAGAATTCAGCATGTGGTAAAATCTTTGCTGACTTGGGTGCTGAGTTTGGGGTGCCTGAGAAAAGGTGGGACTCTTCCTGCATTCCCTGGTATGACCCACATGAATAAAGGTTGCAAAGAAGTGAAAGCATTTAATATAACATCTGTGATCATGTTCCCTTGTGCTAGAGCTCTCTCTGCCTTTGCCATGATGGAGGAAAGAAACTCATCCTGTCTCCCCCTCTTAGTCCATAAAGGAACATGATCTGAAATGATCCATGAAACTTGCTTCGTTTTAATATTCTGAGCTGATATTCACATCTGCTGGCCTCGCTCTGAAGAGGAGTAAGGGGAAATAGGAGCTGGGGGACAACAGCAGGACACAAGATTGCAAAGGTGCATCTTCTAAATCTCTGTCAGCCTCTTCTTCCTTGTGTCCCTAATTCAGAGCAGAGGCTGTTTTGACACAAAATGAGAGATACAGTAAAGGGCAGAGCGAGACACTGACCTGGGCAGCAGCCCTTCCTGGGGTCTTTGGGCTGGTCTGCCAGCATTATCTCATCCTTGTCAGCGTTCTCTATCAGCATGGCTGTGAAGGGGGTGACRATATGATGGTCCAGAGACATCTGCAGGATGGATTTGGTGATGTTCCTCTTCAAAGCTGCGGTGGGGGCTGCGTTTCTGGGTGGAAACAGAAGCAGAAGGCATGGCCAGCAGCTCTGCAGGGCAGCTGCCGTGGCAATTCCACCATGGAGCGGTCACAGAGCCRAGTGGTGTGGCAAGAAGGAAGGGCTGAGAGGATTAACCCTGAACTGCTCCACGGCTCTCTCTCAGGCTCCCTAAGGCAAATCTCCGTCATTCCATCCCCTCAGCCCCACAGCCAGGCCTGTCTGAGCACATTCTCCTCACCTCTCTGCCATCATCTGGTTGACGGTCAGATAGGCCCACAGCTTCCTGGTGAATTCGGGATCTGCATATTTGTCCTTCCTCATGAATCCATCCAGCTCTTCAACGTCTCTCAGGGTTTCCATGACCAGCTCTGCATTTGCCTGTGCAGTCAGAGAGAGAAAGATAAGGGATGGGGAGGCGGAAGAATGGGGTGCCTTTGAGTTCCCCTCTTGGCTGGGATTAAGGATTCACTCTGGCTCTGCCCTTGGCCACTTCTAGATCAGAAAGTCCCAGCACCATTGGCCTGGCTGCCACGGAGAGGGAAGGTGTAGCAGGAGTCTCTTTGTGTTAAAGACGCTTTTGTGACAGTGGATTAAAGTAGTTTAAGGAGCTGTTAACAGCAGCCCAAGAGGGAGCTACCACGTGCCAAAAGAAGAGRCTCTTAACAGAGCTCTGTAATCCTCCCCTCAGGCTTTTTCATATCCAACTCCACTGAGGAACACCAACCAAATTCTACTTTCTCCCACAGACCCTTGGACTGCACTGTGCTTTRGTAGGAAAGAATATTGAAGGTGTTTGGGTTTTTTTCCAGCATCTAACAAATGGTAACTCCCAAGCTCTGTAAGAGYGCAGATAATTTGGTTCCTCCTCAGAAAGAAGGACCTGGATGTAGTATTCCCATCCCACCCCACTCCACCTGGAAGAGTAGACCTGAAAACATGGGGAAAGTCTCATCAGACATAAAAGGGCAGTGCTAGGACTTGACACTCTTTATTTCCACCAACTTGAACTCCCTGATGGTGGGAAGTTCAGCCACAAAAGGAGCTACCTTAGAGGATCATCCCTGCATCTCCATGAAGCATAAAGGAAAGTCCATAGTTTTGGTYTGGATTGGATCTTGTTGGTACATTTATTAGAAGGAAGTTCCTCTGTCAGGCTGCAGGGTGCAGGGAGTGACTGTTCCTGGCTGCATTGAAGCTACCTTAGAGGATCATCCCTGCATCTCCATGAAGCATAAAGGAAAGTCCATAGTTTTGGTCTGGATTGGATCTTGTTGGTACATTTATTAGAAGGAAGTTCCTCTGTCAGGCTGCAGGGTGCAGGGAGTGACTGTTCCTGGCTGCATTGAAGCTACCTTAGACGATCATCCCTGCATCTCCAGGAAGCATAAAGGAAAATCCATGGTTTCGGTCTGGATTGGATCTTGTTGGTACATTTATTAGAAGGAAGTTCCTCTGGGCAGGCTGCAGGGTGCAGGGAGTGACTGTTCCTGGCTGCACTTGAAGCTATTGTGAAATGCTGGACAAACCCCCCGAGTTTCCCCGTGTTCCCACCCAGAACCCAAGCAGACAATGCACTCCTCTGGCATTAACCTTCAGCGGGGAGACTGTGCACCTGAGGGAACGGACCAGCCCAAATCCCCGGAGCAGGTATCCCAGGGACACCTTCACTCACTGCAGTCGCTGTGACGACGCTCTCCAGGTGCTGCAGGTTGTCCGTGTCGACCTTCCCGGCCACTACGATCTCCGAGCCACCGAAGTAGTTGTGGAAGCTGCTCTGGGTGACGTCTGACACTGACTCCTGGGGGTAGTTGAACTGAATCTTCTTCAGCAGCGGGGTGGAGACCTGGTTGTAGAAATTCTGAGAGGGAAGGAGACAGAGAAGTGAGTTTGTTGTAGCTAAAGCGACCCTCTTGCGCGTGCCACTCTTATTGAAAGGACAGCAGGTGACAAAACCTGGAGCTCTAATGAGCAGGAGGGACTTTCCTCATCACAGAAAATGCAGATTTCTTCATACTTAGATCTTAGTACACTTGCAAGGGGGTACAGCAAGAATATCTGGTCCAAGTCTTGTCGAAGTCAAAGGATGGTCAGAAGTCCATGGGCTGGGCTCTTCCTAGAGCTAAAAGTCTTGAGCACAGCTGTGTGTGGGCCTGAATCCCTTCTCAGGTTGGTCAGCTCTTGGCTGCTGTGTAAAACACACAGCTACTTCCCACCTAATTCTTGCACAGATGGTGAAATCAGGGAATAGTAACAGTATAAGGATGCCAGAGTCTGGCCAGCAAAAATTGCTGCTCATAGATTTGAAGCCAGAGCCTCCTAGAGTTGAAGTTTTTCTTGCTTTGGTTAAATCTGGATTATCATTTAGCATTTATATCTAAGCCTTTTGTCACTGGCCTAAAGTAAAATCCAGTCCTTAATTTTAATTGAGAATTATTTTTTTTATAGTTAGGACTTTTTTTATAGACTATTAATCCTACACAGGGAGGTAAAGGATGTGTTATAGATACTATTAAAACTGTAACTAGGACCACTTCAGGGGAAATATTATTAACATCTTGCAGGACTCTCCACAAGAAGTGATGGGTTTTGTGACCGTCTTGCTGGAGTTAGCCAACTCCACAGCTGGGAACAGAACAGGAGAGTTTCACAGCCAATGGGCCAGAAATGCACCTTCATTTGGAGAGAAGTCTCCTGATTCCCAAAAATCCTCTGGGCCATGCCCCTATTGTCGGTTGCGATCCTCTGCAGGAAATCGTAATCTACATCAAACCCAATCCCGAGGCAGAAGAGAGAGAATTCATCCTTTATGCTCTGCTTCACGTTCTTCTGGATTGTCGTCAGCTTCAGCTCACCTTGGAGACACAGAAAGGGTGACATTCACCTGAGCAACAGAAAAGTCTCCATCAAGGTGAGCACATTCCTGCTCTCCCTGTGTCTCTGGTTCTGTCTGAGTATTAGGGAAATCTGGACAACAAGCTCAATGCTAAATTTTCATTTTGCAGTGCCTACAGCAACATTTGAGCTCCTCCTGGATGGAGATTAACAAACTGTGTTCACTGAAGACAATTCTTTTGGACACTTTTTTTGGTATCTGGTATATTTTGTTTGTAAATCCATAGCTCTTAGTAACTTCCTAGGGAGTTTATAATTATAACGTATCTAGACTTCTCCCAGAATTACTGATTCAAGCTCTCTGCAGACTAAGACATCTCCATTAAGGTTTTACTTTGTTTCTCATACTTAAGATGTTCTCTCTCACCATTGGGACTGATTTTTTTCTTCAGGCTTATTTCTAATGGCAGCCTTTTCAGAGTTGACATCTTGAAGTCGGTGGTAGCTTTGACCTGTACCAAATCAATCCAAATTAAATTGCTTTCTACTTTATTTTCCTGATTTTGAAGTTGTGCTTGTGACTGCACAGATCTGTGTTGGCTAAGGTCACAGGAAGAGGAAATTTTGGTAGAATCATAGAATCATGGAATGGTTTGAGTTGGAAGGAACTTTAAAGATCATCCAGTTCCAACCCCCCTGCCCCAGGCAGGGACATGTTCCACTAAATAAGGTTGCTCAAAGCCCCAATTTCCCTAAGGCTGTTTTGATTACCTGTCCCACAGGACTTGTACACATCTGTAACTACAAGAAATTCACAACCTGCATAACAACCTGTCCACCTTTTAAAGCTTCTGTGCAAATCCCCATGGCACTTCTAGCACTTGGCAAAAGGGCAGCACAAGGCATTGGGAGAAAGATGAACAGAATTTTTTTTAACTTACTGTCAAAATGTCTAAGTGTTGATTTTCTCAGGCTAATCCCACTGGCCTTTTTTCTCACCCAAAGCAGGATCCTTACCTACTGTTGGGTCTCCATCAGACACCAATACAATCATGGAGACTGAGTTTGGGTCCAACATGCCTAAACTTTTGGCTTCATTCAGGATGAAAGTGGCTCGGAGCAGAGCTTCATTGATGTTTGTGCCTGTCAAAGACACAATGAAGAAAATAAGTTTGATTCTTGTTGAATCTGGATCAGTTTTAAGATTCTAGTGGAATTAACATGGACAAGACCTGAGATCAAGGCAGCAAACCCCCTCCTCTGTGATGCTTACGGTACACCTGTCTGCACTCAGGCTCCCTTTTTCATCCCAGGCTGTCATCTTCATGTGGCCTTTCCATTCTCCACCAGGCTATCTGCCCTGTTGTCCTTCCCCCTCATTCCTCCACATTAACACTCAACTCTATCACCACCATCACCAGACAACCAAAACACTCCCTGACAATACAGGGCTGCTCTTCTACCTCTCCTTCCTTGCCTGTCCCTTCTGAAGAGTTTATCCCCATCCATCACAGCTGTGCCGCTCATGCCACCACGTCTCTGTGATGGGAACTGTGTCATAGTTTTCCTGCTGCATCCTGGCTTCCAGCTCCTCCTGCTTGCTACCCATGGCGTGGACACTCATGAAGGTGCACTTCAGCTGGGCTGCTGATCCCACCACCTTTTGAGGGGGAGAAGCCCTAATTCCTACGTGACCATTCTCAGGTGCTTCCATGGTTTCTAACACATGAACCACCTTTGCATCCTTGCTGCCACGTGGATCTCCATCGCTCAGGGTCTAGTCTATGATTTAGAGCCAGTGGAGACCCTGGAGTTGGGCTACTTATGATGTGCCTCGCAAAGGCATGAGACGGACTTGATCTTTCACGGATATTTGGGATCTGGGAGGCTGGAGGTAGGATAGGTTAAAGGCAGCTGTTCTGTGGTCTATATTCTAGCTACCTTTTCCAGTAGAAGAAAATGCCATCCCATCCCTTAACAACATAAACTGCAATTCTTGCTCTCCTTTAGGCGTGCTTTTCCTATCTTGGGAATCAGACTTGTTTTTTAGGCTGTCTGAAGCACCCATTCCTGTGATATGCAACTTCTATGAGCACCTTGCAATCAAAACCTCATACCCCCGTTGGGATGGATTGTCTGGATGTACTTCTTAGCATCTTCCACCTGCCCTGGGGTGGCTGAGACCAGATTATCTCTCCAGCACCGGACGTTGTGGTTGAAGTCGATCAGGGAGAACTGGTCAGCAGCACGGAGCTCGCTCAGTATTGCCTTCATGGCCTCGATGGTCTGAGGAGAGATTTAGGAGAAGATGAGTTTATGCTTCCTGCTTCTGAAAGCCTCTTCTCAACTTGTGACCACAGCCCAGTAGTAGCCTCCGAGGAATAAGCACATGAGCACTGAAATCCGAATTAGCCTCTGCTATCGAAATCTCTCCTTTTTCTCTTTTGCACTTCTTGCATAATGTCAAATTTTCACCAAAGAAACAGAAAAATTGCAATTAGGAAGAATAAATTCATGGGGCTCAACTTGTTTAACTCCTGCTAACACGAAGTGAAGTGAAAGGGAGAAGAATTTGTGGTTCAGGAGAGAGCAACTGCTCGGATCAGCTCAGGAGACTTATCTCTGTCTGCAGTGCTGTCGTTTCAGGCTGGGTAACATCTCTTTGAAGATGTGTGATTTAAACAAGTGACAATTAGCCTGTATCCCAGTTTTGCAGCGCTGATTTCCCCAAGGAAGCAATCTGCCAAGCCTTACTATTGTGCTCTGATGGAAATTCAAATATACCTGGATGATCCCCAGCTAATGTTTGTCTAGTCAGTTCTTCTAAGCCTTCAATGACACAGGATATACAATCTCCCAAACTCCTCACTAAGAACTACAGAGTTTTTCCTAATGTATAACATAAATCTCTCCTGCTGCAAATCCATCTGATTCCATCTTATTCTACCCTGGCTGGGCATGAATGTCAGTTGATGAGTTTCCCTTTCAGAACAATTATTTGCATTTTTTGAGGTTCATTATATTTCTCCAAATATTTTCTTTTGCAGAAGAAAATATTTTATTTTTAACATTTTTTTCCCCTCTATGGGTTATGTTGTCTAAACAATTCTCACTGCTCTACAGAGGGCTGACTACAATTTGTCCATGTTTTGAAAGCAGGGATGTAGTATCCCCACTGAGACTTTCCCAGGATTCAGGAAAGGATGTTAGAGAAAAAGGTTGTCAGAACCTTTGCAAAATGTTTTGTGATCTGTCAATTAAAATTTTAATTGAGAGTTAAAATCTGTGTTCTGGTGGCACCAGCTCTTCCTTGCAATGTGGAAAGAGCATTAGAAATAGAGTAAAATCATGAAGTCTTTGATTCATCAAATATTCTCCAAATTCAGTGAGCTTTTCAATGAAGTAAAGTCTAAAGAATTAAGCTGGAAATTTTACATGCCAGAGTGCTACAAAATTGTATGATAAAGCACATGGGAAAAGTTGGCAGGAGGTTCATTTTGCAATAGAGGTCAAACACTTACTTGTTTCATTTTCAGTCCCCACATCGAGCCACTGACATCTATAACAAATAAAATGTTTTTGGGCAGTGGATCAAGATTTTCCGGAGCAAAGAAGTGAATAAAGTAGCCATTAAAAATCTGCAAAAATAAATTTAAAAAATAACAGTGAAGCGAGCTATAGAAAATACTTAAGAAAATTCGAGACAGCAACAGAGCAGAAAATTCTTAATGACCATTTTCTTAATGACCAATTATTTTTCCTTATTATCTTTTCCTATTCTTCTTTATTGGCCAATTCTAATTTTCAGCTCTGCATGTCTCTGCAGCCTTACACCATTTTTACTGCACAGTCTTTACTTTTTATCAACGAAAGCAGAGTCTGGTTCTCAGACAACTTCCATGCACTGGCATAGGGAGGAATGAAAAATATTTTAAAAAAGACTGTTCTGCCTGTAATAATTCAACCTCATAACTCAGCTTCATGTTAACATAAAAACAGTGATGTTCTCGTTGTGTCCTTGTGATGTATTGGTACAACGTCCAATGACTCCATGCTCTGATTCAGCATTAAATCACCAGAGCGCTGCCAGGTATAAAGACATTGGCTTTCGGACGTGACAGGAGTCTGCTCCTACTGTATGCAAACCCATGTCTTAGCCATAAATTAAATAAATCCATTCTGCCCACTTAAAACCTCTCTGTTCTCTCAATTGGATGCAGAGCTCGTCCGCACGCTTATTCTCCCGAAGGATGAAGTTTGGCACAGTTTGCTCAAGGACAGCAATCCCTGTGTTCACGGACCTCTGGCCCCAGCTGAGCAGCCACACTTTACCTCCAGTTCTCCACCCGTGGTTTCTCTGTTCACGTCGTACTGCACCACGAAGTTTCCGTCCACCGCCGTGGACGAGCACTTGGGGCATTTTCGCTGTTGAGCCATTGTTGGCTTGAAAGAAACGTGGGCCTTGAAATGAGGGGAGAACGTCAGTCAGCCAGGCGTTGTGTGAGAGGTGGGTGATCGAAACGAAAAGAGTCCACCTCTTCGTGAAATATCTGATTTCACTTTTCTGCTTTCGTTATTCACACTCTCAGTTTAAGGGGAAAGTGGACTTTGTCACCTCAAAAGAAAAACAGCACTAAGGTTTGCCTGGATGTGTTGGTTCTGTAGCAGCAACTGTGGCACAAATAACATGACCCATCTACAGCACCAAATACTTCAATTAGAGCTGTGCAAACCATTTCTAGTAAGAAATATGTTGGTTTATTTAACATTTCCTAGTTGAAACGATCCATAATTTCATCAACATTTTAACAGATTTTTAACTGGCTTTTTTCCCCAAAAAAGCAAGATCAAAATTTGTCTGTAAATTGAGTCGTAGGAAACATTTTCCTTAGTCATGTGATTGATCATGCAGACTTTATGGCATTTTTTTCTCTATTTTAACTGGAGAACTTGAAATTTCCTGAGAAGATAAGACATAATATAGACACATAGTACCTCTGAAATAATTTGCTAAACTAGGAATGGGGGTGAATTTGAATATCAAGAAACAATACTGCCTGGCATATTATTATGGAAGTAAAGACAGAATTTTCCCACATTTTTGCATGCTTACAGCAGGTATGAAAAAATGCATAGGACAAGTGTGAAAACCGAATTTTTCGTGCTTTTTCCAGTTTGTGACTGGTTACCTTTTTCTCTCCCTTGGAGATGGTGGTGATTCCATCAAAATGATCTCCAAGTGAATTAGGAACATGCACGTAGCGAAGTCCCTGAGGCTCAATGATGCGGACATCCACCTAAAGGCAGGAAGGGAGGACATTTATTATAGAGAGCTGCCCCATCCCTGGAAGTGTTCGAGGCCAGGTTGGACAGGGCTTGGAGCAACCTGGCCTCGTGAGGAGCAAATGAGTCCTGTCTCCTCTCGTAAACACAGCTGGGAATCTCCTGAATCAGGAATGACTCACGTCAGAACCGCTTTGGCAAACAAGTTTTGACATATATATACTCCTGGGTAAACTTGCCTTGACTGAAGGAAAACAAACGATTTTTGCTATTTATTTGGAACAGTGCTTTTCACAACAACCCCAGCTTCATGAGAGAGTGTCCTGTGAGAGCTGATGATCTCTGACTGTCCTTCCACAGCCATGGTTTGTCTTAGAATCACAGAATGGTTTGGGTTGGAAGGGATCTTAAAGATCATCCAATTCCAACTCCCGTGCCGTGGGCAGGGATATCTTCCTGATCTACAGATGAAGTGTCCCACTGTGGCTGCTTTCTCAGTGAGGATTCACCCCTGGGGTCCTGCCTACACATCTCAGCTCTCCTTTACCTCCATGTGCTTGGCCAGGCGCCCTGGCTTCACAGAGATGACGTGCTCGTAGGAGCTCAGCTTCCTTCGGATCATTTCGTGGTAGTGAAGTTGGAACTGGATCCTCATTCCTGGGGGCACATTCACTTCCGTCTGGAAGTTTTCCATATCCAAGGCATTGCTCCTGAAAAGTCAGCTGCGGGGTTATTTTGAGAAAATACAAGGAGAAGGAAAAGCTTCTTTGCGCTTTGGTTTAGGTTGAGGCTTTTGTATGTCTGATTCTAACCGTGGCCTCTAGCAGGGAGCTGCAGTTGCATTAGTACAGAATGTTTCAGCAAGCTGAAAGTCCATGACAATTAAATATCAGAGTTGCTGTAACTCCCAGGATTCCCCCTCATCTAGCTCCTCCCGGGATGGGTCACGTCAGTTCTCCCGTGGATAAGTTCAGTACAAAACCCATATGCCAAAGTCTTTATACCTGACTATTCCAGCAGCTTTGCCTTTGGCTTTTGCTTGAGCATACATTTTCCTGGCTTCAGATTTTTCCCGAATATGGCTGGTAAATGTGATACCATTGATATCCCTAGGAGAGACAAGCACACTCAGTCTGCAAAAGAAACAACTTTACAATCGAGGACTGTTTCTTCAGTTTACATCAGTGAAACCTAAACTGGTGGGAAACGAAATAACAAGGTTCTTGTTTAGCCTATTTTTTTTTTTCCTACCTGCTTTTTATTTCAAGTAGCCAGCACTGTTGTGCTCTGAGGAGGATCTGCTCTCCTCCACCTCCTTCAGGCTCTCCCCATGCTTTGGGCAGGGCAGGCAGTTCCTGATATTGTGGCTGGTTTGGAATATGGATCAGGATGTCTCCTGACCAGCCAGCTGGCTGCTGCCTCTCCAAATGGATACTGAACCAGGCTAGTTTCTGTTCAGTGAGAGCTCTAATTTGGGTCTGTCTCCCCTTTGACCTGGTGCCAACTTGCACAAAACAGGTGAGGGCTTAGTCTATTTGAGACTTTTGTCCAGTTTTGTTGATATTGGCCAATGGCTCAATAATTACTGGAGAGGAAGAGCTGGACAGACAGACAGACTGATGAGCCTTTTGAGAAAGCCCACAAAATTTACACTGAACCTGGAAAACAGTAAGGTTTTTTTTGCTTTTACAAATACTTCCTTCCCAGCCCACTGAACGCTGCCAGAGCACGAGGACGATACCTGCCCACTACTTACATGGTAAAGTTGTCAATGAAAGCTCCTTTGGGGACTTGCACATCAAACATGATGGGCTGAGGCCGCTTTGCGTTGTTCACCATCTTGGCTTGGATCATTGTGTTGGCCAGCCGAGACGTTATGGTGGATTGCACCTTGTAGCTGTAAAGACCTACCTTGTCATCGTCCTCCACCTGCAATCGACAAAATTGCTCCCTAAATTTAGGACACCGCTGGAAAAAACGCCCTGGAGGACAATATCAATAATTTTTACAGCCTCACTGCCTACTTTTTGATTCGTGCTCCCCACAATATGGCAGCTGGAGGTGACATGAGCTCAAGTTCAGGACATCTCCATATTTTACCTGGCAGTTGTGTAAGGATACTCGTGTGAATATAGCTCATTGTAACATTTCAGCTGAAACAGGGAATTTATTAAGCTGGAATGTTTTCCTTGCTTTTCACCACTCAACCAGTCCCTGGAATGACTCTATCAGTGCAATCCAGCATGGGAAGCTACACAGTGATCCTGACCATCATATACTGAGGAGGAGAAAGCTCATATTTTCAATAAAAGTCCTAAATAGAGGAGACTTGAAGCATTGGTTACTGACCCAGTGTTGTAAATGGTTAAACCACAGCAGTGGGAGAACAGCATCAAACTGTTTTATTAAGACATTGTCTTTGTCTAATCACTTTTGATGCTTATTTCTCCATATTTACCATACCCTTCTCCCTCCAAGAGCAGATGTATCAACAGTATTGTGCAAACAGTGCTCTGTTTAAAGAAAATAGGTTAATACCCAACTGGCAGTAAAAACAAGGAACTGAACAAACAGAGGGATTGATTTCCAAAAAAATGGTTAACTAGAAAATCACTTTTTTCAGTGTTATTTACCACAGAGGAAGAAAAATACTCACCAGATCTCCGACGTACCCCCAGTCAGATGTGCTTCGCTGGAAAAGAAAAATATGGAGGAGATGTTTCAGCAAAGCCAAGGACACTGAGTGGCTGTTTCAAGGCAGGGATCACTGTCTAAAAGCTGTTTCCTAAGATTATGAATCATAGAATCATAGAGAATCACAGAATCATTAAGGCTGGAAAAGACCTGTAAGACCAAGTCCAGCCGTTAACCCAACACTGCCAACCCCACCACTAAACTGTATCTCTAAACACATCTACAAGTTTTTTTGAACACTTCCAGGGACAGTGATTCCACCACCTCCGTGGGCAGCCTGTTCCAATGCTTGAGAACCCTTTCAGTGAAGAAATTTTCCCTGATCTCCAATCTAAACCTCCCCTGGCACAACTTGAGGCCGTTTCCTCTCGTCCTGTCCCTTTTTCCCTGGGAGCAGAGCCCGACCCCCCCCAGCTGTACCCTCCTGTCAGGGAGTTGTGGAGAGCCAGAAGGTCCCCCCTGAGCCTCCTTTTCTCCAGGATGAGCCCCTTCAGCTCCCTCAGCTGCTCCTCATCAGACTTGGGCTCCAGGCCCTTCCCCAGCTCTGCTGCCTTCTCTGGACAGAATGAGAATTGGTTTAAATTCTCAGTGTGAATATTCCTCTTGTCTCATTTTATGTATTTCTACATGAGATGCTCGAGCTCGTGATCTCCCAGCTGTGCCTCAGAGGCTATCAAAAACAGCACAGCTCTCTTCCTCTTTTATTTTTTTTAATAGAAAACATTCTCTTCTAAAACAAAAACACTCTTCCCAAAAGCAAATCCCACTGGCAGAAAGTCATCCTCAGACACCCTTGTTTTTAACAGAAAAGTTCTCTTTGTTTTTCTATAAAAAGTGGAAAAACCTCAAACTCCAGACTTCTTTAGCTCACTTTGGTTTCATTTACATTAGAGAACATTTATTTATGTATTATATGCAATATGTATGTATTAAAAAAACTATTGTGTAATCGACATTATATTTATATGCTTGTTCTAATGGAAATTAGCTATGTATGCATTACTTAGCTGAACTTGATTATTAATGATTGTGGTTTTCCCCTCCAGCCCTAGAAATCGTTCCATTTGGAAGTTTCTATGGCGAGGTGGTGACATCTTGTGGCCATTTGAATAATTCCGTTTAATTCCCTAAAACGAAGTTCACATAAGCAATCCTGAGAGGGGATTTAGCTCAATTAGTTCTAGGGGAAGACACAACCGTTTAATGCAGAGACCTACTTTCATATTATCATCACAACCAGGCAAGCTCAGCTCTCCAGGGTCAATGGGATGATCCCTTTCAGCTGAAAATAAACACCCAAATTTGGTTGAAAGAGCCCTGCCCTAAACCCCCAGCGCCACTGGCAGTGCCAGGGACACCACCCTGGCTGCCACCTGGGGCTCCAGCAGATCACGAGGCTCCTGTAGGTTTTCCATGGTGTCTGACACCCAGTGAGACGTCTTGGATGCTGCTAGATCAGCACCTGGGGCAACTGAGCTGAGCCATTCAGATGATGAGCAGAAATTTAGGGGCACTAGTTCAGATATCTATGGCTAAATCATAAAAATGTACCGAAATACACAGATCTCATCTCAGGTCTCAGTAGCACCTGAGTTCGAGAGGACCCAGAACCACAGAAGATGCTCATGAAAATGTCATTAGTCACGTGGTGCACATAAGGCTTGTTCTGCAGTTATTAAGTTCATTTGAAGCTAATTAATATAGTTCTCTAGGGAAATCTTGTGCTGTATAAGAGATGATGATGTCATGGCAAGATCATTTTAAAGTGATGATTTTAAGGATCCTTTAAAGCCAGACACTGCAGGACTTCCGCCTGCCTAAGAATAAATGCAGGTTTTTATTTTCTAGCTCTAAAGGCTCTACCTGAGCCATTCACACTGGGATTTCAGGATCTGGAAGTTTATGGCTCTCTGGAGACCCTCTGCAAAACTTGATGGACTGATCCTTGCTCAGTCCATCCTGGCACCCCAAAAACTTCACTGTGCAGTGAGCTGGACCTTCACACCAGATAAAGAACCAGACCTTGAAGAATGACTGCATCCCCCACACGTACCCTTGGCACAGGGAACATCACCAGCTTAAACACAAATTAAGACTAAACCAACATTAACTGAAATTAATTTAATTTTGAAAAGATGAAGACCAAGACCTGAGCACAAAGGGGTTTTGTTTTACTGGGGTAGTTTTCTGGTTCTCAGCTTGAGGCTCCTGACCCACTTTAGGAATGGTGCTTAAAGCTTTCAAGGTGCCCAGGTTTTCCTTCCTGATTGTTTTTGGAGGAGAAGGGGAGGTGCTGATGGAGAAGGAGCTTATCATTGGCACATGTAGTGACTCCCATGGCYGTTTTTAGACATCAGACATGGGGTGGGCCAGTCATACCCCTGGGAACTCAGAGTTTGCAGAGGGCAGCCACTCCAACAGGTCAGGAGGACAGAGCCGTACCTTTATCTTCAGGTACCTGAATCATGGAATCATGGAAACACAGGATCACAGAACGGTTTTGGTTGGAAAGGAACTTAAAGGTCATCTCATTCCAACCCCCTGCCATGGGCAGGGACACCTCCCACTAGATCAGGTTTCTCCCAGCCCCATCCAAGCTGGCCTTGAAGATCCTACACTTCAGGTCTGAGCGCTGATGTGGTTACTGAGAACAGGGACCTCTGTGATACGTAAGACTCCTGCTATTTCCAGCATGAGGATCCATGGATGATCCTTGCTTTTAAACCACATCCAGACCTGCTGATGCCTGCACTGCACAGAAACAGGATCTTGAGCCATATCTAATGTGTGGCAAATTGCTAATTAGGACGGAGACATGTCCCTCAGGAACTGTTTGGAAGCTCTGGTCTGACAGATGCTCATCCCTGTCTTCAGGTATTGAGACCCATCTTCTCCTGACACCTGTGCAGGCTGAGGATATTTAGCCCTTCATAATGATCTGTGTTCAAATCACTGTGCATGGACATTGCAGCTATTCAGTCAAATAAGGAGAGCAGAATCAGAGATGTTCTACTGCATTCAACAGAAATTTCTTTTCTACTGGGGCACGAAGAAGTTGAAAAGCAGATGTCCAGCATGAGAAACGAAAGAGAAGACGTGATCTGCAAGTGTTCAAGGCCAGGTTGGATGGAGCTTGGAGCAACCTGGTCTAGCGGAAGGTGTCCCTGGTTGGAACTGGGTGATTTTTGAAGTCCCTTCCAACCCAAACCATTCCATGATTCTGTGATTCTATGATCCACTTGGAATGCCCTCCCATTTCTTTGGGGTGCTGTTCCCTCATTGATTCACTTGCTTTTATGTGAGTTATTTCCTAACAAGTTTTTAACACACTCCAAATTCATTGCAGCCTCTTCACACTCCTTTTGGGGATCCTCACTGTGAGGTGCAAGAAGAGAAATTTCAGACCTAAGACTTGGCAGAGTTTGTCTTCACAGTGCTGCAGATGGATCCTTGTCTGTTTGGCTGCATTTACACTCTGAGAGTTGGAGGGGTCTGCAACCAGCTGATTGGGAAGAAATTCTTCTCTGTGAAGGTGGTGAGGCCCTGGCACAGGATGTCCAGAGAAGTTGTGGCTGCCCCATCCCTAGAAGTGTTCAAGGCCGGGTTGGATGGGGCTTGGAGCAACCTGGTCTAGTGGAAGGTGTGGGAGGTGTCCATGCCCACGGCAGGGACATTGGAACTAGATGGTCTTTAAGGTCTCTTCCAGCCCAAACCATTCCATGATTCTATCATTCCACTCCATCTTTCTATATGTCCTTCCTGTGCTTCTTCTCTTGGAGGGGAAACCAGGCAGGCAGAAGAGTAAGGAAAAAGGTGTGATCTGACCTGCCTGTGGACAGGGAGAGATCAGGACCCAGATCTGGGGAGCACAGTACGGAACATCCCAGCTCACAAGGTGCCTCACAAGTCTAGACACTTTGTCTACCTCCAGAACAGAGATAAGAGCTGTGCACCATCATATAGAGGTTCACAAGGTCACCTGCATTCCAGCCCGTGGAACACCCTGCTGCTGTGGTCACGAGGACCATTCACATACCTGAGGCACAGCATTTTGGGAATTACACGGGAGCAAAATACCAGAATATCTTAGTTGCACCTAGGAAACAATCCTCTCTATTTAGAGCTAATCAATAGGGCCTGCAGAGGAGCTCTGTTGCCTTGTTGCCCATGGGCTGGTGAGCCCTCTGCAGAAAAACATAGTGCTGAGACAATAATTCGGGAGACAGCCTTCCTCTAGTGATTAAGAGTAAACAACTGTGTGCCTGCTGCTGTCTCAAGATGTTTTGCATAGTTCCATTTAATCTCGTTGATTATATTTTATTTTGACTCAACTGGTAAAAGGGCAGCTGAGATTTTAGTTCTACTGGTTTGCAAAGGTTCATTTGACAGGTAAAGGATGAAATAATGTATGGGAACATAATCAATAACTGGCATAGTGAAACCACCAGTAGAATTGCAAATTACTGCTTGCATGTGTCTATGCCCCTGTGTATCTGGAAATGTTGGGAACAGAGGCATCACGATATATGTGGCACTAATACAGACACATTGGAAAGAAATGATGTCCTTGAAAAGTGCAGCTAGTGGGGTTTTCTGCTTAGATCATGATTAAATTATTTAAACACTGGCCTGGCAAATGTGAGCAGGCTTGATTCATATTCATGCTAAAATCTGCCATTTTCTGCCACTGTAAGGGGCTTTAGGTGTCAGTAAGTTCCACTTACACTCTGTGTGAGGTTTCTTTGGAAAAGCCTTAGGATAAAGAAGAATCAGGTTTGTCTGTGCATAGCTTCAACAATGCTGGGAAATCCAACTTTGCTCAAGAGGATCTTTTGCTTTCACTGCATTGAACAAGCTCAAGAAAAGCAGCACCAGAGGTGGAGGTGGTGGAGTTCAARGTCCACTCTCATCATTTCTTTCAAGCAGTGTAATGAAAATTAATACATTTAAACAACTGATTTCATGAGTATTATCATTAACTGCTACTGCGTGAAACACAGGAAAAACCTTGCAATGCAGCTCAAAATGTTTCTGTTTCCCAAGCCAAGAGACTGAAATAATCTGCAGCCCCTCAGAGTGCTGGGAATTTTCTTCCCTGGTCTCAGGTGCCACCAGCTCATCACCCAGGAGACACCGAGTGGCATTCTTTGACCAGAGTTAAATATGAATGAACAGTCTGAAAGTTTTCATCCTATACTGCCACTCTGAAGTCATTTTACATTTTCTGATAGAAAAACCTCACCAGTACCACTGGGATTTTCCCCACACATGAAGCTGGACAAGTACCTCCATTGTTTGTCACTTAGGAGCACGGATACAGAACAAAGCCTTGCTGTGCCTAAGGGATAGCAGCAGTTCTTATCCCAACAAGAGATATGGAAGCCTCAGTGCCTATAAAGACCTGCTGGTCCCACCTGGCTGCACACTCACAACCCTGGACGTGGAACAAGCAACCTGGAGAGAGCTTCCAGGCATTCTGGCTTCCCTTTTTTCTGRAGTATTTCTGGGTACTGTACCTGGTACCTGCCATTTCTCGCCTTGGAGCTGGAAGGAAATCCATCCATTTCTAGATCCATCAGGTTTTCCACTTCCTAGAGGAGAGAGGAGAAGAAAGAAAGAGTTGCTGCTGCCTCATTGTTTGATTTATTGCTTGATTTATTATTGAATAGCACTTTATAGGAGAGTTTCAAAGGGAATTTTTCCTCCCCTTGATGCAAATGGGGAGCAGAAGCACAAACCATCTCAGACTAAAATCCTCACACCTTTAGTTTCCCTCAGTGGTCAATCAGCTCTTTAAACTCCTATAAGATCATGACCTTTACCATCATTTTACAGCCTTTCCTTCTGAAACAAGGAGTAATATTTAACATGAAATGACCATAAAGAGCATCAGGCAGATGATTATCATCAGGATGGGCCTAGCTACGGTAACTACAGCATTTCAGACACTGATGTCACTAAAACCAGCAAGTTCAGAGAATTTCTGCTTGAACAAGTAGAAATTGTCTCTGGTTTTATACCAAAATACCTGAGAACTAAATTTTCCCCATTGACAGCAAAAGAACATCAGGTCTTTTCCAAGTGCAAAGCTGCACTGATTCATTTAGAAGTGTGGGTCACACCACAGCAATACTCTTAATYAAATTTTGTTATGAGTTTAAATTATGACAATAAAGAAGTTTAAGTGCATGAGTTCCTTTCCATCTTATGTGATAGCATACACAAAAAGGTTTGCACAAAATCAATTTAAATTTTTTGAGCCCATTGATGTTAAACTGATAAGGCATCTGTGATTAGAAAGAATCACAGGTCTGGAATATTTTTCCTGGGAATTACAGACTCACTTTAAAAATCTCATTGTGTCAAGAAAACGGCTGTAGGAATAAAGAAGACTAGGATATTCCAGCTCACTTAGGATTTTTATTAGTCTTGCAAAGGAAAAGTAAGCTTCACATCATCCCTGCTGACTTCACAGAAACATTTCAAAACTACAATGTGGAAATGGGTGTAGACACCAAATCAAAGTTCATCTGAGCCTGGGGGTTTAAATTTAGACAGTTTGAGAGTCAAAGCTGTAACTATGCTTCTTTTCATCATTGTATTATCCCAACAAATTATAACCTCTTTTGTAAATTATCTCATCCCTCTGCTGAGGAATGCAAAGTCAATAGGATATTCGCTCCATATTTGAATTCCTGTTAGCAAAAACCCAACTCCATATAAAGCCTTGCTGAAGTTCAGTGTTCCCTACAGGAGACTCCATCCACAATAGATGTCTAGGCRCTCTGTTTCTGCTTATTCCAGGGAAACAGGATATAGAATATGCTGAAGATCTGAATATAGAAGCTCACTRGAATGTTTAAAGGTTAAAACCACCAGAAAAGGCAACACTGAAGCAAAAATAYGAAGCCCACTTGGAAAGAAATTTGGAGTTTTGCTCATACTATCCCAGCTTCAATAATATTAAAAATGCAACACTACAAATGACAGATGAAGACCAACTATCAGAACAATTTACAGCTGAAAGTAAAAGGGAACTGTGAAGCAGTGACCCAATTCTGCTCCCACCAGTGCCTGCCGCAGCTTCCGAATGGACTGCAGCGAGGAAGGGAGACCTGGGCCCTGCCTTCCAGTGCTCACCTCTGGGATGCCATCGATAACAAGATCGAAGCCTCCTCCTCCAGMAATGAGGAATAAAACCAGGAAGCAGCTCAGACACTTCATCTTCTTCCCRCTTGTTTCCTCCTGAGAGCAGCCCGGCGCAGGTACAGACACAAGTTCTTCCCTTCTCTGAGACAAGTTCAAGGAAACAGCCCAGGGTTATGCAGCATTTTGAGCAAAGTTCTGAAAGGCTGACTTTGTTTAGGCCGTGGGTAAATATTTGCCTTGCAACGCAAGTCTGAGCTGTGGTGCCTGAGCAAGGGTTATCCAAATAGTGTCTTCACAAGCCTCTGCCCTCGATAACAGCTCCGGCTTGGATAGGCTCACTCCTTGCTTTTGTAGCTTCCCGTGATGTTTGACTAATTTCCTGCTAGGCACAGACCTTGGAGTATCCAAAACTTCAAAAGATCACAGCAAGAGCTCACTCCCAGCTTGTCTGTTTGTAGCAGGCGAGGGGAAGTTTGGTTCTCAGCGCGGTGGAGGCAGCAACGCTGGGCTCTCCAAGGGCCCTCCCACCCAGCCAMCCCACAGGGGCTGGCAGAGACCTGGGGGCTGGATCCTGACCCACACAAACACCTTTTTTTCCATTCTGCTGGGAAAGGATCGCAGMTGATGGTGGGGTAGTTCTAATTTTCCAAAATTAGTCACGTGAGAACATCTGACGATATTTTCAGATGCACCTCCTATGGCCCCTGGGTGATTTTGAAACTGGTTTTTGGCCTCTCTGGTTCTTTGGGTACTTAAAGTGATGAGATAAAGTAAGACAGCAAAGCAAAAGGGGGAAAGAAGGGAGGAAGCAGGCTTCTGGCAAAAGTTGCTGGGGTATCCCTTCCACTCTTCCAGGAAGAAAGGGTGTTTGGAGACATCTGAGCAACCTCAGTGGAAATGACTGAATTACTATGTGAACTCTGGGACAAAATAGCAGACAAAATTTATTATTATACTATATTGTTTTATATTCACTACATAATATTAATAATGTTCTGTTATTTTACCCTGCCTCACGCCACATTTCGATGTTTCAGTAAAAGATTCCTGCAGCACAAGTCTGCTGTTACTCATCCTTTCTGCATCTTTTCAATAGGCTCTTTCTCAGTCTCAGAGCCGAGCCTACATCCAGAGGTTCACAAGGAATGCTGGCAGAACARTGGTCTTTCAGCTCACTGCCAGGTAAGAGAGGTGGGGGAAGTGATGTGTTTGGAGGAGGGGAATGTACAGGAGTAGAATAGGGAGGATGGGAGCASGGCTTTTCTATGATCATAKAATCATTTAGGTCAGAATAGCCCTTTAAGACCATCTAGTCCAACCATCAAGCCAGCACATCACAGTGGTCCCCAAGTTCCACATCCACATGTTTTTTAACACTTCCAGGGATGGTGATTCCACCACTGCCCTGGGCAGCCTCTTCCAGTGCTTGACACCACTTTTGGGGAAGAAATTTTCCCAAATGTACAACCTAAATATCCCCCAGTGCAAGGTGAGGCCATTTCCTCTCATCCTATTGCTGGTTACTTGGGAGAAGAGATTGACCCTCACCTGGCTGCCCCCTCCTGTCAGGGAGTTGTGGAGAGCCAGAAGGACCCCCTGAGCCTCCTTTTCTCCAGGCTGAGCCCCTTTCCCAGCTCCCTCAGCTGCTCCTCACCAGACTTGTGCTCCAGCCCCTTCCCCAGCTCCGTTCCCTTCTCTGGACACGCTCCAGCCCCTCAGGGTCTTTCTTGCCATGCARGGCCCAARATTGAACACAGGACTCAAGTTGTGGCCTCCTCAATGCTGAATACAGGGGGGTGGTCACTGCCCCGGCCCTGCTGACGCCACTATTCGTGATACAGTCTGGGAGTATTTAAATTAACTACCTCAAAGCTAGCTGAGGAAAACCTTCTGTGGGTGAGATCAGAGCCATGGCTGACAGGGTTTCTCCGGCGCTGCAGAAGCAGCAGGATGGGGCAGCCAGTCTTTGCTGGGTTGATGGTATCTTGTTTAGCTTGAATTTTGTGTATAAACTGAGTTCTGTTCACACATGTGCCCCCAGTTTAGACTGACCAGTCCTTTCTCATCAGAAACTTAAAGCTGTTCTGGAGTCATCTGGGCTCTTGGACCAGGCTGAAAATCACTGCTGCTCTGAAGAGATTAAAAAGTCCCTTTAGAACAAAGTTCATCTTAAAAATTAATTTTGTAACCCCTTATTTCGGTCCTCTCACAACCACTAAATGCAGCCTTATTTTTTTTTTTGTAAAAATAGCGAGACTGGGAAATTAGTGCGACCACTAGATGGCACAAATTGCTCAAATATACTGCCCAAAAGAGCCCGAAAAGCTGAAACTTCTCAAGAAGGTACAGACAACACACGGGAGAAACAAGTGCTGAGGATGCTCAGAGCCTTACCATCACTTTAGGTGAACCTTCCCAGAATTTCACGAGGAGGATAGGATCTCAGTAGGATGTTTTGTGCTTTGTGTCCATCGGGCTATCCCACGAGCTCTCCTCTCACGGCTCAGAATCCTCTGGAAGGAAGTTTTCATGCACTGTCCAGCCCGAAGCACCTGGGGCTGGTGCTGTGCAGAGCCTGTCCCTCAGAATAATTAAATTGTGCTAGTTTAGCTTGCACCYGGGGAGAAATGTCACAATTTCTGTGCCTGATGAGACAGCCAGCTTCCCCTTCCCGTATTGAATTTCATATCTGGAAACTTCCAGTGATCCAGGCGAGAACAGGCTGTACCTGCAAGGCAACACTCCTACCCAGGGTGTGACTGCCCTGACGTTAATCCCACCACACACCAGCCTTTCTGGGAAACGATCTATGGACAAACAGCAGTCCCCCAGACGGAATCAGACATCCCCAGCACCAAGGCCCTTTGGCAGAGACTCGGGGTGATTTTCATCAGAACAATACCAGATTTGGAAGCTCTGAAGTGCTCTGCTGGGCCCTGGTGCACACAGCTGAGGGCAACAGGGAGATCAGCAGCCACTGGGACCACAGAAAATACCTTTCTACTCTTCTCTGCTCTCGTGGAACCTTACCTGRGCTGCTGCATCCAGGTTTGCAGTCCTCAGCACAGGAAAAATGTGGACCTGTTGGAGTAAGTGCAGAGGAGGCCACTGAGATGCTGTGAGTTCTGGAGCACCTCTGCTCTGGAGACAGGCTGGGAGAGCTGGGGGTGTTCATCTGGAGTAGAAAAGGCTCTGGASAGACCTTATTGCAGCCTTTCAGTACTTACTGGGAGCTCATAAAAAAGAGGGAGACTGCCTTTTTACACGGGCAGAACAAGGGGTAATGGTTTTAAACTAAAAGAGGAGAGATTGAGATTAGATTTTTAGGAAAAAAATTCTTTATGCAAAGGGTGGTGAGGCCCTGGCACAGGTTGCCCAGAGAAGCTGTGGATGCCCCATCCCTGAAAATGTGCAAGTCCAAGTTGGAGCAACCTAGTGGCATCCCTGCTTATGGCAGGGGGGTTGGAACGAGATGATCTTTACAGTCTCTTCCAACCCAAATCATTCTGTGATTCTTTCAGAAACACAGGCACCTATCAATAGTGTCAGAACTGGGGACCATCAGGTCCCATCCAGATGTTTCAGAGGAGGTTGATTAGATTAAGACCTGAAGGAAAATACAGAATGCAATTCCCTGAACTTCATGGTAATTAATTTTACCTCTGGACATTTCTYTATGACTACACCTGTGTAACCCTTTTGGGACGCTTGCCAATTTCTAAATCCAGTTGCTGGCTTTGAATGCCACTAAATTGGCATTCTATGAAATACAGTTTGTTACTTCTTTGGGTACATTTAGTTGCTGGTTCAGACAGTTCTGGTTGGGCTGTTAACCCTGCATGAGGTCACCAAGTGCCTCGTGTTTGTGTGTCAGCACAGAGAGACTCCTTGATATAACGTGAGCTGTGCCAGGTGAAATGTGTGTGGAAGCTCAGCTGTTGGATCATGCCTCTCTCTGGTGTCTCTGCAGGCACRCCAGGAAATTTAATTTGCTGAGCCCCCATCCAAAGAACAGCTGCTCATCTTGCTAAGTCTGCAAAAGTCAGCATCAGGCATGTCTGATGTGAACACACCTGAGTAACTGCTTGTCTTGGACTCCGGAACTGTGCCTGCCATGGTCACACCCCAAACCAGGAGATTGTATTCCAAGGAGGGGGAAGAGGGGATAATGTGAACAATCAAGACCCCAGGCTCAATGTTCACTCAGCAAACCTAAGTGCATCTGAACCACATTGGAACACACCTTGCCCTTACCTGCTCACGTGCTGTGTCCTTACATGCCCTTGCTGAGGGGGGCACAAGCAGAACTGGCTGCTCCTAATCCCTTTAGGAAGGGCAGTGCTTTTCCCAGCTCACTCTCTCATGCCCGTTGGTTATCCCATTCCTGCTCGAGGATCCTGTTCTGGCTTGAATATCCTCCTTCCACCAGGTGTGCTTAGGCCCAGCCTTACTGCAGCATCTTTGCTCTGTCTCACTGTTCTGATTCACCCTGGCCCTCAGCTCCTCGCCTGGGCAGTGGGAGGAGCAGAGTGGCCAAATGCTGTTCCAAATGTTATTCCAAATGCCTCCTGACCGTACAATGGTTCTTTAAAACTGGCAAACATCCCCCCTTTCTGATCAGAAATTACTGTTACCCTTGGGGTTAGCAGGCTAGTTCTGACGTGCTTTTACAGAGCTGTCTTGATTTCCTCTAGGTTTTCCAGAACAGTAGGAAAATCATGCTGTGTGTATTGGTTTAAATGCCTGTTCCCAGCCTTTCTAAGCACATGCTGCAAGACTTCTAAACATTTGCATTCCCAGGTTAGTAAGACATGGACAGAACAGGGTGAGAGTCATCCTAATGCCAGTAGTAAGGGCACTGGAGGCTGCAGTCCTATATCCCATGCTGTGCCTGAGCTAGACAAGACATGCAGGAACTGAAACTAACTGGAAACAGATGAAAAATACTTAAAACAATTTTTTTGGTGTGTCCTTAAACCAGGTCTCAGCCTGAACCACTGCTTTGAGTCTTCACTGATTCCCACATGGATGGTTGAGACCTCTTCCATCTCACCTTGAAATGGTGAGGAGCTGAAGACAACGCCTCARCTGTTTCCTGATGGGTCAAAGCGGTAGAGCAACCACTTGGGGTGTCTCTGAGGGCCTGAAGCATCCTGTCCCCAGTCTCCCTCCAACTTTTTCCCACCATCTTCTCCATCCACATCAGCTTTTCATCATTCCCTGCAGTGCTGCCCAAACTCTGCCTAAACCCATTAAGGATGTGGCCACTAGAGAGGCCTTTGTACCTGCCAGTGGTGGACTGGTCCCAGTGGGAAAGCGACTGGCCAGGCTTTTGATTCCTTCCCTCCTGCTGGCAGTGCCAGTAGGGGCTTGTGTGTGAAGATGGTGTCACCCCATCCTCAGTCTGAGCCATAGATTTGCCAATGGGGAGTTCCAAAGGCGCTGACCATGATCTTCCCTTTGCTCCATCTCCAGCTGCCCTCATCCCTTCTGAATGGGGAGCTCCTCCAAAACACATGCCAGATTTGGAGGACACAAAGCTTCATCAAGGCCAGACAGACACTGAGCCCCTCACTGGACTGTCACTGCCATGGATGGGAGATGAACCTCAACAGCTTCTGTCCCTGGTGACTCAGAGCTGGAAGGGAAAAAGAAAATACAGTGGTTTGAATCGTGTCATGTTCGTGCGTGCAGCACAGAGCATCTGCCAAAAAGAAAGAAAAAAAAAAAAAAACAAACCAAAAAACCAAAACAAACCAAAAAGAGGAAGTTTGGGTCTGCCAGATTTGAGAAGTTACTGCTGTCATAGAAAAACAAAGTAGCAAATACGCCTGATTTGGGGTGAGGTGAGCGCTGCAGATGCAAGTTCCCAAATGCCTTGGGGGTGAGACCTGCCAGGTCGGTGCCAGCTGGCACTGCCATGTGCCAGGAACGTCCCTGGCAGCTGCCAGGAGGAATCCAGCCTATCCCACAGGTGTCCACCTTCACCCGGGGCTGGTCTGGGAGGAGAGGGCTCTGCCTCTGGGAAATGRAGGCAAGGGCAGGAGGTCACCCCAGCTTTGTCCTGCTGAGAAACACAGTCCAGATGGCAAGAGTGGGGTGGAATTACATGTCTTGGCCACCTTTGTGGCTGCCAAGGTGAGGGTGCGGAGAGAGCCCTGCCCTGCCTTGCCCTGGGGGCAGCTTTCCCAAACCAGCCAGGGCTCTCCAGACAGGGAGTAAGAGAAGCTTTCCCTTCACACAGCGTGGAACCAGGCGGTTTTACCACCCCTTAGGAAAGCCCCAACCTGGAAGCGCCTCCCGGGCTTGTGCTCCCTAAGGCGATGGGTAGGAGACACCGGGCACCATCCTGGACTTCCCTCAGCACMCAGCCACGCGTGGGAAATGTCCCCGCAGCCTTCCCCTCGCTGAGAGGGGCTGCTGGTGCCGAAACGACAAGGRGCAGCCCCTCGGGGACCCCCAGCACGGGGCAGGAGGGGGCTGCGGTGCGGAGCGGGGCACGGCGGCGGCTCCCGCCGGGGGACCCCCGGCTGAGCCCTGCGAGGATTCCCTGCGGCACGGGAAGCCGCCCCGCGTGGAAAAGGGGCCGGTCCCGAGCCGGGAAGGAGGAGGAGAGGGTGGGTCGGCCGTGTCTCCTGTCAGGCTCCCGCAGCCCGGCCGGCAGCGCGGAGAGCGGGGCTCTGCTCTGGGCGCGGGGCAGGAGCCCCCAGCTCCCCTGCACCATGATCCTCTGGCTCTGCCTCTGCTGGGGCTTCTCGCCCTCGGCGGCGCAGCCCGACTCGGAGCTGATGGCCCGGTACCTGGAGCAGCAGCTGCTGGCGGACTCCAGCGTCGCCGAGCAGGTGGGTTGCGAGCGGCGGCTGTCCGGGAGCATCAAGCTGGGTTTGTCCCCTCTTAACCATCAGCAYTGGCATGCGGGGCAGTCCGAGAAAAACGCGTTTATTCCACCTGTCCCTGCAGCTCAGGTCCGTGGGAGGTGCTACAGCGAGCGTGGAATTGTGCTGGAGGTGCTAAGCCGGGAGGTCACCCTCCCGAGGTGGTGCTGCTGCCAGGGATGGGTCCGGTCCGGCATCCATCCCCATGGCTGGGCTAACCAGGCACTTCGCAGGGACAAGGGAGTTAACGCAGTGTCCTGGCCACACTCCAGTCTGAGTAATTCGGAGTATTTCAGGCTCGAGGGAAAGTTTATTTCTGCCCGCGGTCTTACTCGATTTTTAACTCGTGTTGGGTGAAACAAACCACGTGAATTTCAGCTTCTAAAATGCTTCTTAACAAGGAAAGAAAAAACAATATATTCTACGAACGAGGGCTATTATGTTGTGATATTGTGCGGCTTGGATTTTCTGAGGAAATGGGTCTGAAAGAGCGATTAACTTTTTGCAAGAGCTTGGGTGGTGGTTTGGGAGGCTGTGATCCATTTCAAGTGGAAGGTGTCCCTGTCCATGGCAGGGGGGTTGGAACAAGATGATCTTTAAGGTCCCTTCCAATCCAAACCATCCCATGATTCTGCAAAAGGCTGAGCTTCAGGTCTGTGCTCACATCTRTCAGGTCCATAACAGCTATCACGTGTGACTTTGGGTCACTTAGGGCATCAATCAGTTATCTCAATTTGGTCAGATCTGGGAGGCTCTGTAGCACCTGAGACACCCATGTGGGTCCTACAGATACAATGCAGGAACTATGGAATACCTGTGCCTTGCTGCAGGTCAGGTGGGATACTCCAGTGTGTCTAAAATGTCAGTGTTTGCCTGCATTTGGCATCTTCTGCYGTGCGGTAGGTGGGAAGGGTGAGACTCTTCATGTGTATGTCTACACATCCCACCTAGAATAGGAAGAATCTCTCTCCAGAAGCATCCATGTCTCTCCCCTGTGAGGACCCCGAAAAATTTGCTGTCAATCCTAATTACTCTGGAAGCATATTCCTTTTGGGGGAATTCAGCCACAAACCAACACTGTTTTACAAAACAGAGAATATCTCCACCRCTGCCAGTGGAGTGGTATCTGGGATCACTTACGTGCTTTAGGGGGAAAGTCAGTTGCAAAGCTCAAGCAACTGGCTCACAGCGCAGAAATAACCTGGCTGGTGCTGCTTGAGGCAAATGAGGGTGTTTTCAGAGGAGCTGTGTTGCTGGCAGGTCAGTGGCAGCAGTAACTTCCACCAGAAAAGCAGTGATGTATAATTAGATGGATGACCTGGGGATGGATGTCCCCTGGGACAGCCAGATCTGGGAGAGGACATCTGTCTGTCTCACTGAACACCTGAGGGAGGTTGAGAACAGGCAGGTGCCCCCCTAGATCAAGGTACTGCACGATAAACAAATCCACTGCACAGYTTATATTCCATATACCATGCTCAGACTATCGGATGGCAACAAGTTATGAGGTCACTACCAGCAATTACTGGGCTTTAATGAGTGTTTTGGAAGGCTCAAAAGCTAAAGGCTGACGGCAATTCAGAAGTTGTTCCATTAGGTGATGCTGGTGAATTTGAGGAACGGTCTGATGGACTGATCACAAACCCTGCAGCAGTGCTTTGACAGTAGTGATGAAGTCCTGGAAAACAGAATACTGCTATTTGGTGATCCATAGCTCCTCACTGAGGTCTGCTGGGTATCCCCAAGACTTCAGAAACTGGCTCTTGAAGGAGGCAAGTCATAGAGAGCCTTTTTGTGCAAATAAGCAAGCAAACAAAATGGGGGTGTAGTGGGGAAAGATAAAACCGGTAACCAAGTTTCCAGTTTCCCTGATTAGTCTTTAAAAACGACTGGGATCATTCCATACAGAACAAGAGGTGGATTTGTTCCAAAAGGTAAACTTTTAGTAAAAAAGTACCAAGGATTATTGATCTCTCAGCTCTGCCTCTCCTCCAAGCAGGAGAGGATCTCGCTCCTTCCTATGGGGCTTCACTTGCCTGAGATAACAGACCCAGACAGAAAGTTTCTTCCAAAATTTAAAATGCAAAGAATTCCTCTCCTCTCCTCTCCTCTCCTCTCCTCTCCTCTCCTCTCCTCTCCTCTCCTCTCCTCTCCTCTCCTCTCCTCTCCTCTCCATTGAAAATTTCCTGAGGGAACTGTTTTCCCTTGGTTCTAACTTTACAAGATGTTGGAAAAAATAATGCAGAAGGAAATAGTAAAGGTTCTAGTGGATGAGACTTTAATTTCCCAACTGGGCTTTCCTGAGCTTTTCAATGCATGCTATAAACAGATACAAAATCAGCTCCTTGGCAAGGGCTGCTCTTGTTCCAGCGTAAATCAACAGAAAGGGCAAATCAGGTAAAAAGATATCGTTGCATTCTTCTGCTCTCTGGGGCTCCACTGACATTTTGAGAAGGCACTTGGCTTCCCTCATTGACGAAAGACTTGCTTYGGGGAGGGACTTGGTTTGGAGCTGTTGCTGAGCTGAGTCTCACACCATGTGAGAAGAAGKCAGAGGAGCTGATGTGAAGGGCGATATAGTGAGTACAATTGCACTGTCATAGGTGAAGCACTTTGTCTGTGGCTGAATTTAAATACCTTTATTCCCTTCTTGCACATAACAAGTGCTKTCCTGTCACTGCATGATAAATCCACAGTACCTGTAGAGAGTATTTAGGCAACAGATCTGCTCCTGAGCTACTATTTATTCAGCTAAAGCTGTAACATTAATTTAAACCAGTTGTAGAATCATAAAATGATTTGAATTGGGAGGGATCTGAGAGATCATCCAGTTCCAAACCCTTGCCATGAGCAGGGACATCTTTTACTAGACCAGGTTGCTCAAAACCCCATCCAGCCTGGCCTTCAGTACTTCCAGGGATGTTCTTAGCATCCAGGGCAGGGMTAAAGGCTGAGGTTCCTGCCATCATAGAGAGGGTCTCTTGCCAAGCACCATTTGCAAAACACCCGGGACCTCCTTGCCTGAGAGAGCCACATTCCACTGCTGAGCTTTGATCAGTGGGTCTGTTAATATAGCAGAGATTCAGGTTTTAATTTTAACCAGAGGAACATTTGAACCTAGCCATGGGTGATCAGTCAGACCTGTGTCTGGGTTTAAACAAGCGACATGTCTGCTGTAAGCTGAGCAGGCTCCATTAACTCCCTGAATTCTTTGCAGGTTGCTCGCCGTGTCCCAAGACAGGCCAAATTCCTGCAGAGGCTGGTATGTATCACATCCTGTCTTTATTTTACCTCATGGGAATTGCACTTTCCCTGGATATGTGTGTGTGTGTGTGTGCATCCCTGTGCTCAGGAATGAACCATGTCAGTGGGTGATGGTAGAGTGAGATTTTAGGTAACAAAAAGTCTTCATTTTGATCAATGCAACAGGTACAGATTCTTCTAATGCTTCCCAATCCATCTTCTCAAGCCAGATTTGGAGAAAGAACTCCTAATATTATAAACCTTAACTACACAGTGAACATAAGCCTGATGAAATCTCGTTGAATGTGAAGAGAAAGGGAGAGTTTGCTTTGAAATGTGAAGATCTCTGTCGCTCTCCGTCACAATCTACTGAAGAAAGGAAGAAAACAAGGAAGCCAATATCCTCCTTTCAGTACGGAAATCTAAGGTTTGGATGTGGAGAGGCAGCCAGTGGAATTGCTGCTCATGGCCAGTTATTTTTCCTGGCTTTTCTGGGGACTTCCCAGTTGAGAACTGGTGGAACTCATTTCACACCCTGAGCGGCCATCACCTTAGCACCTTCTGGTCCCCTTGATCTTTGACAGATTGGAATCAGCAGCCCAAAGGAGAGCAACTCTCAGCCTTATTACCAGTTTATTATTTCTAATCTGARAGACATGTCGATTTGTTTTGATGAAAGCAATTGATAAAGGCAAAAATACGGAATGGATTTCATTTATCTTCAGCTCTTTTTCTGCCTTTCCAAATATTTCATGTAAACAAGCGTCAAATGATTTGTTTGGCAAGAAAATTTCAGCTCTCACTTCGTCATAATAACCAGGACACCTCCACAAAGYATCCAGCCGACCTGCCTCATAGCAGTGTGCTAATCTGCTGCCTTGGCATTCCCCCACTTAATTTTTAATAGGGATGATAAATCRCGGTAATAATAATATTAAACAAATGGTTTGTTTTGCTTTTTTGCCTTTGTGCTGCCTTTCATCTTCTGAAGGCCTTGATAAAAAGTGCAGAAAACAAACAGGCATTTGCACAGCTGTAAGTCAGAGCACCAGGCACTGATGGATTGAGCAAGAGCTCCRGGGAATGCAGCACAGGAATCACGGGCTGGAACTCGGGCTGCCCGCCAAGCCTGACCGAGCAACCTGTTTGGAAACAGCCTCTGCCCCCACCGTTTATATTTTCTGTACACAAGGAAGAGCAGATCCCTTCCAGGGATGGGAAGATGAACCAGTTCTTTCATCCTCGGCTGTATGCGATGCCCTTATTCAGTGTTTGATTTCTCCAACAGCAACTCCAGTCCACCAGGAAGAGGGAGAGGCGTTGAATGCCTTTTTTTGGTTGTTTTTGCCATTCCTCAAGTTCGTAAGGATGTCAGAACTGGAGCTTGCTCAGTGGGATGGAGTTGTATGCCCCATCCCTGGAAGTGTTCAAGGCAGGTTGGATGGGGCTTGGAGGAACCCGGTTTAGTGGAAGGTGTCCCTGCCCATGGCAGGGGGTTGGAACRAGATGGTCTTTAAGGTCCCTTTCAACTCAAACCATTCTGTGATTCTCTAACAGAGRTCAGCTGAAGCCAGCAAAAAGTGGATTTAGCAAAAAACCCAAAAGTGATGTGTTTTTTCATATAAAATATCGTTAAGCTGTGGAACTCCTTGCTACAAGATGTTGTGGATGCTGAAAGTTTACATGGATTCAACAAGCAACTGTTTAAAGCAATAGAAGAAAAATCCACAGAATACAAATATACCACAAAAATACCACTTTTGACTCAGGAGTTCCTTCAGCCACAAATTACTGAAAACAGAGAGAATATTTCTGAGTAGTATCAGTGCAGGTTGGACTGATTTCACATTCTTCTCTCAGCATGTACTCTTGGTCTCTGCCAGTGACAGGCCACAGGGTTAGAACTGCTTTTGTTCTCACCCAACACAGCTATTCTCATGTGGTTGTCATAACCAGGGCAAGTTCGTGTTCTCTGTCACATTTGAAGGACTTTCTGAGTCCCAGTGAATCCATCAGTGCATTCACAGTGTCAGACAGGTCACTGCAGAGCCACTTGTTTCTCAAAGAAGAGACAAAGAGCTTGATCCTCTTTTGCTGCTGAGCTGTCAGCCACATATAAACCCACAGCTTATGATGAACTGCAGCACCTGGGGGTGAATGCAGAAGGTCTGAAACCAAAGAATTTGCTGTAGCTTCAGATTCTTTCTGTTACTTCTGTTATTAAATCCTTCGTATCACTTGCTATGCCACAGGCAATTAGTGGCATGGAAGACTGRATGAAGCATCAGCTCATTGTATCTGAAAACATTCCTACAACCCTACTATCAATGCAAACTCCCCATCCTCTCCACCTCCAGGATAATGAGACTGGAAAACCATGTTTATGTGAGGGAAGGTCCTAAGAATAGCAGGATACAGTTCTAATGAGCAGCAGTTAATTAAGCAGYGGTCTAAGGGTGGGACATTAGATCTGAGCCAGGGGTGTTCTAGTCTAGATCCATTGCTCTGATCTGCCTGAAATCAGTGAGATGAATCCCACCTTGGAAGTCCTAATTTCCTGCCATTGTGTTCCATGTAAACTGAGCAGGATTATGTGGACACAGAGCATGTCACCATTCTCCAGCAGTTAGAGATACCTATCATGATTAGGTTCATCTGAGACACTTCATCAGCCTTTACAAGCCTTGAAAGTGTAGGCAGGCAGGGCTTTGTGCCAAGTCTGTTGGCAGTTCTGTGTTTATTTCCAGTGGATCCTCATTCTTCCACTTGCCTGGAATTCACTAGCCCAGCAGCTCGGTTAGTTGGATGCTCAGTGACTTCTGATGCCATCAGCTACTGCAGAAATGTTCTTCTCTCATACTCATACAAACACTTGCTCCCTTTCTTAAGCCATTTGCCAAAATTATTTTTGTTCTGAAAAAAAGCCTGGACRTGCAGCTGAAGAGCCTCTTCCTGTCCTCACAAGTCTTACGTGACTGTGAGTTTTTATCAACCTCAAAAGGAAGAGTCTCACTGTACTTGGCTTAGTGAGGTTGCTCTGTATTTACAATGTACTTTACCCTTTCTCTCCCTTCTGCTTTTGAGGGTTTGGTCTTTGATTGTGTAAGTCAATGCACAGATTTTCTTTTTTTTCAAGGGCTGCTTACAGTTAAATACACTGAAGCRTTCCAGGAAGAAAACATTTGAGCTCCATGGAGATGTTGCTGTCAAAAAACACATTAGTCTGGAGAAATGCTCCAACTCAGGACTTGTGCACAAAAACACATTCCCAAGAAGCAGAAATTGGCTTTCAGCTTCCATTGCTACATCATGTGTCATCCATTGCTGTCTCTGCTGCTTCTCTGCTGGAAGGAATCCAGTGTGGGCTAAAAAGCTCGAAATATTTTGCTTGAGATGTCACAGTGTCAGTGGTTTTTATTAATTCTCTTCAGCCATTGGTGCAGACTTCCAGGATGGATTCTCAGCAGAGGAGGACTCGGTTGACTCCATTGACAGCAGTTTTTCTGTTTACATAACTTTTGGATCTGACTGGATGAATTTGAAGGTGCTGCTTCACACATGGTGATGTCAGTCTTCCCAGAAGTCTTCCATCTGCTCTTGTGCACAGTACACAGGGCAGGGTCTGTGACACAGTTCTGGACCCCATGAGGACATATTTTGGGCTTCTCTTCCCAGGCCACAAGGGAATAATCCTGRTCCTCTCTCACAGTCGGAGATGAAGGCTTCAGTTTAGGACACAGATGGATTTTGTCAGTGTTTCACAACAGGCTGGCATGAGCAGAGCTCTCAGACTCTTCCCAGGCACTGCAGAATGACTGYGGCTCTGTGCATGAACAAAGGCAGTGCCACATTCCTGATTTTACCTTTTGCAGCCCACCTGAAATTTTGAGGACACTCCCACCTTGCCTGTTATTGACAGGTGGTCTGATACTCATAGGGTGTGAGTTTCCTTGCGCATATTAAACGTTAAATCCACTGAAAGGGGCGAGTTATCCAGCTGTCTGTTTATACATGACGTTTTGATTCCTGCAGGAAACCAGGCCTCGGATGTCTGAGTTCCACGTGAGATCCACGATCATTTCCCGGTATGCTTTCACCACCGTGTCGTGCACCATGGTGAACAGTGGCTCTGAGGCACGAGAAGGGGTGTTTGAGATGCAGATCCCAGCTGCAGCTTTCATCTCCAACTTTACCATGTAAGTAAGTGATGCTGGCAGCCAGGTGGACAATGGTTCTTCCATCCCATGGGTGGTTCTCTGAGATGTCCAAAAATATCAAGTCTCAGCAGGACTGCAACAAGACCTTTTTGCATTTCTTTGGGGAAAATAAAACCACACACATGCCACACTCCATCTGGACCTGGTCATGGCCCTGGAGCAAGTCTTTGGATGACGGGATACTAAATTCAAGTCTTCAATGTAAACTATTTTATTTCCAATCTGAGTTTCTTTTAACAATTTCCTTCTCCTCCTCTCTCTGATTTGAATGAGAAAAATCTCTCCAAGACCTCAAAACCCTTTCCAGAGAAAGTTTCAGCAACACTGGCACATGTATTTATTTCACCTGACTGACTGTGGTGCCTAAGAAGCTTCCTGTTATTCCATGTTCTCCACAGTGTCAGTGGAGCAGAAGTCAACTCCAACCAGCAGATGGGTTCAGTGGCTGCTGGAGGTGCTCTGTGGATGATAAACCAAATAGTGGGCAACCTCATACTGAAATGACTAAKAAATTAAGCTGTTGGTCTTAAAAAACATGTGTGGTTTGGTCACGCAAAGATCCTCTCTGTGGGTACATATTGGGGTCACAGCTTCAGACTTGACCCTAGGGGACAGGGGATCCACTCTTTAAGAAATACTTCAGTTTGGACTGGATAGGAGGAATAACAGACTTTTGCCTTTGTACTGGGCTGGTATTTCCAGCCAGGGAACTTCTGAGTTGGCTTCTGCCTCAGTGACTTGGGTGGAGTCAGGAGAGTGATACCAGCAGCACTCTGGGACTGTTCACAGTCTGTGAACCCACCTACAGCCAATGTACAGCTGTCACTGTACTTGGGTGCAGAATGACCATGCTGACATCTCTGGTCTCTCCAGGAGCATTGGCAACAAGACTTACTATGGAGAGGTCACGGGGAAAGAAAAGAAAAACAGCAGCGATGACAAAGCAAGGCACAAGAAACCTCCGAGCCCCACAGAAGGAAGGTGAGTGTCGTGCATTTGGCTGTGTTCTGGGGAGGGATGTACTTTCCTTGGCTGCTTTGGCATATCCGTCTATGGATTTATAGGAAGGAGCAGCCACACAGAATATTTTCTGCACTGCCTGGTGTCATTCCCGTACTCCAAGCCGTGTAAAACTGCGTGTGGCCTTTTCTAACCCCGTCACGCAACTTTTTAAGTGCCRAGATGCTCCAGGATGAGGGAAAGAATTCTTGTTGCTTCCTGAATAACAGACAGGAGAATTAAGGGCGCTGTTGTGGACAGTGTCATCCACTTCACTCAAGAAGAAAGCAACAATACACTTTATTTATATAAAGTAATAAATCAAGGAGGTTCAATAGTAAATGCAACAGGGGTTCAACAAGGTTTGACGGGAAGGTTTGGCTGATTAYTTACTGCACAGGGGACAGGGTCAGGCAAAACTCAGTGGGACCTGAGGGGGGTCATGTGTAATGCGTGTGGGGTGTCAAGGTGTCTTTGGATTTCCCTTCCAGGGAGAATGGCTACGAGACTTTCAAGGCTTCCGTCTTCATTCCTCGCAAGATGCAGGCCAGGTTCCTCCTGCACTACGAGGAGCTCCTGCAAAGGCGCCTGGGGAAATACGAATACACCGTCAGCATCCGGCCCCAGCAGCTGGTGGGGAGGCTACGAGTGGAGGTGAACATCCTGGAGAACTCGGGAATAGTGTCACTGGAAGTGCCTCCCCTTCGAAACAGCAAGCAGAAGGGCAACGGGAAAGTGGAAGGTAAGGAGAGATTTCRTGGTTCTGTTACGCGTGGGGCCTTGATCGCTCCTCAAGAAGTGGCCTGGCAGTGTTGGGTCTGTTTTCTCAGGATGACTGTGCCTGTGTGGTATCTCTGCAGAAGCCTGGGAGGACTTTGAAGCTTAATGAATACAGGGCCGATCCCATTCATCTCAATAGGATTCCTTTTTGCTATTGTTTTTAAGAGCTTTGAACTGGGCCTTCAGGCCTTGTGCTCAGCACTGGAGCAGGCTCCTCCCTGGCCTCCGCATCTCCTGGGAACTGTTTATTTTAAGTGAATTGTTTTTTCCATCCATCCATGCCAAGGCAGATAGGAAATCCTGCACTTCAGAACATGGGAAATTCCAAGAGGAAAAATCYATGTTTTGCCAAAGCACTAAGTGTGATCTGAATATTTACCCCCAACCATCTKCACTTACTGTTCAGACAGAGTAAAGGTAATTTTTCTGGTGTAAACCAAAGTGAGGGGCAAAGGATACTGTCATTGCTACATGTTGACCAAAAAAAAACCGAAAAAAAAAAGAAGAGGATGTACTRCCTTGTGGGATTTGGTCCTCAGTTACTCCAAGTGCCAGCAAAATCAGTGGAGCTGTTCATGTCGGTCATGTAAAGATCATAAAGCATCTGGAGCTAAACTGCTCAGTGGGATCCTACTGATTCCATTCAAATCACARTGAAATCAAGGCTCTCAGTGACCTGGACTATTTTCAGGTCAAGCCTCATTAGTTTCTGTGTCAGCCATCCACGTGCCGTGTGATAAATGTGCTCTGCTCCTCRTCAGGAGAGGCAGGAAGGCTTTTTCACCTATCAGGGAGTATCACAGTGCATTGTTGGCATGTGGCTTCCTGCAAAACATCTGGCATTGATCAAGGATAGAGACAGACTAAGCAGAGCAGACACATTGCACTAGTCCAGTGCAGCGTGGAAATTCSTACATGTAAATGACATACAGGGAAAAGTCACGTAGCTTACTGTCCAAACGGCAGTCTGGGAGCACTGACAGGCTTGGCATCATGATTCAGAAATCAAACAGCTCATAGAAAAATGGGCCTGAGCTGTAGGATTCCATAATCCTCCCTAGCCAGTAAAATGCATATAAAGTAGATGTCCCCTTGTAGGATGGGTAATGCAACTGAAGCTCAGATTCCCTGTGCTTTGTCTGTGTTCAGAATTCAATTCCAGACCGTTTCTGTCTGGAATCATCTTGTGTGGTTGTCCACTAAGTTCCAGATGACTGTCATCTCCCAACCTGGATTCAAAAAGCAAAGTATCAGAGCCTCCCTGCAAAGCCTTCTTGCTCGTATGACACCTAAAGACCCAAAAAGAGATCTGCACATCCAGTGAGACCTCCAGGGAAGGGTGTGGGTTTTTAAGTGAAAGGTGAATTGAGTCTTGCATTTAAAGAGTAGCTGCTTGGCAGACAGTCTGTAAACTGGGAGTAAACCAGGAAAAAGTGTCTGGTCTCTTCTTGAATTCCTATAGTTCACAACTCTTCAATATTCCTTGGCTGAAGAGCACGGAAGCAACCTAGTAAGTAGGCGGAGGTGGCCAGCAAAGGATGCCAGACCAGGTGCTGCCATACTGTTACCTGTGGTTCCCCARTTTAGGGGTTGTGACTTCAAAAAAAACGACAAAATAAGGAATGGAGGCCTGAACATTGGAAAATAGTACAGTCTGACTGGCTTGAGTTCGAATATGTCATGAAAACTCTCTTCCTGAATTTCCTGTGTCTACACAGGTGTCTATAGTATCTCACAGTTAATGATAAACTATAAGATTTTGATAAGTATTAATAAATTACTTGAGAGTACTGGATGAAAAATGTATTGTGCCATCAAGCCGTTAAGACCCATTCCAGAAGGTGAGGGTAACCCAGGTTTTTGTTAATAATAATCTTGGGGCAGATTAGAGTGAAACAACACTGAATTATCAGTGTTTGTGAATATGCACATGTAAGGTTTATCGYAGAACAACTTGGTTGCAGAGGAAAACAGGTACGTAGCCATTTTGGTTGTTGTTATCTAYGGTAATATGACAATATTAAAACCATAAAATTATTACTTCAGAAAATGTATAAGAGTAGAAATATCTCACCACCCATAGGCCTCACAATGAGATYTGGTTATTGAAATGTCAGTGTCTGATGGTCAGAGGCCAGATCCATCAAACAGTGAAAGAAATCCCTAGAAAACCCACAGAGCACCCAMSCTATTGGGTTYMTATTCACTCAGGTTCAGGTGGGAACGCCCAGGTACCCACCCTGGGGTGGGGAGTTTCAGCTGGATGATGGAATGTTGTGGATCAGGGACGCTTCGGGAGTCTTTGGCACCTTCTAAGAAGATAYAGCTGCCTATTAAGTCAGGCTGTTGAGTCAATTACAGCCCATTCTGTCCCATCAGCAGAGTGAACACCCTCAGGCTCTGTGTGAATGTCCCGGCACTGCCCCGGCAGTGGAGTTATCACTGCCGAGTTCACTTGATAAGGACAAAGAGACAATTCCCACCTCCCAGACAATTCCCACCTCTTCCCTTCTCTGTCCAGCCCCAGCTGTAGCCTGAGCTGGGCTGTGCTCGCCCTCTGCCCCTGGTCGGGTGCTTYGCTCATCGGCARCTTCCCCTGAATGTTTGAGCCATCAGCATCCCAGTCCCTCTTCCAATCTCACCTGTGGATTCATTCTTCTCTTGGCTCTTAGAAAGTCCTGCCTATCCTCGCTGAACATGGAGCAGAGACAATGTGATGGCAGGACTTTCCAGGATATTTCCTTTCACAGCAACTCCTGCGCACATGGCTCCATCTGGGAGTTGTATTTTTCCCAAAGGAAGGAATTAGGCATGTGAGTTTTGGAAAACGATCTCTTGGCATGTGCAGGTGTTGCCTTCTGTCACATACAACCCCCAAACCGGAGGCACTGAGGCCGAAGATCCTGACCTTCTCTGGTGACCTCAGGACGGAGCCACTTTCTGAATGACGTCCTGGATGCTGTCCTCATCCTGTTCTTCCAGTGCAGCAGTGTGAGGACTAGTCATGGAGTTGGGSAGGAGACACAAGGCTGCTGGAGAATGACTGCTTCTTTCTGAAGCCAAAGGTCTCAGAAAAGTTTTTATTTCTTATAACAGCTGTCTGGAAGTTTCCACGTGTTAGCAGAGGATGAACTTTGCATTTCAGCTCTAATTCCAGCTCTGCCAGACTCCAAAACAATTTAGGTTTAACTGTTCGTCCTGTGAGGATGACAATTTCAYATGGAAAATGCTTTTTCCTGCTCTGTTTACTTCTTTAGCCGAATTTGGTGGAAAGTTTGTCTGAAGGCTCTACTAACTCCCTCAGTGTGAGCACAAACCAGTCCAAGTCTTTGGAGCTGATCCATGCTCTGGACTCCGAAATATCTCATAGATTTTTCTCTGTCACTTGTTTAAAAAGAGCAAGGCCAATAAACAGAGGAGAGTAGTTGTGATCCAGATATCAAGTGCTGCCTAAAAAAGAAACCTGGGGGAAGACATAGGAAYTGTGTTCAAGAATCTAAAAGGCTGCTGCAAGGAGGAAAAGGATTCTGTGCCTTCTGTGTCAATAACCCAAAGAACAAGAAGTCATGGGTTTATAATCCACAAGGGAAAATGTAAATAAGACATTAAAAGACATTCATCTAACAGTGAAAAAAAGTGAAGCTCTGGAAAGGACTGGCAAGTGCAGGCACTGAGTTTCCATTACTGGAGGTCTGGAGTGTTTCCTGATTGTATCATAAAACTAAGTAGGAAGGGATTCGGTCTGGGAACGTGGGATGAATTAGATAAGTTACCTTCCAGACCTGATTTTTGTTATTCCAGGAAAAAAAAAAAAAAAAAAAAAAAAAAAGATTTTTTGACCTTTTCTACCATTTTTTGGTTTCTAATCTCTCTCCCAGGGATGGAGATGAGTGGCTATGAAAAACATGAGAGAGATTCCTCAGGAATTCTTGTCACTTACAATGGCTGTGTGAGACAGCCTTGGAAATTTCCTCTCCAGAGATCCCTACAGCACTGTCTGTGTTAGAAGGGGTAACATTTATCACCTCCAGGGAGTGTTTTGAGGAGTAGTAGAGGGAGGCAACGTAGTCCACATGATCCACCCAGACACCACATTCCTTTACAAAACTGGTGTGACTAAGCCCATTTAACAGCTGGGGAAACTGAGGCAKGGAGTTGCTACCTGACTCACCTGATTTCCAACGGTCCRCAGAAATGTTAGGACTGGAACTCATGCTGTTGTGGCACAGCATCTTGTCCTCACCCATCATYGTATTTATGTCAGAGAAACATGGAAGTGCTGTCCAAAGGCCACGGATGTGTTTGTGCAGGAGGAATAAGGAGGGAGCTTCCGTTTCCAGCATGGGRCTGATTTTCACTGACTCTGGTGTGATGTGACCAGGCAGCCTCACCCACAGCAAGGCTGTCCTTTCAGCAGTTGAGGAGMAGTAACGTGAAACCCTCAGATCAGAACATATAAATGGACTTAAAAGCCATTTCTACGTATTCTAGGCATTTCCCACACACTGGCAGTTAAGTGGGATCTCTGGAAGCAATAGAAGACAGATGGAAAATTCAAGAAGGCAAATACAAGCAAATCTGATGCATTATGTATTAAAAACATATTGCATCTGTTGATTCATCAGATGAAAGGGCAGCTATAAAAGTAAAAACAGATCAAGATGGAGGTCAAATCTTACAGCAATGTTGATTTGTAAATTTTCTTTGCCAGGAGAAATCTGAACTGTACATGGATTTTAGAAAAAAATGGCAAAGCTCTGGGTAATCATTTTAYAAGCCCCCTTTAGGATCCAACATCRGTGTCCTTAAGTGATTTCAATGGATTGGCTGGGACCTCTCTCTCTGTTTCCATCAGGATGCATGGATTGGAACTGGCACAGTGTGAGAAAGCCATGATGCAGAGTCAGCTCTCGACTTTACTGAAATTGAGCAATGTCATTCAGTCTCTTTGGACAAGGCTTTTGCTGAGGAGTTTGTTTCACATTCCAGGTGTTCTAACTATAATTTACGTGTATAAATGTTGGACCTATGATAAAACCCTTCCCTATCTCAGTAGAACAGTCTTGTGCCTTGTCTGTTCAAATGCTCTCACAGGACAGCTACGAAAGTAAAGCCAAATCATCCTGGAAGTAACATCCTAGAGTGCTATTGATTTATGAATCTGACTTCCATTCCTTTGCCTAGAGGAAAAGGAACCTAGGTACAAACCCTAGGTTGTACATAGCACTTCAGAATAAAAGTCACAGGCTTKGCTAATCATTTTATAAACCCACAAGAGCCCTAGTTCTGGAACTTCTATGGACTTTGACCTGTGGGAAGTCAGGTAAGAYAGGTAACTACTCCATGCCTCCATCTTCCTACTTGTTAAATGGACATAATCACATCTTTCTGGTTTTGTAATTCACTGTGGGGTCTGGATGTGAGGTTGTGTTCAATGTTGCACGCAGATGCCACATTGCCTTTCCCTAATGCCGCTCAAAGCCCTTTACAAAGGTGAAGTGCCACTGCTCATTACATAAACAGAGTTAGAGGAACCCCTGGAGTGGAGCTTTCCCAGACCACCTGCACCTTGCCATTGGGATCAGTATTGTTAATTTATTGTTAAATAAATTACCATAAAGCAGATGTCTGTCTGGCCAGATGTCTACCCTAATCTCTGACATGCTTGACATCATCTCCACTTACATAGTGGAGCCTAGAAAATCAGTTTAGATGTAGGTATTTGCATTGTGAACACCTGAGCTGGAACTGAATCTCACCCACCCCCTATTTTCCCTGCCATACCACAGATTTCTTGTGAATTTTTGGCGCAGATTTGAGATTTCCCCTCACAGTATAATTAAGCARCTGATTCCTATCAATTCTCACCAGCCCAGGAGAAGATACAATAGAACTTCTGTGCCTCAGAGGAGTGTTGGAATAATCACTGTGAGAGCTGAAGCACCTGAGAACAACTTCAGCTGAGAATCTATTTTGGTGTTTTCAATAGCTAGTTAAGACAAGGGGAAAGCCCTCAAAATCTGGAGAAGTTCAGGGTCCAGATCTGACCTTTGGTCAGTCTCATGCAAGAGTCCCAATGGAGTTCAGAGGGAATGAGCAGCTGGCAAACCAAAAGAGATTAAGGTAGGATTTTGTTTACATAGATGGACAACATGGAATTTCCACATCCACTTCAGAAAATGAGCACAGCCAACAATACATGCAGAGTTTCCTGCAGGGTGACTCAGACCTCAATTATTGTCTTTCTCTGAGGTGCCCTCTGCCAGGCTCCTCCCTCTTCACTGACTCAGGGAGGGTTTTCAGTGTGACTGCACTGGCAAGTGTTGGATTTTGTCTCAATTAGTTCGACTGAAATTGCAGTGACTGAAACAACTTTTGCTGAGCATTAAAGGCAGCTAAGATGACTCGTTAAAATGCAGACATTACACATAAGACACCTGTCAGATCAAAGGATCAGTCAGTCGGATCAAACCCACCTCACATGCCCACAGTACATCCGAACATGCCACCTCAAGAATTCTTYGTAATCAATAAGGAAAAATCTGCGGTGTGATTCATCTAATCCCGGAAGAAATGTTTAAACAGGTCAAATGAATCACACTTGCACTGACTGGTGGGATCTCAGGTGTAGGATCTGCATCCTGGATGTCTAGAGCTGGCTGGAATGAGCTGCATGTACATGTCTGAGGTGTGTTTTGTGCTTATAGAAAGCAGTGAACAGTCAGGAAGGGAATATCTGCCCTTTGAGCTCAGTGACCTCCMAACAGAAGTGAACACAGGAATTTTGCATAAGCATTTCAATCTCTGATAGCATTGCAATGTGGGTTTCAGTTGGGAATTGGAGGGGAGGGGTTATTAAGTTCTTATTTTATCACTGGTGAGCTGAATCTTCAATCTCAGTAAGTCACTGTGCTGGTTGACCTGGATCCATGGGCTTTGACATCTGTAAGACCAAGGGAAAAACCTGTGATATTGTGGTTTTATCTCAACAGGTGATGTGTCTCCTCCTCCCTCTACTGTCATTGGACACACCAAGACCTTAGCTAAGGTTACATTCAATCCCAGTGTTGTTGAGCAAACCAGGATCGCCCGGAATGGAATTTTGGGAGACTTCATAATTAGATATGATGTCAGCAGGGAGCTGAGTGTTGGAGATGTCCAGGTACTGTAAACCTTTTTTTATTGACTGATTCACCTTTTTTTATTGACTGTAGCTGAGGTGGTTCAATTGTCTTGCCTGCTCCAAATTCCGAGAAAATGCTTTCCAAGTGAAGGCTGCCCCTCCATCTTGCAAGAACTATCCAAGATAAAACCAGTCAATTGGCAGCCACAAAACAGACTTMAAAACCTACTTCATTGAGCTTCTTTTTTGTATCTGCTTTTCAGTTCATCAGCATACTGGCTGCATATATCTGGATACAAGGCCAGTTCCCCAAGTGCATGCTGTGGTTCTGATCTGTGGGCACATGTGTTATATCCTTGCTGCATTTGGAAGGAAACCCCAATGTCAACCTCAGAAGGAGATGTGGAGAGCTCCAGTTGGCTCATCCAGTCTGGACAAACAGGGAACCAGAATTAAGGGGGAAAACAAGGAACCCTCACATCTTCCAGTGCAGACAGAAAGCAGGCTCGGGTGTGCCCAACCAAACATCCCATAATGACGTGTGTGGAACACTGCATCACGATCTACCCCTGATTCCTGACTCCCTTTCTCTTCCACAGATCCTCAATGGGTATTTCGTGCACTACTTTGCCCCCACAGACCTTCCCCCGCTGCCAAAGAACGTCGTGTTYGTGCTCGACAGCAGCGCTTCCATGGTGGGAACGAAGCTGAAACAGGTGAGCTCCTTGTGTTTATTGTGGATGGGTTGGCTCTGGAGGGGCAAAGCTTCGTTCAGACTATGTCTCACTGTTTTTCTTCTGCAAAACGTGTGCTGTGTCTGAGGTGAGAGGTGGCTCTGAAGACACCTCAAGGTGAGGTGATTTACCTGGAACGAGAAATGATCCTGTTGGTGGGAATGGGATGGGAACAAGAAGTGTGGGAGAATTCATCACTGTAAAGGTCAGTGCTGCCAAAACTGAGCCAGGATACTGCAGAGAGGATTGTCCTGGGCAGTTCTGTTCTGAGTGGTTTGAAGAGAGGCAGATTAGGCAGAATTCCCAGCAAAGTGCACTCAGCAGGTGATTGTATCCAGACTAACTGCAGAGAGAAGGCACTGCTGTCTTTACATTACCTTGGCAAAACACTCAGTAATGCATAACTCAAGAGGTTCTGCTGAAAGAAAAGTCAGTTTGTCCTATTTGGGAATCTGAGTGTTTCAGAACAAACYTCAGACAAATTTCCAGGGCACAGATCTTAATGTGAGCCATCATAACAAGCTGAAGGGCACATCAAATATAATTGGATTATGGATTTTATGGATCCTAATTATCTTCCCTAGTGACTGGGGAAGAAGATGACTCTCTCATCAAGAGAGTTGTTAACAAACATTCCTCATCCTATGCTGAAAGAGGTCTTGAATCAAGATGCCTTTGAATCTGGACAAAATCCTGTGGACAGAGCGTGGCTCTTGGCTTTCTGTTATCTTCCTGCTGGAAAATGTCCACCCTGCCTCTCAGAATAAATAGTTCTGGCACAAATGCACCCGGTCCTGTGTGCTGGAAGCAGACAGTGAACCAGTGCTGAACCAGGGAGATTAAGACTCCAAGGGGCTTTGGTGCTTTCGTGACTGCACAAGCAGTGCCTTGGGTCAGCAGATTAACTTTGCAGTATGAAAGCTTTTATTCTCCTCCTGAGTATCAGAGTTTCTTTTCATTAACACCTTCTAGAAACAACACAGCCATTAACCCCTGAACTTCATAGCCCAGGCAGTTCCTGCTGCTAAACATGAATGAATCTCAAGCAAATTAGCCACAGAGAGGTTCCTCTTGAGCCTGAAGTGAGAGGAGTGTCTATCTAGAACCTTTGCTGAGGGTGTACCCAAGTTTTTGCCTGTTATCTCAGAATAATCTTTTTAAGGAGAACCACTGGTACATTATGGAGGAGTGCTGTGTGATGGAAGCACTTATCTTCCTTTGATTCCTACTGCTCCAAAAAATAGGACTTTATGGAGTTATGACTTAAATCATAAAACCCSCCCCATAAACTAATCAAGAAAAGACCAAAATCTAGGACTGGCTGAAAAATAAACCTCTTTTGGTACTCTAGGAAAGTGTGATCAGTTACAGCCATGTCTGTTCAGTGTCCTTTTTACCCAATTGTTGAYGTTATTAAGATGTTTATTAAAATACAGACAGATTCCCTGATGGCAGGATACATCTGAGCAGAGGAAATGTCTCCTTTTTGCCTTTTCTCTTGGACCCTCACAGCTGTGGTGATCTATGGTGGTGTGTAGAGAGCTGGGAAATCCCATGGGACTGTCTTTCCTCATGTCTCTCTACTGAGTCACATGCATGATCAGCTAAAAATACAGTCAGCAATTGTAAAGAGAGCTCTTGCAGGTCAGCTGCAGTGACTATGGCAAAGGACAGTTTTTAGGATTGGATAAGCAAGGATGAGAAACATCAGCTGTGCCCCTTTTTCTGTAGTAACTCGGGGAGATTTTGTGCTCTTCRGTCACCTGCCTTCATGAAGTAAATGGCAAAGTGACTCAAGCGAGGTCAGGACTTCGTGCATTTCATGCACAATCCAATTTTGAGTCGTTTATCTTTTCCTCTCCCAAGGTTTTCCTTTTCCAACATGAATGTTTATCTGTTCCATCCCTTTCTCCATAAGAAATCTCAGTCTTTAAAGCAACAAGATGTCCAGTTGCAAACACATACAGTGAGAGTGGTTGATCAGCTTGAATCAAATGATTGGAGGTGTTCAAAAAGCATGTGGAGGTGGCAGTTGGGGACAGGCTTTAGTGGTGAACACAGTGGTGCTGGGTTAATGGTTGGACTCGATGGTCTTAGAGGTCTTTTCCAGCCTTAAAATTTTATGGTTCTGTGGTTAAGATGCTTGAGACATCCCCCTCACACCACTGAGATGTATTAGCGTTGAGGGGAAGATATTTCTCCTCAGTTTTCACAGCCCCTGAGCTCTGGTGATGTCCAGCAGACTCGGATGTGTTGCAGCAGTCAAACTCCACTGAGAGTCTGGGCCCTTGCTGCACTCTCCTTTTAGCACTGGCAGGGAGATAAAAGTTCAGGAATAGAGAATTCTTGAGCATGATGATAAAAAATTCTTCATGTGCTCAAGGCTTTGCACATCATTACTGCTGTCCCACTGGCAAGGAAAACGCAGCCTTTATCCCCATGAACTTTGTTCCTTCGTTTGCAAAGAAACAGCAAGTTCTGTGTGGAATAGTTGCTTTTAGCAGCCAGGAGAGCCTGGGGAACAGGTTATGTCTGCAGGGTTTACTGGGAAGCAAAATGCCCTTTGAGCAGTCTGCCCTGCTGATTTTATGGTGTCTTTGGCCAGGTAGAAGGGGACACAGCAGTTTCCCATTGGTTTAACCAGGAGAAAGAGGGGCCAGTTATAGGTTCACCACCCTGTGATTACCATGATTGTGCCCAGCTTCACTAAACATGGTGTAAAAGGACCTTTATCAGCTTCTTATAGAACAATCACGTGTTCCATGCTGTGAATATGTCCACAAGAGGATGAATTTGCAGGTATTTTGCAGACATATAGTAAAATATAATTGTTTCGACCACGGATTTGTTTCACCTTACCTTTCCCACAGGCAATAAATGCCACACACTCAGTTAAGCAGTTGGCTCCACCGCAAGCCTGGCAACTTGTCAGTGGTGGTGTGCCAGACTGTAATTTTCTCCGAGGTTAATTGCTCTAGGAGGAACCCAGCTGAAACTGGGACCTGCTGGGGAGTTGCAAGTGCTTCAGTTTCTTTGCCTCTGCCTGTCCAAGAGACATTGAGGGTACCCTCGGGTCACCTGCACTGCTGGAGCCCTTCTGAGGGCCTTATGCGGCCAACCCCTCAACCTCCAGGACCCACTGAGGAGTTTCAGGGTGGTGAGGGAGCAGACAAGCACCTGAACACTCAATGTTCTCCTTCCAAACTCCACTGAGTTCTGCTGGTTGCTGCAGAACTGGCTGTGAGCCTGTTGACTCTTAGTCCAAATAATGGCTGCTGCCCTGGAGAGCCACCTTAAATCGCCAGGAAACCTTGGAAAAAATGCTAATTCTAATTACAGCCTTTAGAGAGTTTAAAGCTACTGTGACAAGGAAAGTTTTGTCAGCTTTTCCGTTTCTGTTGGAAAGAAACAACCCGAGAGAAAGCAGAAGAGCTGTCTGCAGCACCAACAACTCCGTGCAGCTGCCTCCTACTCGGGAACACGCAACAGCAGTGTTATCTCAGTCCTCTCTGGAGGTGGGAATATGGAATACAGGAACTACTACAACAAACAAGACATCAGATCCACGTAGGCTTTGCACAACTTCCAAGAGAAATGCAAGTACTTGTCATGCAGCAAAATAATCTGCCTAACTTCAAAACTATTAAATAATGACAGGGAATACAGCRAAACAAGTAACCTTCAGAGCAAGATGCCCTCAGGTATTCAGGACAGGGAACACCTGCCTCTGGTCTCGGGATTAACAGCCAATATGCCCCYAGTGATTTGCTCCATGTCGAGACAGTAGAGGCACAGACAGAATTTCCCAGGAAGATCCCAGCCCACCTATAAAGTGCAAGTCCTTAAATTGGGTTCAGAGTAAATAGGGTGCAAAGGTAAGAGCAGAGTTTGGCATGGAATGCTGCTGAAACTTGAACTGGAAACCCATGAAGACACTGAGAGCTCTCCCGAAGGTTTCAAYTGGACCTTTGCTGAGTTCATCAAAGGATGAATTGAAAACAGGTKCTAGTGGTGTGCCCAGTGACCACCAGACAAGTCTGTAGTGAGATGGAAGTGGCTGAATCAAGCTGAGAAGTCAGTCCATGCGTTGGGGTTATGGAGCTTTATGGCCAGGCACAACCGTAACAGAGACAGCTCAGCTCTTGGTCTGAGACTCAGGCTGGGACTGAGGGCCCAGGCTGGAGCTTAAATGGRCAGGAGTGTGGGTGGAGGCCCCAGCTGGGGCTGGGCAGAGCCATTAAAGCCTGTAGCCTCGAGGCTCTGGCAAACGCGTAAAAGTCAGTGAAGGGAAAGATYTTTCTTTAGTAGTCCTTTCCAAACAGGAATTAGTTGGGGTTTTTTTCCAGTAGCTGGAGCAACACCTGGAAGCCAGACCTGGCTTCTGTGTGTGTGTTTTCATCATGGATCTGTTATGTGAATTTAGGTAGGTTATTTTCTTTGCCTGTGCTTGTCTCCTTGCAGAGTCTTGTCTCTTTAGCTGGCAAACCCATGTCTGGACTTCTGGCTGTACAAAGATCCCCCAAATCTAAAAGACACCAGACCTTTGCCAAGACTGAAGTTATTAGATTAGCACTGTTTGCAGCAACACTGCTATTTCTAAGTAAATACCCCTTCACCCTAAAGCAGGGTGTGTCCTACATGTTACTCAACTGGGACCATTTGCTTCTGGCTGTGGAGAGCAGCTGAAGCTCAGAAGTGCTTGTGGGACCTGGTGTGGAAGCCTGCTGGAGTGAGGTCTTCCATGTTATATTGCTGTCATCAAAGAGTGTTCACAGGCAGCTCTGGCTCTGAGGTCCACATGATGTAATTTGATGTCTCTTAGGAATGAGGGATATGATCCTGCGTCATGAGGAGAGAGCTTTTGCTTGGATAGCTACCCCTGATGCAGTGACATAATCTTCTCCTAAACATCTGCTCTCTTCTCTGCAGAGTTTTGGGCAAAGAATTGGCTTCTTCTCATGCCAAAGGCAGCGGCTTAGGATGGCAGTGAGCAGGGGAAGAGTTGGARGCAGAGATGTGCAGAAGGGAGTGAGAATCCTGAAGCCAGAGATGCTGAGAGGCTTTGRAAATGGGGAAAATTGGACAGGGGGCAGGTGTTGGAGGACTGTGAGGGCCCTGTGGCAGACTCTTAGGTGGGAAAACTGGGAAGCTTGATTTTTTTTTTTAAGGAACTGTTTAGTGCTCTTGCATTGCTTAATGCTAWCCCTGAGCAAAGGTGCTGCGTCTTTTCTTCAACCAACAAACCATTGTCACCATCCCTCACTCACCAGAGATCAGAGAATCCTAGAATGGTTTGGGTTGGAAGTGACTTTAAAGACCATCCAGTTCTGGCTGCTGAGACACCCACTCTGTGARAATGGCTACACGATGAAGGAGGGAGGGTAATCAATATAAAGAGCACAATGATCTGTTTCAGCTCAATTCCTGCTGTGTAGCAGCAGCTGATGATTGCTGAAATTGAGGGGACGTGCTGTGGGCAGCTCTTGGGCATGTCAGCTCTTCCCAGCACTGTTGGGGCTGATCTGTGTGACAGAGAATGAAAGTCCCCAGTTGTTGGAACAGTTTCCGTGCCCTAGGACGAACTCCATCTTCTGAAGATGGGCACAGGGACAGATGTCAAGCTCCGCATTGAGGCCATGGGCCGTTTATCCCTTGGTGCTGACCTTTTTGCTGCGAGCTCCATGGAAATTGTTTGTCATGCTGACAGGGTGGGGGTTTGAGTGTCCGATGGGCATGTGATGGGATCTGATTCCACTTAAAATGAGCTAAGCACAAGACAAGAATGTGGCCCTCAGACRCTGCTGTGTCAGTCTGGCTGTCTGCCCATGCAGCCCCGTTGTTTCCAGTGGGGTTATTTCGGTATAGCACTGTGGGGCAGCCTTTAAGCTTTTCCCTTTGCCTTATTTATTGTACAGAACTGTTTGCTGCTCCAACTGTAATCCTKTCTGCTCTGGGGATAAGGGCTTGAAGGAATGATGCTTGGTGCTGATTAGAACTTGTCTCCTTAAATCTTTGCATAGGCATTTTTTTACATCCTCAGTGCTGCAGCGAGATGGCAAAGACTGAGCACCTACTCTGCCCTCTGGGCTCATGGCACTCCAGTTCCTGAGAAATCAGACCGACTTTTGATCACCAGAGCAGTTTTTCATGTATTCATCCTCACCGTGCTTTTGGGTGCTAGAGAAGTGACTTAACCCAACTGATGATGTCCTTGAAGATAGTTTTATCATCCACTGAGCAGAAATTCAGTGCTTAAGTGTCCTGGATGGGTGTGGAGCTAATTGTTTTACTCAGTGTTAGGTGGAAGATCTTTTTTCGGAAAAGGCGATTGGAACAAACATTTGTTCTAAACGATGGTTGTTTTTCAGACTGGGAAACTACAAAGCAACTTTTTTTAGGGCCATATAGGGAGTCAGCAATGTTCAAGACGCTAGCAAGGGATCTGGGATGTTCAGGAGGGGGAGATTGGACCGTGGACTGGAGACAGACATTTATTGTGCAGAGCTCTGCATTCAAACTCCCTCCCGTCCCAGGCCTGTGTCAGTATAGAACAAAATGCTTGTTTGTCCAGAACTGCGAAGGAGTTTTCCTTGGTTACGCCATTTGTGCCTGCCAGGAAGAAAGCACAAAGATACATTGACAGGGAGAGGGGCAGTCGCAGTCCCTCAACTGCAGGACTTCCCCTGTGGAGGAAGAAAGGGACAATTGTCCTCTCTGAGAGGGGGATGAAGGAAGGTAAAACAGTCCAAGGATACACGGGTGGGTTCAGCCCTGTTTTTTGGTACAGAAGTCCCTGTTGCTGGCAACTGACATGTGACTTGCCTTATGTGGGCAGAAAGGAAAATGGGACAGGGAGGAAAGCAAAACTCACAAGATGTGGCTTCAAACCTCGGCAGGGATGACACTGCCCAAACCTTTGCTCTCTCTGTGCCTCAGCTGCTCCCTGTAACATGGCAGTGGTGCTCCCACTGCTTGGCTCTGGACCCAACCCAAATCTATGGCAGCACCTTGTCTGGCCATGGTAGCATCTTTTCAGGTGTGGCTTTGATGCCAGCCTTTCCTTAAGTCACGGTATTAATTAATCCTYCTAACAGGCCATGGGGAGATTTGATGAGCTATGGCTGTTGCTGTTGGAAAAAGCCAGCTCTGGACCTTTTTATCAGCTGCCTCTGCAGGTTTGGAAAGGGAAAGGGAAGAACCAAAGCACAGAGGATATTGAAGGGAAGGAAGGCAGGAGCTCTTCTGGTTTTTCTCCCTGAGCTTCCTTGCAGTCTTTTGCCAAACAGCATATTCACTTGTACTTTTCTCCTTCTTGCTGTAGGAGATCTCATTTCTGAGCCCTTCTTTGCACWGTTGCACTCTCAGACAAGTTACTGGACAGAGCTGTGGGTTCCTAATTCCTTTTGAGTCTACATCTTGTGCCTCAGCTCCTTTGTTGTCAAATTAGGTTTTTCACAGGGGATCTGGAAAGACAGAGACTGCTGAAATTTTATCTTCTAGTTGTGGGATCCTTCAGCACACGGATGCAGATGGCCCCAGGTCTGCTCTCTGCAGGCTGTTCTCATGCACCTCTTTCAGCCGAGGGGTCCTATTTTCCAAAGGCTGTGGTTGGGAATGCTTTCCTCTCTGCTAGCAGTGCTCTCTAGACTGGCTGATCCCGAGCCCATGCAGTTCCCTGGTGCTGGCTGAGCTGGAAGGGGCCGTGTCCCTGGTGTTGGAGTCCTGCTGCCCAGCTGTTGCGAGGGTGGGTGGATGAAACACTTAGAAGTGCTCCTAAGGCAATGGAAAGTGTGAATACGTGGGCTTGGGATATGCATTTTAATGAGGTGTTTGAATTCTCCCCTTGCTTCGTGGCAGGGCCAGTGTCTGGCAGTGCCACAGCTTCTAACAACCACGTATTGTCTCCCTGTGAGCTGCACAGCTCTCAGGGTAGCCAGGCTTCACCCTCACCCTGCTCCCCAAACAAGCAAGAGACTGTGACAGAAATGTCACCAGGACTCAGATTCCTCCTAAAAGGTGCCCAGATGGTCTGATGTCATCCCAGATGTCTCTGAGGCAGATCTTTGACCCAAGAAAGGGCTGAAGGCTCTCAGCTCTCCCATGAGAGTGTGTATGTTCCCATGCTTTGCTCCACCAGTGTTTAAGCAAGGTGAGGTCTGTCAGAGCTAACTCCAGGTACAAAAGTGACAAATCACAGCCAAACTCGAGTGTAGCCAAGGGAGTTCTGCTCTTCCTGTTGTTGCTGGGGGTGGTACAGCTCTGAATCACCTTGGCCTTGATGCAGAGCCCATAGAAAGCAAGAACCAGAAAAGCAGCAGTTGTGTTGCACGTCCAGGTGTCAGTGTGRAGGTGACAACGAAGGCCAGAGTGGTGGCTGGGAGCTGCCTTGTCTCTGACCTCGTAGGTTTGAGCAGACACTGTTTGCACATCAATCRTTGAGGCAGTGTGAGCTCCTCTCCYCTYTCATCATTCATGAAGCACAGACACAAACCGTGGTCACTCCCCAGCAGTCATGGTCACCTCACCTGTCCCCAGATGCAGACGAGGGTTGTTCTGCTCCAGGTTTGGGGGGTGATATTTTGTAGCCCTGGAGGTGGCTGTTTCAATCCCAAGGTTCCAGCTGTGTTGGCAGCTCATTCACCAGCACGGTTTCTCATCTCAAATGCAGTGGCAATTCAGTCTCCACCTCTCAGCTCAATTTCATCCATGCTAATTTGATGGAAACAGAGGAATCTTCCCCCACCAAGTTATCCTCTTTTAAATCCTCGCTTAAAACTTGTCTCTGACAGCTACAAACCATTCCCAAATGGCAAAAATGGATTTTTATTCAGCTGTTCTCTGTTGTTACTTTCTGCCATTCCCTCCTCTCATCCTCCACTCAGAAATGCATCTACCCAGGCAAACATGTTGGGAGAAGTATTTCACCTTGCAGCACCTGGCACAGGGGCACCGGATCCCTAAACTGGTTTTCCTCAGTGTGAGTGGGTCCAGCTTATCTCCAAAATGAACCAGTGCCATGTGCACAGCCATGGAGGAACGACCTGGCTCTCAGCAGGGAAGATGTGGTTAATTTTCTGCCTCTTTGGCAGGAGTTTCAGTGGATTGACTCGCTGGGGCCAGGCAGGAGTGGAAGCGCAAGGACCCCGTCGGCAGCAGAGCAGTTTGGGAATCCCACGGCAGCCACAGCCCTTGGCTCCTCGGAGCCAGGAGAGGTTCCAGCTGTGGCCTTGCAAGGCCAGAAGGAGAAACCTGCTGCTGTATCCTGACTGAGGCCCCTGCCAGGCACTCCCTGCACGAAGGGCTTTGCAAACCCTTGYCTGGGGTCTGGTGGAGACGGGAGAAGAGGGCTGGGCACCAAGTGCACTTGGTCATAGCTGAGTCCTTCAGGATTTCGAGCAGTGCACTTCTACCAAGATATTCTTACTAAAGCTGGTTTTGCCTGCCAGCTCCTGRTCGTGTCCAGCACTCTGGAGGGAAGTCGCATCTCTCTCATAAACCATTTGTGAGTGAGGAATAGTGGTAGCAAAGAGTGCTGTTGCCACCCCATGAGGACTGCAGTCTTTAGGATATACCTGAGAGTCCTTATGGGCTGGGAAGAGAGATGGAAATAGGAAGAGCCAGGGAATTCAGAGCACTCTGGGAGAGGTAGAGAGCCAGTTCAGCTCCTTTGGGCTCCAGCAAGCATCAGGATGCTCAGGACTGGGCAGGATTCAGTTCTCGAGGTGAGTTCCACCTTGTCTATGCTGAGCCACTCAGGGTCTTGGAGGCAATGCCTGGAGACAGACACTTCCACACAGTGACTCAGCCCATCCTAAAACCTGTCCAAAACAGATGGGATGGATTATTCATTCCCTGGAGGTGGCTTCCCCTGCCTAGAGCAGGATTAGATGTGATGCCCAGCTTTGATGACTGAGTTGGGAAAGCTGAATCCCACCCTTTATTTTTACTGGGAATGGGGTAAAAGCTCCAGAACCATATGGCCTCCCTCATTCTGTTTGCTTTGGAGCAAAACCATGTGCACACACGCACACTTGTGCATATGTTTGTGTGTACATTACATAAATTCAAAGGGTTTTAATTTAAGTTGCAGAGGCAAGCACAGGATACAGATGCCAGAATCCAGGCTGTCAGTGCATGTCCATTAAAATATGCCAGAAGTTTTTTCCTGGGAAAAACTGACTGAAACTCCATGGAGATGACTTAACTGTGACAAAAATGAGACGAAAAGCAAAGAGGAAATGAAAGAAGGGGAGAGAAAGATGGTCCCAGCCCCACATTTGGCCCCTGTATGAGGGTGTGGGGAAGTGCTGGGTTTCCTAGGAATGTCTGCTTCAATTTCCTCCTGATCCTCTCTGCAATTTTAGCTTGGATGCTGTGTACATCAAACTACACTGCTGCTCTGTGTTGTTTTACCTTTTCCTTTCCTTTCCTTTTGGCTGAACACAGGCAAGAATGTCAAAAGGAATTTGTGAGCACAAGGGAGGAGAGAGGCAGCCTCTCTGCAAGTAGGCCAAAGCAAGATTATTTTCCCTTTTGCCTTGTTCTCAGAAACAGCAGAGCTTATTTGGGCCCGATAAATCCTTCTGAGAAAAGTGCAGTTTGACAGAATTGCAAAAGAAAACTGGAAAGAGGGGGTTTGTAAYGGGAGAGGTCAAGCAGTGTTAATTATAATCAAAGCTATAATATAGATAATGAGATTTGGGGAGTTTTCCTCCAAATCTTTGCCTCTAGGCACCTCTGTTTCTCTCCTTTGCCTCCCTTGGTGAGAGCAGAGGGGGGATGTTGTGGTCTCGTTCCTTGCTTTAACACCCTGCCCAAATTTCCTTCAGCAGAACCTGGCATGGAGGCCTGATCACACACAGGATAGAAGGTTCTCTATTTTCACTTTCTGCTTACTTTGATCCATTTTTTGAGGGACAAATGCATGGRCCAACCTTGTTATCATGGAATCAATCCAAGAGTCCTTTTCTCCGCTGTGTGATTGCTGCCTTGCCTGTCTGTGCACGTGTGAGATGGTTTGGCTGACTGCACTGGGACCTGGAAACCCCAAATTTTGGAAAGCTCTTACCTTCTAACGTTTACATAATTACTAAAGTAGTCTGTGCCTCTGTTGTCTTTTCTGTGAAATGGGATTTTGAGTGAGGGTCACTCTAAAGGGTGATGATGTGTTATCTGATGCATTTCTACAATACAAAGGGTGTTGTAAAACAGGAGGTGAGAGAACATTAAAACCCCTCTCTTCTTTTTCAAATAGCTGATTATTTAGCCCAATTTAGCCAGTTCTCTATGGTCTGTTAGACTGGAGGCAGCCTCCATGTTTGGGGCAGGAATTCACCTTCGTGAAGGTTCGTTTGGTGCACATCATGATGTGAATCTAGTGGAGTTCTGCCCTTCTCTTGGAAAGAATCTCTTCCACCAGCATTTGCTTTCATATCCTCATCTGTGAAGCAGTGGTGGGACGTGGAGGAATGTTCCAGCTAAGCAAATGAAGGAATTAATCCTGAGATCCCTGCAGAGGAAAATGATTTGTACAGAGGACAGAAACAGGCAGGGAGAATCTCCAGACCTGGCTCCAAAATGTTTGAATCTATGGGAAATATTCCCCTTAACTTCAGATGGACTGGGAGCCAAGGCACCMGCTGTGAGGATCAGATTTGTTTGCATCATTGCATCATCATCTTCCATGCAGAATCCAGAGGGATATTGATGACAAAGCCTGATCAGTCCTTTGAGCCCCTTTCCAAACTGTCTTTACATAGCAACATCAGGCCTAGACTTGTGTGGTTTCCAGCACTGCTGATTACTTTTATATTTTTTCTGGACAAGCCCTTCACATATTTTCCTGACAGGCACGAGAGAAACCTTTAAATGCTGCTGAGCCCACCATATTATTTCCTGCATAGCTTTCCTTGGAATTTGGAAGGCTTAATGGTGGCCAAGAAGGGGCTGAGCTGAGAATCTGCTGATCCCTCTACTTTGAGATATTGCCTCACATTCCTCCCATGTGTCTTGCATCCAAATATAGGGTATGTTAGCGTGGACAGAGGCTGCTTTTGGGCAACTCCTCTCAGTCTTACTCAGCTGAAGTCTGTGTCCATGTGAACACAGCTGCATGGCTGCAAAATCCAAGCTGGTCACACTGGGGAGAGCTGGACACCTCTGCAGTCTTTCTCTTGGCTTACCCTCTGTGGTCTGGCTTTCCCATCGCCCAGGAACCTTAACCTCCCTTGCTGTGAACTCATCTTGTGATCAGCTTTCCTCACTCTGGTTGCCTGTATTTACACAGGATGATGAACAGTTGGCATATTGATGAAAAACAACATGACTGGCACAAAATTGACTGGCAGGAAGAGTCTGCAATGACTAGTCAGGGCTTCCTTTTATATCTAATTCATTTGAATATATTAGCCTAAATATGTATTAATTGCTGAAACTATTCGTTAGAGTATATATATAGCAATCAGTATCCTAATTATGAAGAGAAAATGTGCATCTTTGACATGTTTAGAGGTTTTTCAACTCATAAGTAATCTATTTTAACTATATATCACTTGCAGCTTACTGCAAGCCTAGAGGGCTTTRGACAAACTCTATGAGGTTTTTGTTATTAATCATTATTATTTGCTATGCCTTAATTCAGAGCATGGTTCCCCCAGTCACTGGGAGTTTTCATGCTAATTGTCATGCCTGACTTTTAAGCTTAGTTAGGTCTAGATGTGCCTCACAAGACCTTTAGGGCAAGAGTTGTTTTTCATCTCRTATTTGCCTAGCCCCTGGCACCACAGGGCCACAGGCCTTGAGCCATGGAAAGACATCCCGATTTTCTTCATCAGCCAAACTGGCAGTGTAGAAATATCTAAAAGATCAGTAAACATCTCAAAATTAAATTCTTGCCCACTGAAGCACTGACAGTTGTGTCTACTGCTCTCTTTTCTCTTCTCTTTCCAGACCAAAGAAGCTCTCTTCACAATTCTCCAGGACCTGAGACCTGAAGACCACTTCAATATCATTGGCTTTTCCAACAGAATAAAGGTCTGGCAGCAGGACCGGCTGGTGCCAGTGACTCCAAATAACATCAGGGATGCCAAAAAGTACATCCACAACATGTCACCTACTGGAGGTATGATCAGAGATATGAAGGGGATTAACTGTGTTATCCAATTAAGTAATTAACAAAGCAGAGAGCAGTGGATGTGGTCCTGGAGCACATAGCAATAAAAGGACATTGGGATTTAGGTCATGGGACAAGGGGGTCCCTTCTCCRCCTCCACTCAGGGTCATGTGACAGGGGTGATGTGTTTTTATTAACAAACATGATAGGAAGGTTTCCTCAGATCCTGCCCATTGCAGGGAGGTTGGACCAGATGACCTTTAAATGTTCCTTCCAGCCAAAATTATTCTATGATTCTATAYACTTATTAAAGCCAACTTGATTCCATTGTCTTGTTTATCTGCTGAGACCCTTGGAATGGGAAAGCTTCCAAGGTTATTTTTTGAGGACACAGATAAAAACATATCCTGGTGAAGGACACACAAGGCCGGTACTTGAGCAGTTTCTGAAAGGCTCTGTGAAAGCAGGCACTGGGTTTTGTCTGGGCTGGAAACCCCAAGGATGGAGCACCCACTGTGGGATGTGGGGTTGCCTTCTGCAGGAGCTAATTTCTCACCTTCTACTGTCTTCTTGTCTCTACCAAGGAGCAGCCAAAATGCTATTTAAGAATTTCTTGGCCCTTTTTGCTTGTGCCTTGTTGCCAGGAGGGCAGAGGAGAAGACCCCAGAACAGTGGCAGAGTGCAGGCATGATKTTTAATTCGCTTCAGAGGTGTCCTGTGAGGCTACAGACAGCAGTATAAAAAAAACCTACAGTGAGGTTTGTCATCAAACGTATTYCAGCAGCTGTGCCCAGAGAGCTGCAGAATGACCTATGCAAATCCTTCCCCATGGAAGCAGCCRCAGCTGGTGGAAGGTCAGGCAGGGCCTTCCCAGGGCTGCCCCTGAGCAGTCACCACTCCTAGCAAAGGAAACCCTCTGATGGAAAAACACGGCAAACAGGATGGTTGGCTGTGCTGTTTGTGTTGTGAGAGGCATTGTTTAGGAAGTGGTCAAGGGACCTGCCCAGTTAAACAATTACCAATAGTGGGACTAAACTCACAGAACAAAGCCTTTTRCTCCTGAAGTGCCAAAAGAGCTGTGCAGGAACCAGCTGAGTTTGCCCATGAACCTGCCAGAGAACAAAAGTCAAAGGAAATKATTAACTGTGGTTCAACAGGAAGGTGCAGTGATTCCCCACCACAGGTACTTTAGTTTTGGCTAAATCTGTGTTTTCCCTGTAAAGCTGCTCGTGCTTGAAGTATCTTCCAGTGAACATCAGCACACTCAGGCTCGTGGATCACACACACRAAGAGCATGGTGTGGTTACACCCCTGTGTCACACCCCAAAGAAATGGGAGAAAAATCCTGCTGCTAAATAGCTGAGCATGTGGCAAAAGGCAGTTGCTTGGTAGCTCCATGATATGACTGAGTTTAAAATGACACACTCTGCTACACGGGATGGTTTTCTTCTATTTTTGGGGATAAAATCCTTTTGAAATTATGGTTCTGAATGGAGACTGAGAGTGTTAGGATACTTAGGGGCAGGTTTTTCCGTTGAAAACCATTTTGCAAAAGACACAGTCAGGATTTTGAGGACTTTTCAGAAGTCTTTGACCTTTTCCGGTTCCTTTTTTTGCTGCATTCACTGGAGCTGTGCACACTGAGTTTCTAGGTGCGTGCTGCMTGGTCAGACCTTTTATCACATCCTTGCTGATAACCTCCCTACATCTCCCTTTCTGGACCCCAAGGAGTCAGCTGCGTATGACTCCTTAACCCATTTCACCTGCTTTGTTTTCTAAGGGCTTTTTTTAACCCAGATGTGCTGATTTTGCAAAGGTTCCACAACCAATCCCTCTGTGCTTTGTCTAGCACAAGAAATACATGGAGAAAGGGAATACTTATACTCATTTTCCTGTTTTCCCTTTCTTTTTTTTGAACGCACAGTGGGCTTGGATCCTTTTCATGGCTATTCTAATGTACATCTGTTCCCTCATTTACTTTGTTTTCTACCTCCCACCCCACTTCAGGCAGTTCTATTCTTCACTAGCCAGTTGTTTCGTGCAAACACACTCCTCAGCTAACCAAGCYATTTCTCTTCCCTTTAAACTTTGTATCCCCTGGGGTTTGAAGAACAAACCCAACCACTTGTTTTCCCATTTGAAGGCTTTTTCCCTGACTCCAAACTTTGTGCTCTTCAAAGTGAGCAGAACTTTTCCCTAGTTCAGGTATCGTTTGGGAGAGTCCCATAATTAAGTTTAACCATTTTTGTTTGTACCAGCCAGACATGGTATGTGCTGTTACTGTTTACCACAGCAGATTGTTGTACATTGAGACATTCAACAGCAATTTCACATGATAAACTGAAATCCATAATTCAGTTCATAAGACCAGAAGCAGCTATCCCAAACTAGTGCTGAGTAACAGAGCTGAACTGCAAGGGCTAGAGCAACTTCATGTAGAGAAAAGGAACATCCTGATGTACAGAGAAGCTGTCACTGCACTAAAGGGAGCTTGGGGAAATTATCCACACCGCTCTTAGAAAGGGAAATGAGCTCTAATCATTCTGGTACCTTCCCAGGGACAAATATTAATGGGGCTCTCCAGACCGGGGCAAAGCTGCTGAATGATTACATTGCTCAGAACGACATCGATGCCAGRAGCGTGTCCCTGATCATCTTCCTCACGGATGGGAGGCCGACTGTCGGGGAAACACAGTCGTCCAAAATCCTCAGCAACACCAAGGACGCCATCCGCGATAAATTCTGCCTCTTCACCATCGGCATTGGCAATGACGTGGACCACAAGCTGCTGGAGAGGATGGCGCTGGAGAACTGCGGCATGACAAGGCATTTCCAGGAGGATGAGGACGCAGCCAGCCACCTCAAAGGGTTTGTTCTGCTTTTCCTGCGATTTGGGCCTTCTGGGAAAGGGGTTTGGGGTGGAAAATCTTCTAAGGAGACATAGCAAGAAACGGGAGTTTCCCTGAGGCTCAGCTCTAGTTGGGAGAGGCAGAGTATGATCAGATACTGAGGAGGTCTTCTCAGAAATTTTCTCCTTCCTAGCAGACCCCCTGAGTTGTACTGGAGCTTCCCAGCCCCTCAGAATAAGGGATTTGTTTCCCTAATTCAGATTGTTGCTTTGGTCATGTAAACCCAGAGAGCTGGGAGGCACAGGTGCCAACTCCTCACAGGTAGAGGGTGGGAGGAAAGGATGCATTTCTCACATCAAATCAACGACATAAATAGTGTGGAGGGGATCAGGAATGAAGATTCCAATTTGAGCAAAAAATTGCTTCTTCATTTTTTGAAAATGATAACCTTTTGCCCAATCTCCAAAATATTTGACTTTGAAAAATACAAAAAAGATCATTCCTGGGATGATCATATAGTCACTTAATTCCCTCATTCTTTGTGACCCAAACTCTTCATAAATTTCCTGTAATCCTCATCATTCAGTAGGACCAGAGATCATGCTCCTGTCCTGTGATCAGGGAGCTTAGTCCAAGGGGAGACACTGGTAAGGAACACCAGAAATATACACGACCACAGCTCTRACTAAAATGCCTGGCAGTGTGTCAGTGTTCCCAAATGAAAATGTTTGGCTTTCACTCCCAACATGTTAGTGTTTTAACCACAGAAACCAAAAAGAGACAGTCATTGAGCAGAGACYTCTTGCCTGGCTCATGCCTAATTCCTCTGGATCAATGAGTCCGTGCACCTTCCACCGGGGCTTTGCCTTCTGTGGTGGTTATGCGTGGACAAGAATTCCTTTTAAAGCAGATTTTGTAGATCCATCTGCCACCCCACCCATGTCACTTCCTTCTCAGAACAAGTATTTTGGAGAGCAAGTGGCGTTCCCTGGCAAATGGAGGATGTTCTGATTGATCAGGCTGCGGGAGCCCAGCGCTGCAAGTACTTGTTCAAACACCTCTCTCTGACGAACAGCTCACTGCTTACCAAGCTCAGTCACGGCAAACCCATTTGGCATCTGGTGCCAAGTTTATACAGAAAAGCACAATCGCTGCTGGAGGCCAATTCAAACCTCTGTTGGAAGGAAATCTACATGGGTGCCAATGTAATTTTTTCTTTTGGTGCTCAGCGGGTTGTATTTTTATACAGATACTTCCTTGAATTGTGCTGTAAGACAGGTTGTATCTCTCCACCATTTGTTACAACACAGAAGTTAATTTGCAGGGAGTTCTCAGGCTTAATTCACTCATGTTTTCAAATCTGGTGAGGTCTCTGCATGAAAGACACTGAGTGCACAGACAGACTTTAAAAGAAAGTCAACCAATTCAGGCTTTGGGCTCCCTTGGAGAGAGAATAAAGCAGAAAGTGTGACTTTAGCTTCCAGACAATCTGTTTAACCAGATGTGTCAAATAAATGCAGCTTGAACTAAAAAAAGGGCCGAGGCCAATTCTTTGTTTATTTACCAAGCTAAACTCAAATGACTTGCCAAGGGATGAGCAGTCTGGMATTTAAACGGGAAATATGGCATTCTTGGAGCAGCTGGGGAGGAACCATCAAAAGCACATTGCTGTAGGGAAAACACAGTACTGTAAACTTGGGCCTTGAGCCTTGTGAAGATTTTCTGGGCTGTCCAGAGCAAGGTATTCTCACAAGTGTGATAGGTTACTTGGACAAGGAATTACAGGGCTAAGCTCCCTGGTTCCATGGAAGCCATGCCTTGCTCCAACAGCAAATCAGCAATAAGGCAGTGAGTTCTCTTCTGCCAGGGCGCCTGTATTTAGTAGCTGGAATTCCTCCATTCCTTGGAAATATCGTCATTTATGGGGGCATGGTGAGATTCCTTCTTGATTTTCTTTCTCTGTTGGCCCTCCRAAAACTGTGTTCCTGCCTGTCCTTCACTGGCCAACCCACTCTAGGGGTCTTCCAGAGATTCAGAAGCTTTGGTTTGGATTCTCTTCAGCTTTGGGGGACCCAGCGTTTTGGCCTTGCAGTTTCTGGGTCTGGGACACCATATACAATACCACTAGAAACCTGTGGGTAACAGCATCTCTTCTAAGTGAATTTTTTAGTAACTAGTGTGCTTTCTGTGAGCCTTAGAAGCCAAGAATTTACTTTCAATGCACAAAGCTTCTAAAGCACAGTTAAGTGGTCACAAAATCTCCTTGCAGGGATCTGGAGTCATAGTGGGAGGGAGGTGACTGCCAGGCCATGCTGAGATGCTTCTGAACATGCTTAAGAGGCTCTGTTCAGATGCCTAAGGAACACTGGAGGCTAAAACGAGGCAGAGAATAATTTTGGTTGAAAGAGACCTCTGGAGATCCTGTAATTCAACTTCCTGCTCTGAGAAGTGCTCACTTCAAGTTTAGGTGAGGTTTCTCAGGGCTTTGCCCACYCAGGTTTTGAAAATCTCTAAGGGCAGAGCCTCCCCTGTTTCTCTGGGCACAGTTAGAGTGGATGTGGTAGTTAAATTTGGTGCCAATAGCTCAAAGTGCCCCTGGATGTTTTAGGAGCCATTTTAGATAACCTGCCTGTGTCCTTGGCCATGTGTAAGTCCAAGAGTGTGTCCATGCACGGGGATGAGCAGTGCTAATGGTGAGAAATGTGTCTCGTTTAAGGTTCTATGAYGAAATAGGGACACCCCTTCTCTCCGACATCCGTGTTGATTACCCTGAAGAWGACGTGGAGCAGGTCACCCAGAACTTCTTCCCCAACTACTTCAATGGCTCTGAAATCATCATAGCCGGCAAACTCATCAACCGCACCTCGGATAAACTCCACGTGGAGGTGACCGCCAGCAATTCCAAGAAGTACATCCTCCTCAAGACAGATGTGGCTATTGACCTGCCGAGCAGGAACGACATCAGAGGTGTCCCCGGCCTGGAGGATGGCAAAGGTGACAACAATTACATCGAGAGGGCGTGGAGTTACCTCACCATCAAGGAATTGCTCAACTCTCGGCTGAAGAGTGACGACAGCCGGGAAAAGGATTATTTCATGGAGAAAGCCAAGTCGATGGCCCTGGCTTACAATTTTGTTACCCCCTTCACTGTTCTGAAGATGAGAGAGGCTGGACTCCACTCAGAGCCACCTCAGGAGGAGTTTGTCAGCCCTTCTACCGATGGCATCGGGGAAAAGCTGCAGAGCCTGCAGGGGCACAAGGCACCACCAGGTACGAGAGAAAAATAACTTTGTGCTGGTAAGAAATCTTTTTGCAATGTCTCATGGCTTACTTTGGCACAGGGGTGACCTAGCCAATGAACTGAGGGGTAAAGCTGAGATTTTCATATCAATTTTGCTAATTGTGGGCTGGGTAACATTTATCAAACCTTCTAGGCCCCTGACTCACCCCCTCGAAGCACTTACTGCTCTGTAGAAACCACTGAAGAAAAATCAGTATTCTAAGTGAAGCTCAAAGTGGCTGCAGGAATATATCCCAGCGTCTCTCTGAATAATATTTTGGGAACATTATTATGTCTCTTTCTGATGCTTAATAAGTAATTGTAACAACCTTCTTTCCCCACTTCTAGGTATACGCAGAGAGCAAGATAAACAGAGAATTAAAATCTCCAAGACTTCAGGTCAGTGCCTGTTTTCACGCCTTTAATAACGCAAAATAACGATGGTTGATTTATGGAAACCTCAAACACATATCACTGAGGTATAACCATCCCAACGACCAGCCAAAGTTCTGTTTGTCAGATCTCCAGAGCAGGGAGAAAAATGAAAACAAAAACAAAATACAGAGAGGATCAGTAATGAGGAGTGTGAGTAAGCATAGCAAGGCAGATGACCTACAACACTTGATCCTCATATTTGAGACTTCTGTAGGTTAGAGGAGAACAGGAAACACTTTCTCTCTGCACTAGAAATAGTAAGAAAACATTTTATAAAGTAATGTTGCTAAAACATAAAAAATGTTGTTGAAGACAAAAAAAAAAAAGAAAATTCTATAGCATTTTACTATTTTCTTGTTAGTTCTGCACCTCTATGTAACATCCTTTTCATACATTAAACACTGAAGAATAAGTCTGGATCAAGAATGTTGACTTGAATTTCACTTGATAAGGTCAATTTTACCTTGGAAACTAGGATTTTTGTCTTGCTTTATTAATGGCACCTGTCTGGTAGTTGATAATAGGTCAAGGATTGCTGAAAAATCAAGATTGTGGGATCCACAGCTGCTGTTGACTGCTCCAATCTGATACTGAGGCCCAGCAGGGTTGATTGTGAGGTGCACCCACGCAGCAACCCTTGGTTAGAAAGTACATTTGTGTGTATTGTGGGGGATGCAGCCTGTCAAGAAAGTATGGAGAAGAGGAGTTTAAAACACCTACATGATAATTCCCGTAAATCACTGAAATTATATTCCGGGAAGAAAATATCCTGATTTTCACCTAGACTGTTTTGGGTTGTGAGTTGTCATTGAAAACCCAACCTCTCCTGTGAGAAAAACAAAACAATCTTTGCGAAAAACAAAGCAAAACTTGGCATTTCCTGGCAAACTGCATCTGACCCTCTAAAAACAACAAACCAGGAGGTCTTAGAAAAAACAGGCACAAACACACTTTGAAAAGCAGGTTTTGTTGCAATCTTGGACACTGCAGTTTCGTGTGAGCCTCTCACGTTTATCTCTTTTTCCATGTCTTCTCAGCGGATGGGGACCCTCACTTTGTCATTGATTTTCCCTCCAGCAAGTTCTCTGTCTGCTTCAATATTGACGGAGAACCTGGGGACATTCTCCGGCTGGTCTCTGATCACAAGGAATCTGGTGAGCAGCCAAGTCAAGCAGTTTCTTGTGGAGGAAAACCAAAGTGTAAGGCCAGCCCTGCAGCAGTAAGATCCAGTACCAAGGTGCTTCATAGGCAAAAAAGTGATAGGAAATTAGAAAAAGTTTCTTCAATGGTTCAGCTTCATCTAGTTCCAAAATCACAGCATGCAAATAAAAGGTTTGGACTCATCAAAATTGCTCTGTTATGGGAATTTCTCTCTTTACTTACAGTACTGTTTGGTTTAGGACAGAGCAAAGTACCCAAACAGGCTCACCAAGCACCAGGGCTCTTTCAGTAAAGAAACCACCAAACTGGTTAGCGAGTCATGACAGTCTCAAGAAAACCCACATGATTCAGGACCTGCTTTACCCAAGCCAGTCTGATCCTCAGGGGCCCAAAGTGTGGTCTGATCCGACCTGGAATTCTAAGCAGGGCAGCTAATAAGCAGATTATGTCCTGAGCAGGGCAACAGTGGGAGAAAGGGGTGTCAAAACCAGGGACAATTCACAGACTTGTTTTATAAAAACCTACAATAATGCTATAAGGATCTGTTCTGTGTGGCAGTGGTCTAGCCCCCATATTTCTGTGTTCATTCCTGCCTCAATGAGTAAAATCCAGCTCCTGGTAATGTTTCCCTTCAACTTCTTTCACAGACTGTGCTACTGCTTGAATAATTTAGTGGCTCAAATGCAGGATGAGCTTGAGGAAAATCAACTCTGTAGCACTAGCATGTTGAGTCTTTGAGGACAGAAATGAGAGATCCCATCAGGAATGATGGGATATGGAGATATTTCATCTCAGTGTTGATGGCTTGGGTTAGCAACAAGCCTCCTCCTTAATTGTGTACTGTCCAGTAGCTGTTCAGAGGCCTGTGGGAAGTGAGTCATTGTCTTATGGACAGCAAGCCACAAAAATGATTGAAATGACTGGGAATCTTACTGTGGACATCGAGGCTTTATTTGGCTCAGYGGGATCTGCACCTTAAACTACTCAAAAGTGGTTCTTTTTGTAGCACTGTATACAGTGTGTTAGGATTAGTGGTTTGGGGGCACTGCCTGCAGAGAAGGCCAGTGTTTCTGAGCTTGGCTAAATTTATGTGCTCTGTATGAAGTTATAAGTTTATAACAGACTGATTATACTGTTTTGAGTACTGGTAAGTGAGCACAGGGTGGTGAGTCTGCATGTCCTCAGTCACCAGATTTGTGTCATTGAGACAATAGACCTATTCCTTCTGGGTCCCTTCCAGCTCAGACTGTTCTGTGATTCTGTGACCCTTGGTTCCAGCTTTCATTCACTGATTATTTTCCYGCAAGGTGTAACTGTGAATGGGCAATTAATCGGAGCTCCCGCACCACCCAACGGCCACAAGAAGCATCGGACTTACTTCAGCACCATCACCATCCTCAGCAATAAGCCAGAGAGGTCTTACCTGGAGATCACACCCAAGAGAGTCATCCTGGATGATGGGCAAAGGCTTGTGCTGTCCTGTGGCCGGAGTGCTGTTGTGAGAAGCAGGAGCCTCGAGGTGTCCATCTCCGCCTACTCCAACATCACCGTGACGATCCGGGACACCATCAGCTTCGTCATCCTCATCCACCACTACAAGAAGCCAGCCCCGTACCAGAGGAATCACCTGGGGTTCTACATCTCCAACAGTAAAGGCCTCTCTTCTGACTCCCACGGGCTGCTGGGTAGGTAAAGGTTCTCAGGTTCAGAGCTGTAAACCAGACAAAAATGATCCCTCCGAGCAGGGACAGGAGGGAAGGAACAAGGCAGGTGGGGATTAAGTTCCCAGGTGAGACTTTTAGATCCTCTCTCAAACAACTTCTCTATTTTTAGTATCCCCAACTCCTGTCCTGTCTTTTTCTGTAGGAGCTATCTCTCCTCATCCCAGCTGTGCCTGATTTTCATATTTCCACTCTTTTAATGATTGTTACTATTAGAATACACATGCTTGATGCTCCAAATACAGAGACAGAAAACATATCTTCCCCAACAAGAAGTTTTTGTGGCCCCTTTCTTTCAAATGTGAGGTGAAAGAAGAGCCATCTTTACATTTTGAAGGAATTAGGCTTTAGATGGGCTCAGATAATGACCAGATGGTTGGGTTCTTTCAGCCAATGAGAAGTATTGATGTTTATGGTCCTGTACAGGTGCAGAACTCTAAAACAGATGCCATAGCTTCTGTGCCACTCAGGCACCCCCAGGTGAAGCTGGAGATGATCCCTTAGGAGTGTGGGTTTGGATTCAGGACACTCTTATGCACAAACCTCCAAATCCACACTTAAGTTTGGCCTAAAAGAGCTTGCTCCCAAGAAGGCAAGGGAAGAGAACTTGAAGCTTCAGGCCTAGAAGTTTTTGCTTGCTGATGGGCATTGTGTGGGTTTTTAACATCTAGTAACCACATCCCACAGAAGGGAATTTGTTACTAGCAGCTAAAAAAGCTCTTTAGCTCTTTAGTGTATCTTGACTTATGGGAAAAAAAAAAGATAGGGTTTTATTCTAACCTCTCTGTCGGTGGGATTTAGAAAAGAATCACAGGAACAAGATTCATCCTGCTCTTGCAGAGAAGCCCTTTAGAAACCCATAAGCTGAGAACCCTCAAAAGCGTCCCACTAAAAAAAAAAACCAAACCACCAAACCACAACAATTTATAAACAGGCACAAACCAGCTAGTGATGGACCCGTATTTTATCTTGCCTTGCAGGTCAGTTCTTGAACCATGAAGTCAAGCTTCTTCAGGAATCCCTAAACGCCAGTCGCCAGGAGGCTGGGCACAACCAAACTGAGGCGCTGAAGGCAAACCCTACAAACACCCTGAAGGTGAAGGGCCGGCTCGTTCCTGTGGTGTGGAAGCAGAGGAGGATCTACAACGGCCAGCAGGAAGTCCACTGCTGGTTTGCCAAAAACAACGCGGACAAACTGATCGACGGGAGCTACAAGGACTATTTGGCTTCTCACCCTTTCGACACAGGGACCGGCTTTGGGACAGTCAACAGCCTCTAGGACTGCCCACAGCGATGCACCGCAGCAGCACGGGTGACAGCAGGCCCCTTCTGAAGCCTCTGCTCGGCAACTTATGATTATTTCCTTACTTTTTTGGTGCCAAAGAAACCAAGGATTTTGCCCTTGGAAATCAGCTGTCTCTCTTTCATGCTAGGCGAACGTTGTTCATCAAATTCCTGAAGAGCAAGAAGGCTGGGGGGAAGGGTTTAGGATGTGGTTAAAGGCACGATTGGTGCTCTCTCCCAGTGGAAAGGGAGGGAGAAATGAGCCAGCACTTGTATTGAACAGTGCAGAGGCTGCTGGCCTTAAAATTAACCCGTGCAGGGATCTGTGCAATACCCCCTGGGGCTGGTGAGTCAGCCCATGAGAGGCAGATCACACAGCACAGTGCCTGAGGAGGTGATATGCTTTGCCAAGAAGTGACTTGGAGCACCTGCTCCAACCTTGGTCCATGGGGAAAGGAGAGAGAGAGAGGAGAGGTGGGTGGACATTCATCTGCRGTGACCCATTAGCATCAAACACAGGCCACAGGAGGGTATTGCTTTCCCGGTTATTGGGATGAGGTCTGGATTTGCCCTGAACCACTACAGACCCTTACAACAGTGAAAACCTTGCTGTGGTTTATTGCTGTCTTGGTGCACAGGCTCCCATTCCATGGAGCAGTTAATTCAACGTAATTCAATTTAAATAACAYTGCAGGGTTAGTGATTTCTTGAGTCTTGAGTCCCTCAGAGAGAAACAAAGTTCCACCACGAGCCTCCAACAGACCTGCCACGTCCTTGAGCATTGCCTCCCTTCTGCTTTAGCAAAGATTTAAATTCTCCAAGGGATGATGAACCAGAACCCAAAACAGCTTGTGAGCCTACAAAGCAGCCTCTTGAATTTYGACTAGGCATTTCTAGCTGCTTTTCTAATCAGGGAGGAAGTCTTTATTTATTCCAAATTGTCAAAAAATTTTCATCCCGATTTCCCCTGGCTTCTTCTCCTTCCTTACACTGCAGGAATTTGTGCACAGCAGGAATTTGGCAGCAGGAGGTTACAGAAGGGTCCGCCAGCCACCCCCACTGCAGGTGGTGCTCCAAACCCAAAGCTGCAAGGCTGTGGTCTGTTTTAAAGTGAGGCATCGCTGAGCAATGCTATACATCGGCCACTGGGGAGTTTTAGCAGAGGACTTRTCCAAAGAGGACTTGACAAGCACAAAGACATCTACATGGCAAGGCCAAACTGAGCTCATGYATGCTCTGCCTTTCCAGAACTGAAAGGAGGGAGGCTGGGTGTGGAAGCATCTCCAGGAATTAAATTATATCCATGTGTTAGGAGAAAACAATTGCCAGAGACCTGCAGAAATAGGTTCAATCTTGACTGATCTTTTGCATATTTAACAATYAAATCACATTGTTGCCTGTAGGAGCTCCAGCTGCTGGGGGCGGGGTGGTGATTTTCCAGTTGCTTGATCAGCTCGTTAGTTCTGCACCCTGGCAGCAGAGCAGGTGGCAAGCACGGTTTCCTATTCACACCATGTGCTGCCTGGAAGAGGGAAACAGCCAAAAGCAACCAGCCACGCTTAACTGCACTCTGGAAGATCCTTACAGAGAGCTCAGTTCGTACAAAACTCACGCCAAGGCTCGTACTTTGGAACAGAACATAAGGAAGAAACTACTGCTTTGGGCCCTGCTATCTTGAGAAATAGGTCTCCTGCAAGGGAGAGCTGAAGGCAAGACCTTCAGCACAGTCCTGAGTGTGGAGTAATGAAAGAGGTTTAATGCTCTGCAGTTTGCTCATGGGCCAGAAAGGAGATGAGGAAGAAGAGCTGTGAAGTTGATTTCTCTGCCCATGAGGACAGTAGGAAGATCACCCACGGCCCATATCCAACCAATCTCATGTTTCACTAGCGCAGGGTGAACAGGAACGTGGCAGTGAATTTCTAGACAATCCAGGGGTTGGCAGGTGTTTCCATACTGTCCTCACTGAAACCTTCCCTCTCCTCCCATGTTTTGCTGTCCAAGTGTATTGCTGAGGGGAGTGATTGGCTTAGGCTCTCCCCTCATCTCTCCTGTGTATAGATATGTATATAATATATATATAAACACACACCTATTGCTAATAATTCAGGTGCATCATTGCTCCTCTTTCTCCTCCTCCTCTAGCCAAGGAAACATATTTCTTTCAGGGCCTGAAGACAACAATGCTCAAGTCCAACTGCTCAGCAATATGAAGCACCTGGAGCAGTATACTCAAGTTCTCCTTAAGGCTCCAGTTATCCATTTCACAATAAATATTTTACAGTGAACGCTGCAGTGAAGCTTTCATTTGGCAAGGATAAAACAAGCTCTGAAGCTAAGGTTATGTGTGTTTGATGCTGCTGGGCAGGCTCACATCACCAGATGACTGAAAGAACCACTCAYGAATTAACATTAAGTTGGGAGCCAAAGTAATTTCAGTGGAAAAATTAAAGAGTCACTGATATTTTTTAGTCTCTATGCACTTGGTAGGAGGCAAGAACAGACCCTAGGGTTTTACTCCCACATTAAAAGGAGAGTTTAACCACAGACTTTAAATACAGTAGCATAAGACATGGGAAAAGTTTGTGCTCCTGCTGCCCCAAGAGCAAAAGCAGGTCATGGACTGTAAACTTCAGCTTTTTTCAGCTATAACATGGCCATCACAACACTTCCCTCTCCCACAAGGAAGACTATGTCCAGCCTTGGTCCTCACAGCCCTTTGTGGTAGCCCGGAGAGCTCCCAGAGCCCCACTGCAACAACTGCACCTAGACAGGCATTTGCTCTCATCTCCAAGGGTGTCACAGAGCACTTGGCTTCACAGGGATACAGCTGAAGATTGCTCATTGCTCAGAAAGCTCAGGAATGAGGCTGAGCAATCACTGTGGAGTGCAATGGAAACAATGGCACAGAACCATTTCAGAGKTGGGAAGGGAACAGGGTGCTGAAACAGCACCAGCTACACCAGGATTGAGAGGGAGACCSTTCCCCCACATCTTACCTGTCCTGATATTGCCTGTTGTGAACCTTCTCAGGCAGCATCAGCTAAGGACTAAGATGAAGGTTGTGTCACTCAGTGTTCCTTTTAGGACAAGGACTTTGCTGTGGCCAAGTTTGCATTCCTCACCCGCTGCAGGATTGCACTGTGCAGCCCTATAGCAAGAACAAAACCCCAAACACCAGTAACACCTCAAAACAGGGACAAGGTTTCTAATAGGGAAACTGTTTTAATCTATTCCCGGTCAAGACTTTGCACAGCACAGGACTTACTCCAGCCCCTACCAGCGCACAGCTCCCCAGACAAGCAGAAGTTGCATTGTGAAACYGACTGCAGTGAGCAATATAAATGATCCATTCAGAGAGCTGTGTGCCATGTGTTCCAAAAGCCTTTTGATGTGCCAGCAGAAGTAGGATTTTGACCCTTCATTAAGGAAGAAAAACAAAAAAGGACTTAATTTCCAGAAAAACAGTTTAAAGCTGCACAGCTGCAAGTGTAGCCAAGCGTGTCTGGTTCACTGAGGGGCATCCGAGACTTTGATTTGCATCTAAGGCTTCAAACCACTTTGAAGTCAGGAAAAAAACAACAAACCACCCCCCCCTAGAACCCCCACCACATATCTTCACACGCTCTGCGCTCAGCCTTTAAGTCTAAATCCATCCGAGTTAGAAAATCCAAATCCTTTATTTTCTACTCCTTAATGAGGGTTGTTTCCTTGGGAAAAATACAAGGGAGAAAGGAAAAATAAAAAAGATCACTCCCATCCATCACTTAAGGGGAGTTGTCTTGCAATAAGTTAGCCTGTCTATGGCTTGACTAGGGATACCAATCCAGTGGATCCTGGATCAGGCCCTGCTCCATGGACTATCCCTATTCRGACTCCGGATGGGTCTCTCCCCAGCCTGGGAGGAGGGGATGCAGCTGCTCTGTGCTCACTCTCTCCCCAGGACAGCTGCAAAGTGTTTTGCATTTTTGTGTTTATAGACAAAATACAGTTCGTTAAGAGGGGAGCACACAGGGCAAAGCCTTGCACTTCACACTTGGAGCAAAGAGTGCCAATCCTGGGATGACCCAGGATCTTCCSTGGTAGCATTATTACCCCAGGCCTTTCCTTACCCCAGGGCAGGGCTAATGGGGCTTTCAGATACAGTTCGAACCAGGTCCTGCAGACATTCCAGATGTTTATTTTAAACTCAGTAAAAGGCAAAGTTGTCAACTTCCAGTAAACACTCCCTTGTAAGGTGGTGACTGGGATCCATCTCTCAGTCTGTTCTGGAGGCCAGCACAGGCTGCAGGATCAGGGCTTTGCACTGAGGCAGCTCACACAACTCAACCACAGAACCCAAGCACTGTGGCTCAGCTCTCCATCTCTCTGTTTACCAGAACAGCTCTGCTGCAGAAGCACAATCTTCCCTGGTCAGGAAAGATTTCAACAGCTCCCCTTCCTCCCCTTCACAGCATTAGGGCTGTGCAGAACATTAAGCACACGAAGGCATTTAATCTACGAAGCAATTTTAGGTCAAATGTTTATTGGATTGCTTATAAAACAGTAAAAAGGAATAATATCCACTGAGACAATCTTCCCAATTCAAGACATTTAAATACATATTACAAACCGACTCTTTTGAGTATTGTGCATATAAAAGTGTCACAGTTCAGGTAGTGCTGAATACAGTCTTTTTTTTTTTTGTTCTATAAAAAAGCAGAGTCTTTTCATTTCAGTCTCTAGCCGTGACAGAAAAAAAAAAAAGTCACACCCAGCTGGCCAGCCAGGAAAAGTACATACCCATATCCTCAGCCTCAATGTATCTGCAGACAGGCAGAGCAGATACTGCTCCAGCCTGTACAGGATGCACAGACACCATCCCCAAGACAACTGCAGAAGGATAGGTCTAAGATGAGGCAGGCACAAGGATCTCTGCAGATCCATAGGGATCAACTAGCGTTCCCCACCCTGCCCTTCCTYGGCCAGCTCAAGGATCACAGTGCTGCTCCTTCCTCCACCTGGTGCTGGTGTTGTCAGATCACCACGTGGTAGCTGGGCTGCTTCATCTTCTGGTTGGTTCCCCGGAGCCCTGAAACATCCTGGTCGCTTTCAGACTGATCAAAATCCATGTCTGGAGAGAGCAATACCTAGAAAGGAGAACAGAGAGATGCTGATGGAGTGAAAGGTCTCAGATCTTCTCAGTACTGCTTGCTGAACGAGTCAAGCGCCCCTAGAGGGGTCTGCTGCCAGATCCAATCCTCTCTGGCAGATGGCTGAGGTCTCCAAGTCATCTAGACCATCTCTCCAACAGCAGCCAAACAGATCTGGGCACACACACCATGACCATCTGGTGTCCCAGCCGCCTTCCTTGAGAGCACAATGGGCAGCTAAAGGCTCTGCTCCCCATGGGACGGGACTCACGCACAGACATGGATGTTCAGGCCAGGCTGAAGCCCCAGTGGAGATGTACAAACCCCAGGCCACATATTTTGTGAACAGCTGTACCACATGCAGACCTTTTCCCAGGCCCCCAGCTGCTTGTCACCTCCAGAGCTCAGCCAGAAGGGCAAGCAGAGCTCCAGGGTTAGCTTCAGCCATGGCCAGCCAGCTCAGGAGTGGTGTCCTGGCCTGGCAGCACCTTATTTCTACCTGGCACAGAGGCTCAGTCCAAACTGTGAGAGCCAAAACAGAGCAGTGACACCTCTCACTGGTGTTTGAGGTAAGAAAGCACTTTTTTTTTTTTTTGCTACATGACCCAAAGGCTGCCCTTTGCCCCCAGGAACACCTACACCCTCAGGAGTTAACTCCACACCCGGGGCTACCATGGGCTGCTCTAAACTGGCTGCCACCAGCACAGAACATTTGAAAGATGCAGATGGAGCCATGTGCAGGCATCCTCCAGCCACATCCTCTGGAAGAGGAAAAAGGCTGCGTTTTACTCAGGTGATGGCTGCACAAGAGCTGACACCCAGTGCCAGCTAGCCAGCAGGGTGCATGGGTAAATATTCATGGCTGGACAGATCAAAATCATTGAATCCTCAAGGCTGGAAAAGACCTCCAAGGCTGAGTCCAACCATGAACCCAGCACTGCCAAGTTCACCACTAAACCATGACCCTGMGCATCACATCTACRTGTTTTTTGAACACTTCTAGGGATGGTGATTCCACCAYGTCTCTGGGCAGCCTGTTCCAGTTCCTGACCACYCTTTCAGTAAAGAAATTTTCCCTAATGTCCAGTCTAAACCTCCTCTGGTGCCACTTGAGGCTTTTCCTTCTTGTCCTGTTCTTGTTACCTGGGAGAAGAGACTGATCCCCACCTGGCTAAAACCTCCTGTCAGGGAGTTGTAGAGAGGAGTAAGGTCAGCCWTGACCTTCCTTTTCTCCAAGCTAAAGGCTCCCAGCTCCCTCAGCTGCTCCTCATCAGAGCTGTGCTCCAGACCAGACTGTCTGCTCAACTCCAACCTACATCCTTCTCCTCGAACACCCAGGTTTGGCCAAGAGAAGTTGCACTGTCCCTATGAAGTCTCCCTGTGCCTGGCTCAGCAGCCTTCCAGCTCAAAGCCATAAGTCAAGGGATGGTACCTGGGCTTTCTGCCCAGTGCACACACACACAGGAACATCCCCAACAGCTCAACCAGCCCCAGAGCCCAGGATCCCTTGGGCAAAACCAGRAGCACGTGGGAATTACTCTTATCTCTGCCCATCTCCGTGCACACTTGTGAATTCACGTGCCCTCCGCTCAGGCAGCACCACGGGGCCAGTCACCACAGCAACAAAACCACCAAACAGGAAAAACRAAACTCCAGTGAGTCAGTGACTTCAAAGGAGCAGAAGAGCCGCAGGGGAAGATTTCCTCCTCCCCACCCTCACACACCCCCCAGCCCCTCCATCCACGGTCATCTTCACAGCGAGACACCCAAAGGACAGCAGCACACTGGATTAAGCTCTCTTGTTGTTCCCCTCATTGGTCTCAAGGAATTTATTTTTTTTTTTTGGTTCAAGACACACACTGGCAAGATTCCATCTCTCTCACGTGAAGATTTCCTCTGTTTATCACATTAATATTGTGATGCTGTTGAACCTGAAAAAAATGGGTGGGTAATTACTCGCACGCAGCATTGTGAACTCACTGAATTCTGACASGCTGCACCAGACTGGTTGTGGGGCCTGATGAACCGATGATTTGGGTGGGTTTCAGCTGAAAACTCAAATGCCCTGGCTGCCAMGCAGGGATGGTGACAGAGTGTTGTGCATCCAGACCCACTCAGGCCGCTCCCTGCCCGCCATACAGATGCAGGAAGCCACAAAAGCCAGGAGTCCCCAAGTAACCTTTCCACAATTCCCCAGGAAGCACCATCACAAGACAGCACCTCGTTGCTGTGACAGTCACAGGACATACCCTCAGAGATAGTATTCAAGCCCAACTCTAATTTGGGAGTTTTCAGCACAACTTGGACAAGGCTCTTCCCCTGCAGCTGCATCCAGGTCAGGATCACAGCAGGTTGGTGGCACAGCTGGGAATGGGACAAGGTTTCCCAGTCCTGAGACAATGTGCTACTGTCTCACTCAGCAGTCCTCAAATACCTCACACGATCCACAACATGAGTTGCCACAAATCAGCAGGACTGTGAGGTGGGACAGTTTCCTTCCAGAGGCACCTCTGTGCCCACCTTCATTTATCTTCCCTGTAAGGCCCTGGCACCTGAGATCACCATGAGTTTGAGCTAATTAAAATTCAGCTCAGCTAAGAAACAGGCAAATCAAACTTGCTCTTGGARTTTCTAGGTGTTTCAACACTTACAAACAAGTAGCACTGTATGGGTGTTTATCAGCATCTTCACCCTAGTGAATGCCAAAATTCAGAGYTCCTTATGAAGGGAATTAGGACAGGAGCTGAACTCCGTGCTGGCCAAAGGCAGGCCCTCATGTACTGTATTAACTTTCCTCCCAGCCTCAAACTAGCCTCTAGTTTCACCTTAGTGGTTCTTTTAAGTACCACTGTTACTGGACTTTTGCTTTAAGGGTTCTCTCTGAAAATATAAACCTTCAGGAAAGGAACAGAAACTCATCGACCTCCCTTGGGGAAAAAAAAACAACAACTGAAAAAAGATCAAATAAAACATTATTAAAACTGACTTGTTTTCCCGAGTGGAGGAAACAAAGAAATCACGGATAAGATCTCAAGTTCATTGRGACTTACAAGGGCAAGGGAAAAGAGACTCAGGTCAAGGGCAGGACACATACAAAGCAAAAATAAGGGCCTTGCAGATGAATTCACTTCCCCAGGCTGAACAGCACTGGATGGAGACTGGCACGAGAGAGAGATCTTTTTCTATTCCACAAGAGGGCAAAAAAAAATACTCCATGAACATTTATAAKGCAGGGCACGAGACTGAAACAACACAAAGCTTAAGACTGACATGGAAGGAAAGAAGGGTGAAATTCTTGTAACCATAAGAGGGAGTTTGTCCCTTTCAGCGATTCAGTGTAAAAAAAAGTTCAGCATTTTCCCCATTATAAGCAAGAGCCTATCCTCTGGCTCACCAGAGGAGCCTTAAAGCCCTCAAGAGGCTGCCACTTCCCTGGCTGCAGCCACAGAGCCARTAAGTGACACCAGAGGCAGGATTGCTGTTGCCTGGTTTCTTCTTGCTGCCCAGCTGGTCTACCAAGCCAAGGACAGAGCTGAGTTTTCCTGCCACCCTTACAGAAAACACAGAGGGTGGGATTTTAACAGGTTAACTCCAGCCCACCCTTTCCCTTCTCCTTCCTATCTCTCCCCCCTCCTTTTCCAAACACAAGCTGCTAGTTCGTGTGAAAATAATGACACCCCAGTGGTGAGATAGGCAGAGGGGCTGAAATTCAAGCTGGCAGCGCAGTGGGGAGCCAGTGGCGCCTGCAGCGAGACAGCCCCGATGGACCCTGATAAACCACGGGACACATTAGCTCTGCCCTACAGACACTCCTCAGCCCCCCCCCTCCTCCACTGGGCAGCAAGGAGAGGAGAAATTCCCCCAMTTGAACGGGTTATTAGCAGCAACAAGCCCAGCAAATGCTCATTTTCTGCTTTCCAGCCCAAATTCCAGTCGATCCAGCTGTAGGGCTCAGCCAAACATGATCTGCAGTTCACAGCTTAGGAAGCAGACACGTGAAGCAGGAGCCTATGGCTATTCCTCAGGGCCCAGTGCCAAGAAAGAGCTGGAAAACAGGTCACCCACTTCTATATTTCTTCATTAGCTTCCTTCTCTGCCCAAAGTATTTGTCAGGCCACAGGCACAGGAACAGGCCTGAGCATAAAGGAGGCAAACCCGGAGACTGCTCTGAGTAGAAAACAATCCCCTTGGTAGCTCCACTGCAGGGATGGATCAGAGGGYTTCAGGATGGACAGATGGACCTGCATGTTGCCAAATTTTTGCTGAGGTCTTCAGAGAAAAGCAATCAAGTACTTGGAGGATGGGAGAAAGCTTTGACAGGAAGAGGCAGATTGTGGGAGGTGTTTCCACCGCTTGAACCTTCCTGTCTAGGTTGACCTGCTAGGAGAGGCTTTCCTAGCATCTGGAAATCAACAGGTATCATCCCTTTGGATTATCCAAAACTGAGCTAGAGGTCACAAAACACTTGCCCTCACCCAGCTGAGCAAGGCAGAGAGTCCAGTTCCATTTCCATGGAGAACCAGAAACTGCACATCCATGGCAGCCACCATCTACAGGGCTGGATGCTGCAGGGTTTGGTTGGAAAAGCTGTGAGGGAGCTTTGTGTCTCAACTAGAGGTGTCACCTCCTTGCCTTTGCTTCTGAGCTGGTGCCATTTTAACTGACCTTCAGCGAGCAGGGCAGGGCTTTGCCACTGCTGACCTGGCCAGAGCTGTTTATCCGGAGGCAGGGCCAGGAGTGACTCACTTGTGTCAACAGCAGCTCACATCTGCCTGCCCTCCCAGCCAGGGGGAGGATTCCTCTGACACTGCACGAGCAGTGGCCACTTCCCCACGGCACTCCTGGGACACAGAAGCCTTGGCTGCTGTGCAGACTGCCAAGAACACACTGTTAAAGCTTTATTACCTCTGTGCGTGCTGCACTGTCACCAGTAATGGGCCATCCCACCTATCAGCACAAGAGCTGAGTTACTCCTTATGAAAGAGCTCTCAGAGAGCAGGAGCTATTTCTGTTCATCCTGAATTCCTCAGCAGAAGCTACTCCAGGAGCAAGTCAGTGATTGCCAGGAATTATCTTATCTCTGTAAGTCTCGCCAGTGAGCTGCAGGATATCAGTAACTGTACACAGAACACTGAAACCAGGCCTGGGTGCCAGGAGAAGGAAGGGCATTCTTCCCAGGGAAWAAGATTGTGGTCTCTGCCCAAAAGTCAGTAAGAAGCAGACACCACCTACCCAACAAACCACACATCATTAACAAGAACAAAGTCTGCTGGAACTGCAGCATTTCCTCCCACATCATAACTTTTAAGTGTCAAGCTCAGACTACACAAGACAYAGCTTCTTCCATCTAAGGGACAATCATCTGGTTGAAAAAACACCAAATGCTCACAAAARTAGGATTTCAAGCTGAGCCTTGTCCTCTAAAAAGGATGCTAACAATTACAGTAAGGAAAGCAAGCTCTTCTCAGCCAAAATTAATTACAATTAAATATAGCAAAGCTCAGAGTGACAGCTTCAGCCTGCACACACAGGTCAGTGCAAAAGCCAGCTCATCCCCCCAAGATGCTGTCATCATTCAGGGCAGTATTTCAGCAACACTTCTGGGTCGTGACACTGCTGAGGGTTAGACAGAGTTGGTTTGATTTTGCAGGGTCATCACCCACACTCATAAAGCATCACCCCAGGTCTGGGCAACGTGATATTCTGTTACAGGGTTGTGGTAAAACACACAGACCACCCCACAAGTTTGCAGCTTGCTCTGAAACACAAGTTTGCATCCCTGGTCTTACCTGAGATTCCTCAGTCCTCCTGGCCCGAGGAGTTTCTATGGATCCATTGATGTCTAGGGTGTCCTTCTGCTTGTATTTCCTCATGATCAAGCTGTCCACAACCCAGAACATAATGGCCTTGGGGAGAAAGAAGTTACATGAATAGATTGCAGAGACCAAAACACAAAGTCATTCAATCACAGGTATCTCTTCTCCTTTTGGTTTCTCCTGGTGTCCAGCCTTGATCAACTTCACATCTAAACGAGCCCTGCATCAATTGTGTCCATAGGAGTTGGATGAGGCAAATTCCTGAGGTCCCTTCTCATAAAAATCCTGTTGATTCCATAGTTGTTGAAGATCCAGGGAAAAAACCACCACAATAGGCCAAGTTTCCACCAGAAAATAACCACTGAAATAAGCTCCATCCGCCTGCACCACTCCCTGGTCAGTTCTTTGATGACCAGAATTTGCTTTCCAATGTGGAAATGCAGCCTGGGGTGGTGGAGAGAGGCAAGTCAGTCCAACTTTGCCAGTGCTGCATCCACTGCAATGCACAGGGGATGAGCTGAAAAAGAGTTCCACTCCCTGCTTGTCCAGGGAGCATCTGAGTGTTAACACCTTCTTCCCACTTCCCATCCAAACCAAAACAGGTCCAGGATTACCCAGAATCTGGGGAACCAGGAAAGAGTTGAGCTTTTAAGGGTTTTGCCAAACTTTTGGGTTTTGAAAAGAACAACAGCTCTGGGTAACCTGAACACCTTGCCTTGCTGTAAGACAACTGGATGCACTGGCAGGTTGTCAAGGTCACAAGCCACCCTACAGGAGCTTAAAGGGTTTTTGGGCATCCCTGTGCTCATAGCTTGCTGCTGAGATCAGCCCTCAGCTAAGACCCAGCCYGATTCCAAGAGGCGAAGAGTTTCCCACACAGCAGCTCAGACAAAGAGCTGGGAACAGAGACCGTGGCAGGGCAGCAGCAACAGGTTTGAGACAAATTTACTTGTTTCCACACCCTTCCACCCTGTCCCAGCCACTCCAAGGCTGCCCCCAGCCGCTCCCTGTGCACATTCCCATGAGGGTGGACCGTGATTCCCAACCCAGCCCACCCAGGGCTTGCAGAGGCACCACTTACATTGACAATGAAAGGCACAATGAGCATCACCAGGACGAGCTCCAGCTGAGGGTTTGGGATGTAACCCAGGAGGATCTGCTGAAGCTGCAGAGGACAAAACATTTAGAAGCAATATTTGAACAGCTCTGTTGTGAGATCTGTGATGAAAACTGTTTTCCTCCTCACACCAGCAGCCAGAGCTCTGCAGTCTTTGCTTCAACTCAGCTCTTCGGAAGATTAAACAGGATATTCCCTTAGCCCGGCTGCCAAACACATGATTTTGAACAGAAACAAGTACTGTCAGTCTTTCAGTGCAACTATCCATGACAGCAACTGGTGGGACTTCCCTTGGCTCCTGGGAGCTCATCTGCAGAATAAGGACACCAGCCACGTGCAGTAGTCAGGGACAGGAATCCAGGAGCATCTCTGGATCTGGATTCATGCTGCTGAACAAGTTCACATCCAAGCCTGAGCACTGTAGGCTACTGGGTTTGAAGGACTACCCTTGAACAGATAAATGCTCCCAGATTGCTGTAAATAACTCCCCAATCAAGTGCCTGGTACCTCCCAGCCTGATGTAAGTGCACTCCAAACCGAAATTCCCCACTGACTCCCAGAACTGGGTTTTATACCCATCACACCCACCAGGCATGTGGCTAAGAGTCCCACAGGCTATTATTTTTATTTTTTTTAAAGAGAAACTTCCRATCAACACAATTAACATTGCATCAGCTACCATGCAGAAGCAGCTGAGCAGGAAAAGACAACACACTACTTGGATAGCTCTTCCCAAATTCATCTCTGAGAGTCCCCCTAGTTTAGGCACAGGATAACAAAACACCAACATGGACTGACTTGACAGAATAACATAGAAATCCTCTGGCAGAACTGAAGGAGCTCAGCTGCCAGCCCAGCCCATTTTTGCCTTCCAAGAATGGGAAAGAAAATTAAAGCAGCATCTTATTCCATTAGCTTTTGACTAGCAAGAGAATGCACCAAAAGCCAAACCATTATGAAAGTCATGTTTCCCAAAATTTAAGTAATAGCTAATGATTACAGAGTGTTGTCAACAAGTGTAAGATTAAAGGCCTCTACAATAATGGGAACCATGAATCAGGCAAAGCTGACAAGAAACAAACCACAACAGCTATGGCYAGAAAAACACTGCTTACCTTTGTCCAACCAGGGATAAGCAGGACAAGGCTAATCACAGTCTTCTCAAAAACCATTATCAGCAAGTAGAGGATACACTGGCCAATCCAGGCAGCAGCTTGTGGAGGGTCACCTGGAAAAACGTGTTATAAAGCTTATTAAATTTGAGACAGAGGACAGGAGGAGACATCCTTGCAGAAAAGTCGCCTCATGCTTGTTCCTGACCCTCCTCTCTAAAAGGACCAGTCAGTAACCTGCACACTCCTCTATAAAATAAAGTAAACCCCAATAAATCATTAAAGATACCACCTGCAATTTGCTCCTTGCCGAGCCTTACCCACATAGTTGTTAGGAATGGTTTGAAAATTTCAAGTCACCATTTTCACTACAAGCAGCATAACTTCTCAGCCCTGAACAGAATTATTTTATTTTGCTGATGAAGTGAAGGGCTGGTTATGTGATACTGTCTGAGCAAGAGACAGGGGCTCCATCATCCTGGGTTTTAAAGCAATTCACTCAAAAAGAATCAATGCTAATTAAATATGAATGCTTCCAATGGGGTACTCCAAAGTAATAAGGAAAATCATATTTGTTAGCAACAATAATGGTTCTGTATCTATTACATGTGCTTCCTTCAGCTTCAGCTTCCTCTGTGAGCGCCCTGCCAGCTGCTTATCACCTTCCCTGCCTCACCAGAATAACACAGGTCTGTGAAACTCAGCCACCCTATCTGGTTTAGGAAAGCTGCAGCATTTCCTCTTACCACTCAAAAACAAAGATAACCCCTGGAAACACTTGCTGCCAGCATAATTGGGCCGGAATTTGAAATTCCATCTGGGCAAGGGAACCCGTGCAGTTGGCACTGTGAGATGCCAGTGCTCCACATTCTCGTATAGCAGTGGGCTGGCAGCTCTGCCCCAGTTTTCTCCTTTTTCCCCCACTTTTCAGCACAATTCTGTCCAGATGTGGCAGGGGAAGTAAACACCAGCAGTTTTCAAAGGCACATTTATCCACATTTAAACCTCTGGCCACAAAACCCAGCAGCACATACCAGGATTTAGTAACAACTGGKGTCCAACCGAGCCCCAGCTCCATGGGGATCTGCTTCCCAGCAAGTGCAAAACAGGTTTACATGTGTATTTGTCCTTATTCTGTCACTTGTTAGCAATGTATGAAAACATCTGCCTCATTGCAAAGCTACAGCTAAAAAGCAGAGGCACCCAGGTAGCGTCTGCATGCCAAAGGATCACCTTGCACCCCAACTTTTTAACTGCTCAAGCCACAATTGAGAAGGAASCAAAGGAGGGGAGAGGGAAAGATAGGGAGGCCAAGCGTGCAGGGATGAGGAGAGCAAGCAGAGAGAGCCAAACCAGCAGGAGCTGCACGGAGGGAGGGCAGGAAGAGGGAGCCAGGAAGGTTATGTGGAAGCACACCCAGCAGAGCCCGTGGAGGATTCCGGAGAGCGGAATCTCCGCTCCCCGGCAGGCAACAACTTAATGGGTGGTCTGTGAGGAGATGGGAACAGTGCTAGAGGCAGCTGGCAGCTACAGGCTGGTGTCACAGAGGGTTTGATCCTCCTGAAAGCCACTCCTGCTAGACTTGGATGCCTGGCTGCCTTTGGCACACGTTAGGTCTGGTGAACCTTTCTGCCCCACACCCCAAACCCAACCAATTCTCCCACAAAGCCCCACATTACCACCACCCATCAGAGCTCCTAGTACAAACAAAACGGGAAAACAAACACACCCGTTGTGTCCTTCCTGCATTTGAACTCTTTGCCTTTCTCTCTGTGTTGTCAGCTGTGCTCTGTCCCCCACGGAGGGACAGGACTTACAGCCACAGCACCCTTTGTGAATCAGCTCCTCTGCGACAGCACTTGGTGAACACTTCCCTCTGCCATCTCAGCTTGCCCAAAAGGCAGCAGCAAGTTTGAGATCTCTCCCAAATATCTGCCTTGTCACACCCTCTTGGGGACAGGAGGTCACTACCACTTACCATCACATCCTTTGTTCTGCATTCTGTGCACCGGACAGCCCGAGCCAGGTTTGGGCTCACCCGGCTGACACACAGACACCAGAAAAGACAATCTGCTTCTTAACCCACCCTAGGCACAAACCTGCCTGTGTATTCAAGGTTAACAGCCCCTCACCCCAAAAACTTTCCCTCTGTTTTCAGTTTGCAAGAAAGCCATCAAATTGCTTGTGAGCTTTCTTGAGGTTTCCTTCAGAGAAGGAAAATATTTTTTTTCTCTCTGCTAAATAACAGTTTTCACCATGCAACTGCAAGATCCCTCCAGGGGAACCCCACCTCTCCAGGACCAGAGGTCTGCCCCAGTTAGGCCAGCTTCACTGGCTGAGTGTACTGGGCATGTACAAGTGGTACAGCAAGCCTGTACTATCAAACAAGACCCACACCCCTTATCTACCACCTTGTAAAAGGTACATTCACCCATCCAGAGCTTCAAATATTCCTATTTCTCACTCTGGTCTTTCCTGCATCACCTGCAGAAGATGCTGTGAATCTTCTCCAAAGTTAGAGGGACAGCAGCACTTCTGACATGTCCAGGGCAGACAGTGGAAGGATKTGGGAAGAGACCCACAGACCTACACAGGGAGCAGATGGCCAAACTTGTCCCATCACTTTAAGCAGCTCAAAATTGTCACTGTTTTGCAACCTCTTCCTAGAATCACAGACTCATTTAGGTTGAAAAAAGACATCTGAGATCACCAAGTTAACTGCTCCTTGTCCTCTTCCACTCCAAGCTTTGCCTTTGGGCTATGGGATGAGGTGTTTCTGTACAGGAATCCATCCTGGAGGACAGATTTATACAGGACTGAACTTCCATGCCCAGCAGGGAGATCAGAGGRTGTTGTGACAGTTACTTTTTACTGYATCTTGATCTCCCAAGGAYRGGARGCTGCTCTGGACCAAAATCATTCAGGACAAAGGTGAAAATGAAACAGCAGCATGGCCTTAAGGACTGCAAAGATKAATTACAGACAGCAGCTCATTTCCTCTTCAGCAAGGAATTCAGCTGTCTGCTGCCTACCTCAGCAGGTGTGGAGTCAYCCAAGGACCATGGATCCATCTCAGAGTCCAGCACCCAGGTCTAACACCACCAATTCACCTCACTCTGACCAATACCAGGAACATTCAAGTCAACATTTTCAGTGAAGCCTTTGGTGTGGTCCCTGGACAAGSCCATGAAACAAATTTGCCCCATCTCCTCCTTCCACAGTAAGGCAGAAAGGCTGGAGGACTTGAGCTGAGCTCATGTAGGTGCTGGTTTCCTACAGAAAGCTGGTCAGAGGCATCCTCAGATTCAACCTGACGACTTTAATGGCTCAAGTGTTGTCCTGATCAAACCCTGCTCCATGGATGGGAAAGGATTCCTTTTACAAAAAGTGTTTCTATTACATAAATCTCAAAGAGTGCCCACAAGACTTCCTTCCACACCACACTGCCAACCAGCAAAACCTAATCTGCTACCTGCAGGCTAAAATAAAATTAAAATAAAATAGATGTCCTCCTTTTTGCTGCATGAAGAGCTTTCTTTTCCTTGTGGGACAGTGGGGAACTGGTCCAAAGGAATCTTCGCAGCCTTCACACCACACCTGCTAGGAAATTACATGTATCACACTCCCTTTGAACCCWTCCAGTTTCTTGTCTCTGTTTCTAGTTGGGAGGTAACCCAGGACACCTCAGCTCTGCACACTGAGTCTATCACAAGCCTCTCCCTTTAGCTAAAACCTCTTTACAGCCACCTCCCATCCCCACAGAAATTAGTATCCTCCTTCACCCCGAAGGATGCACACACTGAATTTGGACTGCTCTCCTCCAGCAGCGTTGCTGGTGCTCCCCCACCACCAGCAAAACCTCCTTGGAGCAGCCCAAGGACCGCTGGTGCCTGCGGCAACCTCGCACGGACGCGCCTCGTATTCCACTCGTGCGTGGGAGCCAGGGCAGCCCTGCTCGAGCTATTGGAGCTGTTGCCACACAACAGGATTAGTTTTAATCCAGGCTGCCTAATGCACCGAGCTGTCAGCACRGCCCACGTGCTGCTGCCAGACAGCCTTATTTACAGTCTTCTGGGGATGGGGTGTGCTCGGAGCAGGTAGGGGAAAAAAAGCTTYGCCGCAGCCAAAGTGGAGGGCTCAGGGGGTTTGGGGAAAGGCAGATATTTGAAAGCACTGAAAAGTTGTACTGGGTGACAAGGCGGGGGTAGAAAAATGAATAAAAACTTCTGGAGAGGCACTCAAATGGTACCTCCAAAACCAGGGGATCAATTATCAGTGCCAAGTAGGGAGGAGGGTAAGAAATAGCAGTGAACTCTGAATGATAAATCAGGCTTTCAGAGAAGGGAATGTGATGCATCAGAGGAGCCAGATGGGTCCAGTGCACACCTCAGACCCTCTCTGGCATGTTCTTCATCTGACCTAAAATGACTGAATCACAGAATGGTGTGGGCTGKAAGGGACCCCACGGGCAGGGAGACCTCCCACTGGAGCAGGTTGTTCAAAGCCCATCCAATCTGGCCTTGAACATTTCCAGGGACAGGGCTACCCCCACTCCTCTGGACAGCCTGCTGCATTGCTGAGCTGGAAAAAAATGAGTGCACAGCTGGAACCTGCCCCCAGTTTGCAGTGTCACACCCCTGCTCTGGATCTTTGGTCCCTGGGGATATTCCCATTGCAGGGAACAGTGCTGCTGCCACCCAGTCCCAGGAGGCTCGGAGGTTGCACCCCTGCTCAGAGCAAGGGACCCAACCACACAAGCAATGAGCAGAACCCTCAATCCTCTCCTTACTTTCCCCCCCTGGTCCTAGGGGTGGGAAGGCCAAGCAGGCTGAGGAGCAGGACAGCCTCCCAGGTTAGAGCTATTCTCAGCAGTACTGCCTCAAGCATTAGCAGCCAGCTCCCTCGACTGCTCCAGGACGTGGGAATATTTGTTATGGAAATTTTGTACAACATCACCACGGGGCCAACAGCAGCCTACACAGGTCCTCAGTTAAACTCAGCAGCTGGCACAGAGCATATTCTCTTAGAACTAAATTCGACCAGCAAAGTTCAACAGGCCACCAAACAGACTTTGCAGGCCTCCAAGCAAGATGCCTTTCCATTTCCAGACCCTGAACGAACACAAAGCATCAGGCTTAGATAGCCAGTGACCACAGCTACAAGTCAACATCCAGAGGGACATTTTCCAGTGAGAACACTTTTCCTCCCCCTCATTTCTTAGTGCTCCTCTAGAAAAATTCACTTGCACATTGCAGGAAATCTCTCTTAATGCAGATTCATAGCATTTGCCTACTTAGAAGAAATACTGGGGTATTTCTAAAGGAATCCTTGACAATTATTAAACACAATTAAAATGTCAGGGCACTGCAGCCATCCAGAGGTTCCCTCTAGAGAGCTGTTTATTGCCATGGGGAGGGAGGAGAGGGCTGGACCAGTGTGGAGACGAAGCACAAAGTTCAAGCAGGCTTGACCTGCACACTCTGACTGGAGGCAGTGCCCCCCCTGTCCAGTCTGTACAGCCCAAACTGCACCTCCAAGTTCCAATCCCCCTGCCATGGGAAGGGATACCATCAGCTTTCTCAGTGTTCCATCCAGCCTGGCCTTCCACACCTCCAGGGATGGGAGTTGGTTAGTTTTGAGTAGGTGTAAGGTAACCATCACTCCCCAAAGCCCACTTGTACCAAGAATACACTTCCCCAGTCTTTGATCTCAGGAGCCAGACATCCTTAGAAGAGACAGCACCTTCCAAAATGCAGTTTCCTGTGCTTAGAGGCAATTCAGAGAGTAACCAAGAGCTGTTGGAGAAAGATGGAGGAACATAAGCACACAGCAGCCTTTGATTCCCCACTAGCTGTAAAAGAGGTCATTCCTGGCTGCAGCAGTGTTTGGCCATGAGCTCAGGCACAGGAGAGGCTGATCTCAGAATGACTGTTCTTGGGTTTTTGGAAATATGGAAGCAATCGAGTTTTCTAAACAATTCTGGACAGATGGATACTTAAAATAGCAGCACARATTTAAGTGCTTTCCCTTCCCTTTGCTCCCCCATTAATGCAGCTATTGCAGCTGYACAGGGGGAGCCACCCAGGGCCCTGGAGGCAGGAGAACCAACCTCAGAGCAGGAGGAACCACTGGAGCCCAAACCAAAGGAAAACTGCAGTGATCTGCATCAATTGCAGGGATGCAACCACGAGCTGGGAGGACACAGCTGCAACAGACTGGGGTTTTTTGCTCAAAATTGATGCAAGGAAGATGGGTGCTGGCTGTGCTGGACAAAACCAGAACCATTCTTTCCTGATGGCTGGAACAATGGCAGTGGCTGTTTGCRACACGGATTTGGTGCTTCCCTGGTTTTCTGCCCCGCCTCCTCTGCAGGACTGCAGCAGACAACTTCTGCTCCTCGGGAGAATTGAGGGAAGCAACGTCGAGTCTGGTAGAGCAATTAGCCCAGAAAATGAATCATATTCCTGGAGCCTGCATCGAACTGTACAAAGTTTACAAGCGTCTTCCCAACTGTTCTGGGAGTTACTTAACACCCGGGATGAGGACAGCAGTGTTTTCCCTCCCCAACCCTGCAACAGGATTGCCCTGGACATGCCATGTGGCTCCTACCTAAATTTTCCACTGGGGTCACTCYGGCCAGAGAGCTGCACCAAAAACTGTACTTGATGGAGATTTAATCCCYAATTCAAGAACCAAATGCAAGCAACAGCAGAAAGTTATTTTTTACTAATGAAAGCAAGGTTTTCTCAAAGGAGTGAGCTGTTTCTGTGGCCTAAGCCAGCCCTAATGAGGGGCCAGCTACAGCTCAACAGAAGTTCATCACTGCTCTGTCAGTACACTCTTCATGTCTCCCTGCTTCTGCTCAACTGCTGACGTGGCACATGAAGCTGAGGGTGTGCCCTGAGGTGGCTGGAATTGGGTTTCCAGTCCTTGCTGTTCAAAAGGGGAAAAATTCSAGTCCCTGAATCAAGAATATCTGGRTTCTTCTGCAGTSTCATCTGGGTGACTTGAGGGCTCTATTATGAAGGAGGAGCCATGAGGGAAATACCAAAAGGCAGTCCCCACCAAATGCCTGCTGTGAGGATRCTGAGCCTGCTCTGGAAATCAGTGCAGCCTCTGAGGAGAGCCAGCCCTGCCACATCACATCACCTCAACCCATCTGCTGCCATCTCACTCCCACTCTGTAGGTGCTTCTGCTGCCTCACACGCCCAGCCATGCCCTTCATCCTCTGCCATGACCCACTGGCACAGGCTGGGTGTGAGCCTGAGTAAGTTCACAGGTCAGTGGGGTCTCCAAACGAATCCTAGTCCGGCCCAAGTTTCACCAGCTCAGTTATCAGACCACCTACTAAAAACACAAGGAAACAAGACTAACTTCAGAATAGACTTAATGATCAAGGTTTTAACGGTGAGAATGCAATTTGTATGAACAAGATGTATTTTCTGAAGTATGACTGAATTCATCTGTATATGAGATGTTACGTAAAGTAAGTAAAGCATAAATTTACTGCCTTTCCTGCAGCTTCTTCTGGAAGCTAGCTCTGCTCTTTTGGAAGGGAACTGCTACCCTCTAGTGGGGCTGCCTGAGAGGAGCTTTTCTGAAAATTCTCCATCTCAAGGGAGGAGTTTAAAAAGAGAGAGGCCAGGCTTGAGAACTCGGTTTTGGGGCCACGCTGTGCCTGCCTGATGCCTACTGAAGTTCAGCAGAAATGCAAGAACAACTCCGTGTTCTGAACAGAGAGGCCAGGGAAAACCCATGGAAGAACCCCAAACACCTTCACTTAACACATGGATGTCCTGGAGTATATTACACATCCAAGGAAACGTTCAGCTTTTCCTCACCAACCTGCTACACTCAAGTGGACCCAGCATCTAACGCAACGACCACCCTCTGTGAGCTCCTTGGAGAAGGGATAACAGAAGGCAGCTGCTCCCATGTTTTAGCCCCAGACTGCAGTTCCTGCCATTTTCTCGTCCCCATTCCCAGCTGGGAACACTCCCTTGGGGCAGAGCAGCTGATACTCACCATACTCTCCGAAGACCAGGTACGTGTAYTTCTTGTGCTGCACGATCCAGGAGACAACTTTCACACCCAGCCAGATCAGCAGCATCCCCAGCGTGGCATCAAGGATGAAATTAATAAGGTAGCTAAAAGCAGAAGAAAATTCAGGTTTCAGTTGTGCTCCTCAGACTTATTTGAAATCTTTAATTTCAATATGGAAATCCATAAGAAAACCCCCCAAGGTTTTAAATAACCTCACTTAACAACCCAGCCTCACCTCCTTTCTCTTCTATTTCATTTTCCTACAGCCTTACCAGCAATTCCTTCATTTAAAAGCCTGTTCAGGAAAGAAGGGACAGGCTCCACCAACTCTGATATTGCTCATTTATTCATATATTAATGAATAAATATATTAATTAATTCATTCATTAAATATTTCTTGGGCTAGACCTTAAAAGTTACCCCCAAAAAACAAGGCTTTTAATTTGCAGCATCTTTTTGTCTTATTAAGATGAACTCCCAAGTTTCAGAAAAAAACAGAACCAAACTGSTGTGGAATTTCACACAAGAAAATGGCAGCTTTTTTGGTCAGCACAGCTGCTCTGCAAACTGGGCAGCAGAAGAGGCAAAAAGTCCATTTTTCTGAGCAGCTGCAAGAGGCTCCTACAAGCAGAGACACAGACTGAGAGGCAGGTTTTGGGTGAGGTGATGGGCCCTGGCTCAGCAGGCACCCTGAGGTTCCCAAAAGCCCCAAGTTCAGATTCCACTGCAGATCCAGGAGCTGAACCCATCCCTGCCAGGAGATTTGGGCTCATTGGGGTTTTTCTGCAGCTCTGGATGTTTAAGCGTCACTGGGCAGAGTGCCAGAGGCAGGAGACCTGCAGGGACCTTCTTAGGATTGCAGGGTCCAAGCTCTAATCCAGGGCTTGGTATTTAAATGAACTCCAAAAGAAAAAGAAAAAAAAAGAAAATCACACAGAGTTATGGTTTTTTCATGCAGTTTTCCATTATTGCAGTATTTTCTGCCAGATTTCTACAGCCTGAAGAAAATGCCAAGCGCAGAGCTACAGCAATGAACATTTCCTTTTCCAGAACTCGATACTGCCTCTGCATCAAGAAACTGAAAACAACAATCTGCTTTTGGTATCCACTTTGAAAGCATAACATTCAGTTTTTCTACGTCCAAAAGCTCAGACTGGCTTTTTACAGTTTCCAGCTGCTGAAATCAGAGCATTCCACACAAACACGAGGCTCTGGTGGTTTACACTGGGCAGGACACAGGGYATGAGCCTCAAAGCCCAGGGGCAGGGTTGGAGGGTTTTAAGCTGCCTGGTTCAGGATGACAAGTCAGGCAGCACAGGGAAACATAAAACACACATTAAAAATAAACAACACACCCGAAGGGCACAGCATGAGCATGAAAGGGTTTATTTTAAAACAGTGTCTGTTTAAAAAAACAACAATACATCATTTTAGAGGTTATATGCAGCCCCAGCCAAACTTGTGTCTGCTTAAAGAAACAYATCAAGGTGCAGCACTTTATTATATAAAAAGGAGATGGGCCAGAAGGTTTTAAGGAGCATTTTGAAGCCTAGGGGAGTTTCTCAAAATGAGATGAGGTTCATTCTGAAATGAAATTTGTAGCCGCAAAGTGGCTGAAGAAAAGGTGGAACTTTTACATTAAGTCTGAAGCTTGGCTTAGAAATCCCCCAAACAGGACCAGCAGACTGCAAAAAAGACAACCCAGACCACAAAAAACGAGCTCAGCAGAGTTCATCCCCACACAGTGCTTCAAATGGATCCATTCCCACTGTTTATAACCCTTCCCAACACGATTTTTCCTTTCACAGAGGCAGGGCACGAATGCAAGTGTACTTACAGAGAGCAGGGGTCCTCTTCAGTGAGATCTGACAGAAAAACATTGGCAAAGTGGATGAAGAGGGCACCTATTGCTTGCTTGGAGGTATCATAAAACCTGGAAGAAAAACCAAGATTTTCTAGAGGAGCTATGCAGGGAATTTTAYTTCTAAGGGAGCACCAGCTGCTTTATGGTGGTTTCCCTGGGAAGCAGCAGCACAACATTTCATTTAACAACTAAATGTCATGCAGGATACACAGGGGGGCTACAAGATTGTAAGTATAAGAGAAAACAATATTATATACATGGTCTCTTCAAGTTTCAAATGAAAAAATCTCACCATATCCTCCAGGGACGYCTCTCTGCCTTTGGCTCCTTAAATCGTTTCACTGCGAGGAGAACGAGAGAGGTTACACTGCATGTGCAGCCTGCACCAAACTTCACTGGGAAACAGTCAAAAAATCCTGCAGGACCCTCAGCATCTGCCAGTCAAAAGCTGAGACAAGCCAAAGGACATTCCCAGGGTAGTGGTGGAATCACTGCCCCTGGAAGTGTGCAAAAGACATGGATGTGGTGCTTAGGGACATGGGTTAGGAGTGGGCTTGGCAGCACCAGGTTAACAGCTGGATTTGATGATCTTGGAGAGCCTTTCCCACCTTGATGATCCCATGATTCTATTCCCTGACCTAAATACAAACTAAGCAGAGGCAATGCCTGCACCCATGGGTCAGCAGGATGGACAGCAGAGGTGTGTGCTCCTGAAATCCCTCAGCAACAGCATTCCCATGCCATGGGAASTGACCTAAGGAAAGCTAGGAAAGGTCCACCACGTTGTCATAAGACAATGAGGAACTGTTTTAAACTAAAAGAAGAGATATTTAGATTGGATATTGGGGAGAAATTCTTCACTGTGATGGTGGTGAGCTCCTGGCACAGGTTGCCCAGAGAAGCTGTGGCTGCTCCATCCTTGGAAGTGTCCAAGGCCAGGTTGGATGGGGCTTGGAGCAACCTGGGATAGTGGAAGGTGTCCCTGCCCATGGCAGGGGATGGAATGAGATGGTCTTTAAGGTTCCCTTCCTACCCAAACCATTCTCTAGTCCTGTGATCTTCCCAATCCCAGGACTTCAGTCAGGCACRTGCAGGGTTTTGGTGTCACTCCCAAATCCATGGAAAATCAGCACTCCAATGACCTGATCCATTACCGCCACCGACGAGTAACAAAACATCAGTCAAGTTACACCAGGCCTTGCTGCAGCAGTTTGTGTCCTACCCTGTCCAGAAAAAAAACCCCATGGTTTCCCTCATCCAGCTGAATCCTACCATGAGCTATCCCTGCAGCAACGACTTCCACCAGCACAGACCAGGTCTAACCATCATGATGCCCTTCAAAGGTCCATTTGCATTTCACCTTCCCCCAAGCACGAGACCCATGGACCAAGCCAGGGGCCAGAAGTGTTTAAGCCAACCCTCAGCTCACGGGGCCAAGAGCACGATGCTGCAGAGAAGCTGTTGGAGGGGTCTCCAGGCCACCAGGCCGGCCAGATGACCACTTGCCCGACCACAGGGGCACCAGGGACGATTTTCATTATTTCCTTAATGAGAAGTGACATGTTATGTATCCACAGCCACTCAGGCTAGAAATACAGTAATTCAGTGTGATAAGATGACAAGTAAGAGGTAAGAAGTTAATGGTGTGGTGCCTTGTTGAACACAGCTTGTCATGCCTCATTAGATTTAAGAGAGTTATCTGAGACTGTGTAATTATCAGAGACAGTAAAACTGTTGTATTAAAGATAAAAGCTAGTATTATAGAGAAATAATTAACTGCTTAATAGGGCATTTACTGTGCAGAGCTGCAGCAGACTGTCTCCAAATTAAACCAGAAATCCAGCCAAGATTACCAGAGCTTAAACAGGGAGCAGAGTTGTTTGGTASCTGTGACCCGGGGTTAGGGAGGATGTTAAATCCACACAGGAGCAGCACCACATCTTTGAAGACTCAAGGAGATCATGGAGCCCTTTATGAAGCAGCATTTCTGTGCTTAGGGAGCAGAGCAGGGCTCTGGATACTGAGCAAAGTATCCCTATCCTYTTCCAAACCCTACAGAGAGCCAAGCYGYGGCAYGCACAGGCACAGGCTCAGCTGGGTRAGGTTGGASAAAGGCTGAAATCTCCTTYRCTCTTCTCMAAAGGTGTTTCCACTCAYGGCAGTCAACTCAGTTTTCCACCAGCTGTAGGTGTGGGTTTGCTGCCCTGGCTCAGACACATCAGTCCATCCTTAACATTTAATTTAAGGAAAGTTGTGCGTGCATCAAGCAAACAGAATATGTGATATTTAATACGTAGCATCTACGACCAAAATACACCTTTTAAAAACACCTGGAATGAATTAAACATTCAGTTTACTGCACACAGTGTTGTACAAGATGGGAGAGAAYCCCCATTCAATCAGATTAAAAATGACACTGGCATGTACCTGGTGTATACCAGACYAGACAAATCCAGGAATTCTTCATTGTGAGGGTSGTGAGGCCCTGGCACAGGWTGCCCAGAGAAGTTGTGGCTGCCCCATCCCTGGAAGTGYCCAAGGCCAGGCTGGATGAGGCTCTGAGCAACCTGGGATAGTGGAAGGTGTGGAATGAGCAGGGGTGGAATGAGATGATCTCTAAGCTCCCTTCCAACCATTCCATGATTCTGAGATTTTCTATAAGAGTCAGGAGAAGGAGACCCAGATCTATCCCATTAAACAGGAGCAAAGCACCACTGGGATGACAGCSTGTCCTCCTGAAGGTCTGTCCTATTTACCACTCTGCCCCGACTTGGCTCCAGTGCAGACAAAAAGCTGTGAAGTTGAACCAAAAGGGAAGGAAGATGAGTGGCAACTTGAGAGAAATACCCTGCCCACAGCTGAGAAAGGGTAGGGCAGGAAACAAAACACTTCCCAGCCCTTCCTCTTCAGTCAAAGACAAYGAAGATAATACATGCTCGAAATTCCCTCAGAACCACCGGGCTGGGCGGAAGCTGACAGCTGAATGAGAACCTGTGGAATGTTAAAAAAAAAAAGATTTGGAGGAGTCTTTCAATCTAGATCTGGAAATAGCCAGAAAGCTAGAAGATAAAAGCTCAATGACAGCTATCCTCACTCTTTTTTTCCAGGGTAATATAGAGGTAAACATTTATTATGGTGTTCTCTCGATGCAGTAGAAAGGGGACAGACAGGTTGGCCTGCCCTGGACACAGATAACCTCCCTGGAGTTACCTGAGCTTGCAGCAATCAATGTCCCACAGTCTACTTCTGTTYTAAAACGAATTCTGATTGTAATAATTAATTAAGACAAGGACAGCACAAACCACCCTCTTCCCTTGTGCTGTTCCTCACCCCGTTCATGGGGGAGCACCCTCCCTGCAATCGGGCAAATCTGCTGCAGATCTGTGCATCAGCACAGGTATAAAACCCCTAATTTAAGCAGATTAGGCACCATCGACCAGCTGCTGATTAGCAAAACAGGCTACCAAGTCAGGTTTCTCCAAAATTACAGGGGGAAACTGATTTCCCTAGGAGATGGTTAGCCATGCTTGGATGAGAGCCAGACCACCTCCTTGACAAATCTTACTGCAATCGACCACAGGATTCCGAAGTTGAGGTTTGGCAGGGAGGTGCTGACTCAACAGACAAAGCTTTTGGGATTTGATTTACAGGGATACAAGCCTGACCCCGCCGAGCTCAGCCACAGGCCGGGGGGATGGACACTGAAAATAAACTTCATATGAGAAGTATTGTCAGATGCATTAATACAMTTAAATTGTGAAAGGTTCACCAAAAAAAACCACAACAGTTGAAACACCCCAAACTGGTAATGCTGTCACCTGCTTTTAAGAGGGGATTAGCTAAATTGCCTGCTATAAACCCATCCCCGGGGCCACATCCCACTAACAAGAGGGTCAGGACTYTATTTCTGCTTGTGCCCGAGAGGACTCGGAGCTACTGTACCAGGGAGGAAACAGAAGCTCTTCCCCTGCCCAACCTGTGTTATTTTCAGCAGTACAGTCTCCAATAACACATTTCAACCTATTTTGCAGGACACACCCTTTCCCAGGCTTTTTCCAGGCCCCAGGCAGGAAAGAAGCCAACAGGCAGGATACAGAGCCAAAACCCTGGGGGTCTGCACTATTCTTAGCCTGAGCAAGCAGACACTCAGACAGCTCGACCCCAGACACAATGGGAGGAAGCCRCAGCCACTGTTTGCAGAGAGCAGCCAGCGAGCTGCTGGCCAGAAAAGTGTGAAACTTATATCCTCCATCAGTTCAGGGAGCAGCAGAAGTCCTGGTTTTCCTCCTCAAAACACCTTTCTGGTTTAATGACACAGAGACTGCTACTGACTGCCACCCTCTGCTCTGCACCAGGTGAATTCAGTCATTCCCTCCCCAATACCCTCGCACCAGTGCTACAAGAGTGCAAGCCCCTGTAGGAACACTGGCAGAGGAAGGAGTAGAAATTGGGGTTATGTGCATGGAATCACACAATCGTTTGATTGGAAGGGACCTTAAAGAGCAGCTTGTTCCAACCCACCTGCCATGGGCAGGGACACCTTCCCCTAGACCAGGTTGCTCAGGAGCCTCAGCTGGAACATTCATCCTTCTGAAGACTTCAGCTGCCCCAATGAAGGCCACAGAGCACTTTGGCATTCTCAGTTTCAAGCTCTACCCCTTCTGTCTTATTCCCATGCAGATTTTTAGAGCTGTTATTACAGCCAAGTGCCAGGTGGTCACAAAGCAAAGCTGCGAGATAACGAGCATCAGTCATGCTCTGCGCAGTGAGAACAGGGCATTCCATTCTTGGACGACACAGTGGGTCCCACAGGAGACCTGGACTGAGGCTGGGCTCCAGCCCAAATGCAGGGTGYCCTGGAGGAGGCAGGAGTGACTCCCTCCATATAAAGCATCACTACACTGCAAGTCAGCCCCTTGAAAAATGGAGTTTAGATAAGGAAAGATAAAGGCAAGACCATAAGATCCAAGACCATTAAAAGAACAACACCTGAAGAATGAAGTGATGCAACTGGACAGGTAGTTACAGAATCACAGACAGTTTGGGTTGGAAGGGACCTTAATGATCATCTAGTGTCTACTCCCTTTTACTATTAAAGACAGCATTTTATCCAACCCCAACTTTTATCATTAAAGTCTATCTGCCATACAGGTTTCTTACAAATGCTGTTAAAAAAACCCCCGGAAATTTAACAGTGTCCTCAAAGCTTTACTTGCTTCACCTCACAATTACAGCAGACTAATTTCCCTGTTAGGTTTCTTGTAGAATTAAGTCACCCATAACATCCACTGCTCACCACATGCAGCAGAACCAACCCAGCCAGGTGCAAAGGTGCTCAGCTGTCTGTGGATTACAGGTAACTTTTCACACAGCTCTCCTCTGCCAGCTCATTTCCCAGCTCACCCAGCCCCTCTGTCCCTCCAGAAACCAGGAGCCTCCCAGTCCCCGCTCGGTTTGGCTGCTCCAGGGGTGACGGCCAAGCAGAGGTCAGAGCAATCAACAGCTGAGATGCAAAAGCTTTGTGGAAAGCTGTGTGCAGCTTAATGAAGCACACCGAGTGCTGCACAGACCCCGCAGAGTGCAACAMGTGTGCTCCGGCTCATGCAGTTCTCAGATGTACTGAAGCAGAAGAGAAACGTGCTCAGAGTCCTGCCATGTGCAGCTTGGTGCCTAACCCACAAACCTGCATGTAAACCAGCGAGGCCCCGAGCTTCACCCTGCCAGAGACACTGTTAACCTCCGTGGCTTTGTTCTTCTCTAGAGGGAAAAGCACAAACAGGGGTGAAGCTGGGATTTAAATGTGCTTGTGTGTGAAGAATGAAAATCACACACAGTGACCACACGCAAGCAAAGCCAGCAGAGCCTGTCTTGGGCATGGCAGACCTGCAGTGCTCTTGTGTCCTGGGCAGATTTGTTTCAGGACAGAATGGAAGTCTGGACAGATCAAGTCCTCTGCCATTTATTTCTTCTTTTTCCTGACGTGGACTCACACTTCCACCCACACTGAAGAGGTATTTTCAGTGTAAAATCAAAACACAAACCAGAAGGCACTCAGGATGCTTGTGAAGCACAGAAACAGCACATCAATTCAAACAATGTACAGCAACCAGCCTGAACTTAGCACTGGGGCAGGATCACAGGATGGTTTGGGTTGGAAGGGTCCTTTAAAGATCATCTCATTCCGACTCCACTGCTATGGGCAGGGACACCTTCCACTAGACTAGGCTGGTCAGAGACCCATCCAACCTGACCTTGAATATTCAGGGATGAGGCATCCACCATGTCCCTGGGCAACCTGTTTCAGTGTTTCAGCACCCTCACTGTAAAAAATTTCTTTTTATATCTTATCTAAATCTATTCTCTTTCAGTTTAAAACCACTGTCCTTTTTCCTATCACTACACGGCCTAAAAAGTCACAAAAGGTGCCTTAAATTTGATTTATCTGGTGGAGATGAGTACAACAGCTTCCACTAGTCCCTTGTCAAAATTCAGACACTTCCATACAKGGGGATGCTGCCTCCCATTTCACTACCCAACTGCCCAGCATGCAGGAGAAAAACCACACTGAAAGGTCAGCTGGGGACCAGGAAAACACAGGCCACAGAGCAAGGGAATACTTCTGCTGTTCTTTCACAACTGTTTGCCAACACAGAGCCAGTACTTCTTTTACAGGAATTCTGGCAAACTCCTGTTCTGTGGTTCTGCCCCAGGACAAGCTACTTGGARCAGTGTATAAAACATTACCCCAGGTGCTAACAGAGCATCTCCATCACCAAGTCCTGCCTGGGGGCTCAGCACCAGGATCCCTACAGCAAACAGCTCTGCCTGTTGAAGACTAAGCTCAAGGCAAGATGTGCTGGAAGAACCTATCCAGCAGGGATGTGCAAGAGGAGACAGAGGGACACTGCTGTCACATGAGGCAGGATCAAGACATTGTCAAAAGTCAAGCTGAAAAACAGATTTCYCAGTGGGCTGTGGAGCTCAGTCCAGGTCTCCTTGTCTGGCAGCATGAGCACTCTCCCAAGAGCAAAGTTTATTTTCATACCTACAGCACAAGAGCTACTACACCTCATTCAGCAGCTCAGAGGGCTGCCAAGGCAGTTTCAGGAACAGAGAAGGCTGCAAGAGAAATAAATGTTCTTACATGTCCTCCACGCTGTTTGTGGTGGAGTAGAAAATGAGTATACCAGCTCCAGGGAAAGATTTTTTCCATTCACAATGGAGACAAAGATTCTTCAACTCCTAAAATCTGTTTCTTGTGCACTCCAGTTAATTCACAAAGGTGGCTATGGGCTTAAGTTGTACAAAAGATCTTCCCTCATATCAAAGAGCTTTGCTGTCCCCCGTGCAAACCTGGACAACTTTTGCTAGTCCAGAACCCCTTCCTCAAAAAAACCCAGAAGTTTCAATGAAAAGCAGCAACTGCAGGGCCTCAGCCCTCAAAATCACACCCAGCCTCTGCAGCTGAGCTAGCTGCAATGTGCTTTCTTCACTCAGCTGAGCGATCCTTAAGGCAAAGCATTACAAACTACTTCAGATGGGATTGCACAATTATCCACACTCCTCAGGGTCATGACCTCCCCGAGGGGAAGTTCTTGCACAGGAATCCAGACTGCCGCATGCACACAGCTGCTGGGCTCCACTGCCTCTCCTTTCGAGTGTTTGTGTCTCAGTTCTAGGACTGTCCTTACAGCCAAACTGCCTCCAAAGCCACCCTAGGCAGGTGGAAAGGATAACACCTCTTTGCCATTTGATTACCAAATGGGGCAAAGCTGCAGCCAGAGCAAGCCCTGGTCATACTGGAATTAGGCTTGACCACAACCTTAAAGACCTTGCTGGAAAAGCAGGAGAGTGTTTGTAGGCTAAAATGAACTCTGTCAATGAGCTATTGCTCATGGGAGTTGACAAAATTAAAAAAAAAAACAAAAACAAAAACAAAACCACTAAACAGCTGTCCTGACTCCCTGCCAAGGCTGGGCATCATTTACTTCTGGGTCCTGTTTTCACCACACAAAGGACCCATTTCACAAACCCCACTGCAATGGGGAGCAACCACCTCACTCATCCCACTCAATCATTCCAGACTAATTTCCTCCTCCATTCAAGCTTTCCTATCAGGTTGGCAGGAGTGGATCTTTCCAAAGTCCTGAGAAACACAGATTCAAGGACACAAATTATTCTGATAAAACCATAAATTTATCCTTCCTGCAATGGCCATGCTTGGGACCCACAATCTGGAGGGATACTCTGAGCACATCCCATGCACACACACTTGCAACGCTTTGCAGAACACAACATTATTGTTAGTCTGAGCTCCTCTAGGTGTTTTCAAGAGCTCTGAACAGTATCTGCACAGTTTGGAAATCTTATCTATCCACATTCAGGTGCTCCTGTAGCTCGGCTGGTACTTTAAAGTAGAAGGAATCGAAAACACATTGGGTTTGGACAGGAATTTAATAGCACGGTTTGGGTTGGAAGGGACCTTAAACACCACCTAGTTTCAGCCCCCTGCCATGGGCAGGGACACCTTCCATTATCTCAGGTTGSTCCAAGCCCCATCCAASCTGGCCTTGAGCATTTCCAGCAATGTGGCATCCACAGCTCCTCTGGGCRATCTGTGCCAGGGCCTCATCACCCTCATGAACCTCCTTTCCACTCCCTGACCCGTGGCCTGCAAYATCCCAGCAAAGCAGAAATAAAACCATAATAAAACCAACAGAAACACACAGCAAGACTGTCACGGTGCTGAAGGAAGAAGAATCAAAGGGCAGACCCCAGCGACAGTGGCATTCCAAATTCTAGATGATTTAATCATCCAGCTGGGACTGCCTGACTTGATGCTGGGCTGGATGCAGTGAAGATGCCACCAAAGTTCCCAGAAACCTTTTTAATCAGCTCCAGAGGCTTCCATACCACCCAGACCCTGGAGCCTTCTCCTTCCCAGAAGGCTGCCAACTGAAAGGGCCACAGGAATAGCCCAAACGCTGCAAGCTGTTCCCCAACACAAGGCTGTTGGTGAGCCCACCACAACCACCATGGGTTAGGAGTCAGCACACAAACAGCCCCTCCAGCAGATCCAAGCAAGCCTCGGGCTGGAAGAGTGACTGGGGCACAGATAAGGACCAGCTGGGGTGGATTAGGGACCACCAGCCCAGCTGCAGCCAGAGGAGGTGCTGCGGTTGGGATCCCAGGGCTGTAAACACATCTGCCCTCGGGGTCCCAGCCAGCAGCTCCTCCACAGCTGGATCACAAGCAAACCACACGGATCAGCTTTCGGTTTCTCTTCACTAACCCAGAGGCTGGAAACGCTCACRGAAATACCAGCCCCGGCACCAAGGGGAGGACAGCCCAGGGTTGATGATTTGCTAGCAGGGGTTATGTAGCCTCACCCACAGGGGTATTCCGACATGATTTACCGATGTCCTTGATTTTATGGGACACCTCGTGGAGTTTACGGGACAATTAACCCATATGCATGAATCACTAGGGGAAAGAGGAACAGAAAACGAAATTAATCTATTCTCGCTGTCAATATTTGGCAAAATACAAGCACTGACATGTTGCAACTGGGCTGCTCCAGCTGGAAGAAGGTATCAGTTATCCCTGGAAGAACTTGTTGCAGTTTTCCCTGGCAGCCTGGCGTTAACCACAGCGCTAGAGCCTTTGAAAGTGATTTCCAGAAGGCAAGAGGGGGGCAAGAGAACCTCCAAATCTGCAGCTACTTAGCCAGAAAACTTGGAAGTTTCGGTTCACTGTCACCACAGGCTTTTGAACAAGGAAAACAGATCGAGTTCTGGCATGTTGATTCAACTTGTGTTAAACCACTTAACCCTGAAGAGCAGCAACGCACACATCGCTCTGAGCAAAACACAGCTGCAGCACGAAACAACAGTGAATTTTCACGGCTCTTTCAGCATTCGCGCTTCCCACCTTTTCACAGGATCGCAGAATCAATGAGCTTAGAAAAGACCTCTAATATCAGCAAGCCCCATCGTCAACCCAGCACTACCAAACCACGTCCCCGAGTGCCACATCCACACATCTTTTAAATCCCTCCAGGGACGGTGACTCCACCACTGCCCTAGGCAGCCCGTTCCAATGCTTTCTCCTTTCGGGAAAGAAGCTTTTCCTAATGTCCACTCTAAATTTTCTCCAGCGCAACTTCAGGCCGTTCCCTCTGGACCTGGAAATCACACTCCGGGTGATTTTTCCTCCCTCCTCAACCGATTTCTCTCACTACCACCCTTTCCCACTAACCAGCAAAACGCGTTCTCTCTGCAAGCTCCTTCCCCAGCCCTTCAAGCCCTAAAACTTCGCAGCCGAAGCAAAATTAAAGCAAACAGCATCGCAGCGCAATTAAACCACCCTCCCCGCGCAGCGCTGTGCCGGACACCCGCCCCGTTCCTGTCAGCTCCTCCCCGGCAGCTCCCGGGCTCACACCAATAGTTTTTTTTCCCCTTCATTAAAATTTTCTAAGTGACTGAGCAATGGCTCACGCCAGCGCGGCCAATTTTCGCAGATTACAGCCGCGGAGCTTCATTACCATCCGATTAGGGGCTGGGAACGGGAGTTTTAAGCAGGAGCATCTGGCGCCGCAACCGCCGGCTCGGGAACAACCACAGCCCGTCCCTTCCCCCGGATCCCAGCCGGGAGTTAACGCAAAACTTGGTGTTTTTTAGGAGAACGGGCACCCAGCCTCGAGGTGTCGCGGTCCCCCCCGGTCCCCTCGCGGGCAGGGGGTGCCCCGAGCCCCCCGGTACTCACGCATGAGGGTGCTGAAGGCGCAGAGAGCCAGCAGCGCCTGCAGCAGCACCCCGAAGCGCCCCAGCAGCGCTCCGCTGCCGCAGCCGTGCGCCCGGCGGGGGGCGGCCATGGGATGCGGCATGGGACGGGATGGGATGGTGCGGAGCGGTGCGGGATAACGCGGGTCGGACTGGAGATGGGAAGGGGAATGGGACGGGGACGGCCCCGGCGCGCACAAAGGCGGCCCCGAGCCGCCCCCGCCCCCCGGCCCGCCCCGCCCGCAGCAGCACCCGGGGCGGGGCGGAGGGGAGGGACGGGATGGGGACGGAGCGGAGATTGGGGTGGGAATGGGGTTGGGGGCGAGGATGAGGGTGGGGACAGGGAGAGGGAAGGGGACAAGGATGGGGACAGAGACGGAAATAGAGATGGGGATGTGGATGGGGTTGGAGATGGGGATGCGATGGGGATGCGATGGGGACAGAGAGAGAGATGGAGACAGAGAGGCACGGGGGTGGAGATGGGGATGGAGATGGAGACAGGGATGGGGATGGGAATGGGAATGGGAATGGGGACAGGAACGGGAACGGGAATGGAGTTGGAGTTGGAGTTGGAGATGAGGATTGGGACAGGGAAGAGGGAAAGGGACAGGAACGGGAACGGGAATGGAGTTGGAGATGAGGATTGGGACAGGGAAGAGGGAAGGGGACAAGGATGGGGACAGAGATGGAGATGGGGATGTGGAAGGGGTTGGAGATGGGGAAATGATGGGGACAGAGACAGAGATGGAGACAGAGAGGCATGGGGATGGAGATGGGAATGGGGACAGGAATGGGAATGGAGCTGGAGACAAGGATTGGGACATGGGCAAGGATGGGGACAGAGATGGAGATGGGGTTGTGGAAGGGGTTGGAGATGGGGATGTGATCGGGACAGAGAGAGATGGAGACAGAGAGGCATGAGGATGGAGATGGGGATGGAGACAGGGATGGGAATGGGGACAGGAATGGGAAAGGAGCTGGAGACGAGGACTGGGACATGAGCAATGGTGGGGATGTGGAAGGGGTTGGAGATGGGGATGCAATGGAGATGGAGAAGGAGACAGAGATGTATGGGGATGGAGACAGGGAAGGGAGTGGGGTTGGAATTGGRGATGGAGAAGGGGATAAGGATTGGGACAGAGAAGGGGACAAGGATGAGGACAGAAACAGATGGAGATGGGGTTGGGGGTGGGGATGCAATGGGGAGAGAGAGACAAAGACAGGCATGAGGATGGGGATGAGGATGAGGATGGAGATGGAGACAGGGATGGGAATGGGCATGGAGATGGGGATGGGGACAAGATTAGGACAGAAAGGGAAGGGGACAAGGATGGGGACAGAGATGTGGAAGGAGTTGGAGTTGGAGATGCAATGGAGACGGAGACGGAGGCAGGGATGGGGATGTGGAAGGGGTTGGAGATGGGGTGGAGGTAGGGATGGGGCAGATGGAGATGATGTGGATGTAGATGAGGTTGGAGAGGGAATGGAGATGGGAATGGAGACAGGGATGGGGAAGGAAATGAAGAGGGGGATCAGGGCGGAGACAGGCAGAGACAGGGATGGGACAGGGACAGGGTTGCGGATGTGGATAAGGATAGAGATGGAAACAGGGATGRGKATGGAGACAGGGAYAGAGGTGGGGATGGATGTGGAGATGAGGATGGGGGATCCTGGAGGGAACTTGGGTGCTGCATTGAGGCAATCATGCTGAGGTTTGGAGTGCTGGATTGGGGGAGTCCTGGTGGGGTTTTGGGTTTGCTGATGGGGTCAGATTCTCAAACTGCAGCCTCAAACCTGCTTCTTTGCTACTCTGTGTGATACTGCTGCCACCCACCTCTACAGCTGCCCCCCAGAGGGCAGGGTTCGTTTTCTCTCTCTCTTCAATACACTTGGGGCCATCTTTAGGGAGCACTGAGGTCACATGCTGAAGGTTTCCTCCCTGATTTGGCAGGGTRGGAGCTTGTGTTTTGTTACGAAACCAAAGAGGCTGCAAATCTTATCCTATCATATGACTCTGAGCAATGGCCTTAAAAACAGCAGTGAATGCTATGAGACCAGAAAATCATGGGAGCTGGCCTGATTCCCGAGTAGGTCCAGTTTACAACACAGGAGGGAATTGTGTTATACGTGGGCTTGGGAATGCCCTGTCCTGGCGAGGTCAGTAGTGCCAGGCAGGCTTGTCCCTCCTCAACTGAACCATCACATCCCCTGACTGCACATCACTGAAACCACCCCCATAAAACAGTCCCTCCTTTTTTTTTTTTTTTTYCYCAAGGTTGGATTGAATTTGAGGTTGATAAATGTTCATTTAGCTCACTGACTTTAATCATGGTTTAATCACGAGTTCAGTCAGGAAGGTGGAAGTTTCATCTCACTAACTCGTTTTTCAGCTGATTTTGTATGTGCAATTGTTGGTTTCATAAAAAGGTTCATTCCCCTGAGCTGGTAAATCTGATTGTGTTTCGCAGTCAGTTGCCCTTATATTAAATTCTAAATCAAATATTAGAGTTGGTACTCTTATATAAAAAGAGTTGAACACATGATACGTGGAAGCATCTATTAAGCAATCACACATCTTAACACAGATTTCCTCGGGCTCTAACTTTTTGCATTTTCTCAGATTTCCTAGGCTGCTGCTAAAGAAGCATTCTCTGGAATTGCTGGATGGTAATTTTTCCCCTGGGAGCTGCCTTGGACTCCACTTGCCCGGGTACAGCACAGCAACTGGTGAAAACAAAGGGGAAAAATAAAAGACGTTTAAACAAGATGGGTATTTCTTAAACAAAATTTCGGTTTCTATGAATAACCTGCAAATTATCTGTAAGAGATACACAAAGACACAGTTTTCCAAAGGCTCCCTCGGAGCCAGTGCTGCCTCCTCCCCTTTCTTCAAGCCCAATTCATGGTGGTTTCTCCCAGCGGCTTTATCAGCAGGACAAAGTTGTCCAGGCCTTATTTCCAGGTGCTGACAGTTTTGCAGGAGAGCAGAGTGCCTCCCATGTGGGAAAACACTCAGGCTCCAGGAGGGCAATAAACAGAACACGCTGATTTCCCCCCTCCCTGCAGGAAGAGGGAGATCTCCTCCTGTGGCTGTTGGTGCTCCACACTCCTCCGTGAAAACACAGCTCTGCCTTATCAAAAGCATGATTTGCACTTCAAAATATTTGGGCTTTCTGAAGCCGTGCGAAAAGTCCTTGAGTTTTGACTCTAYTAAATTCTGCTCTATTATTTTGCCAGTTCAGACACCTCACTACTGGCTYCTTGCTGGTTTTCACCAGGGTTTTTTCCCTCTCCAGRGAGACTTTAGAGCCCCTTCCAGTACCTAAAGGGGCTCCAGGAGAGCTGGAGGGGGACTTTGGACAAGGGCATGGAGTGACAGGACAAGGGGGAATGGCTTTAATCCGACAGAGGGCAGGGTTAGAGTAGATATTAGGAATAAATTCTTCCTTGTGAGGCCCTGGCACAGGTTGCCCAGAGAAGCTGTGGCTGCCTCATCCCTGGAAGTGTTCAAGGCCAGGTTGGACAGGGCTTGGAGCAACCTGGGATAGTGGAAGGTGTCCCTGCACATGGCAGGGGTTGGAACTGGATAACCTTCAAGGTCTCTTCCAACCCAAACTATTCTATATTTCTATCATTTCAAAAACACTCAGCAAAAGAAAAAGCAAACCAAGTAAGCACTTAGGCAAGAAGTAGAATTTAAGGAATCATTAAAGAAAAAACAAATAGCTAAGAAAAATCAATTAAAATATTAGGCCATGTGCTTGAGCATAAAATCAGGAAAACCAAGACACCAAAGTGATTTGAAGTGATAAGGAATGTAAAAACCAATCCAGGCTATTTATGAAGGTATGAGGAAAATGAAGGATGRAGTAAATCCAGGAAATCTCTGTAGGAACAATATTATGCTCTATGATATAATGTAGTGATGCAATAATAATAACAAAATATTTTACCATCTGGAATAGAATGGAAAACCAAACAATGGAAACCACAGAAAATACTTTCTCTTTTCCATCCTTCCAAAAAGGATTAGCAAGTGAAATGAATTTAAGACAACGGGAGCAGTGATGATACAAGAACTGGTTAAAAGGTGAGAGGAGTCAAGACTGATGAATTCAAGGGCCTGAAGAAACCTGAGCAAGAGTAGCTGTGAAGTGGGCAGAGCAAAGCCTGGCTCCTCGGGGGTTATCCCAGSAGAAGGGGAAATGCTGTGCCTGGCTGTGAGGAGGGGAATGAGGGTGTGGGAAATCACAGATCCACCAGCTTCATTCCAGTAGCTGGGAAGATACTGCTAAAAATTATCAAATAATCAATTTATAAGCACCTAACAGATAATAAGGTGATAAAAACCAGCCAATGTGGATTTGACAAGAATAAATCACGTCAAGGGAGTTTTATTTCCCACTCTGAGAGGATGAGTGGATGTACCTTGACTTGGGGAAGGTTTGCCTTGCTGCCCCAGTAAAAACCGAGGGAACACACAGCTCCCATGAGCTCTGCAGGAGCACCACCTCCAGACAAACCCCCACCAAAGCCCCAAAAGCTCTTTGCTGCTGCCTCRGGAGCAGTGTGACGGCTCCAGGTGGGCATCTGAAGCCAAGTGAGGTAAATGAAACCCTTAGGAGAGGATCGAGGTTATCGAGCCGGAAGAGTCTGCAACCGTTTGTGGGGTTAGGGTGAAAATTAGGGATTATTTTGTTAAACTGAAGGGATGGTTCCAACGTGAACAGAAGGAAATGCAATGAGTGACAATGAAGGAAGGAGGCAGAAAGTGGCTGGAAAGGGTATCAGGAGTGAAACACAAATTTTGTAAAGAATTTAGTTTTAAGTTAAAGCAGTTAATTTGAGTTAGCTAAAGCCATATAGCAGATAGATTCAGCTGGAGTTAATTAAGAAGTTAATAATTAGCTGAGAAAGAAACTAGGAGAAGGCCTCTGACTGATTGTGCGTCACTAGAAGTTTGTTCAGCTGTACCCACATGAGAAATAGAGAAACTGAATTAGAGAGATCAGAAGGAGAAGAGACATGTATTAATTACTCTGTTTGAGGAATCTGCTCATGAGTAACAGGGAGGGCGGAACATGGCGATCTCAGGGTCAAATCAATTGTAAAAGTGCAAAAGTAGAAAGGTCAGGGACGAAGACTATGGTCTGACTTCATCAATAGCCCATTCCTCAAGCCAAAATAGACCCCAGACCCATTTAAGGAGTGAAGTACGCATGCTTAATGACATTTAACTAATTACCATAGGAAGCGGGAGATGGGAGGTGTTCATGTTATGACTATGTATTTGTATTTTGAATATTCAAGGCTGTTGTAGATAAATGGATTGTGTATTGTTTTAGAAATCGACASTGCGTMSTAGCACGTAGCTGTCCCAGTGCTGTCATTAAACATACTTCTTTCTGACTTTAACTAGTTGGAGAGTCTTTGTCCGTGGGGGTTTGTAACATCTAAGATATTTTTCGTATCAGGAGGTGTAAATGGCCTGCAGACAAAATGTGAGCTGATAACAAAAAAAGCTATTGCAATGAAGCACATCCTGTTTCAGGAGGTGATCTGGAGTGTTTTATAGAAAAATTGGGCATTTGCTGGGTTCGGCCCAGTTTTGCCGTCACACAGAGATGTACACATGCTGGAGTCTGGGGAAAGCAGAGAAGAATGGCAAGCATTTGAGAAAATAGGAAACAGAAAGGAGATGGAATATTTTCTCCCCCAGAAAAACCTGCAGGAATAATAGGTGTCATCAGAGGAACAGGGTTTGTGGCAAAACTATTCCTGTGCAGTTATAAAAAGTTATTAAAGTTATTGGAGTTGTTCTGCCTCGAAAAGACAAATCAGTTTTTTGTTACAAAAGAAAAAAAAAAAAAAGAATTGTCCCTCCCATTGCTGTGGCTCATGACAACTGTCTGCACATCCGTCCTTTCCCACGTGGACCCAGCTGGGAYGTCTGCCACAAACACAGGTACCTGCTCACACTCAGCTGCCTGTGCTGTGGCTGGGCTCTGAGTTCAAAACAGACCCGGGAGGAGGACACGTTTTTCAAGGCTTCCTCACTTCAAGGGCACTTAGCTGTGAGAAGCTGCTGGCTTGGGATCCAGAGGGATACTYGGCACAGGGCCAGGGGCTCCAGATTATTTGCATCTTCTGCTCCTGGCACGGAGCTGAGAAGGAAAGAAGAGTGCAGGAGAGAGCATTTCCCTGCATGATCAGAGCCCCACTGGTTTGGTTGTGTTTTTTTTTTTTTTATGTCTACTACTTTTTGTAACGTTGCCATGGCCTGGGCTGCCCTCAGTGCAGTCCTAGTACAGTCACAGGATGAAAAATCCAATCCCTGCTCTGTACAAGCTGCTCTTGGGTGGGATCCACCTCACCTGGCTTCAGGTGTCCTCTTTTGAGATATCTTTTKCCTCCTTTCACAGCCAGTGCAGAGGAATAACCTCTTTGAGGACACCTTCCTTTGACCATCCTGGTCAGATGGATTAAGTCAGCTCCACGCAGTTCAGTGCTGGCCCCATGTCAGACAAGAGTCACAAAACCATGAATGTCCATTTTTTTGTATCAACACAACATAGTTTTCTTCAACTCACTTGCCCCCAAACACTCAGGTATTTTGTACCCCCAGTGTCCCCAGTGTGGTGGTGGGGATGGGGAAAGGGCAGTGGCAGCTCTGCAGATGGTTATTGTGGTAGATTGGAGGGGGACACACAAAGCTGCCCTTTCCAGAGTGATGCTCATGTAAATTATTCATCTGCTTTTATTTATCATGTGAYGAAGAAATTACTCCTGAAAAGAAGATCTCTTGGGAAAACTTCCTTTAGCTGATAGTTGGAACAGACTTTATTCATGCTGCCAGCAGTGATGATCCCTGCTGATTAAATAGTAGCTAGACCTTATTCTTGCTGAATTACCCATTTTACAAGGCTTGGCACATTTAACAATCAGTTCCAGGTTATATTCATAAGCAAGAGGCCAACACCAATTTTTGTATCAGCCAGGACTTTGCACTCCAAGGAGTGATTGTCAAGGTAATTCTTTTCTGTTTCCAATAAGTGCTTTAGCTGTGTTATTATGAGATGTTCAATGTCTCGCTCTGAATGAATGGGAATAATTTCCCACTTTCCAGAGCCTGTGGCATTGTTGGCTGGCTGAGCTTGGCTTGGGGCTCTCCAACATCGCCTGCCCCACTCACCCTGGCTGGGTGAGCCAGAGGGGCAGGGGACAGTGGCTTTCAGGGCTGTGCCCAGCTGTGTTGAAAGGCAGAAAGAGGCAGCTTTCAGCTTCCCTTTCCCCCTCCCCTCATTCAGAACACCAATCAACACTGAGCACTTCCCACTCTCCCTGGACAGCCATCCCTTCACTCATGGCTGGAGACACAGGTGAGAGGTCCTACAACATCACAGATAAAACCCTCACAGGTCTCACCATCCTTGTGGGACGATGTCCCTGCTTCAAGGGTGCCCCTCTCTCCATCATATATCACCCACATCCCTACAGAGATGAAGGTGTCCYTGCCCTTGGCAGAGGGTTTGAACTGGATGATCTTTAAAGTCACTTCCAACCCAAACCATTCTGTGATTCTGAGATGATCCTGAGGCTTGTGACTATTTGGACAAGGACAGAAATGCTAGAAAGGCTCAATATTTGGTTTTTTTCAATCATTTTCTTTCTTGGAAATTAAAGTTTTGTTCTTCTTTTGTAAGAATGGCCAGATACAAGTTCCTTCAAGCTTAAGATATGTTTGAATTTATGGCCATTGAGACCTGGGCAAAATGCCCTCGATGTGAACTGCAACAGAGTGGATTTCGGTTGGCATCAAGACACTTTTTCCAGGACTAAGGCTAGCTAAGAGATGCAGTAAGTTCTTGGGGGCAGTGGGAAAAATTCTGCTACTGGAGGATTCTAGGAACATCCATCTTTTTGGAATCATGGCATCATTTTGGTTGGAAAAGACCTCTAAGATCATCAAGTCCAGCTATCAACTGAGTCCAGCCAGTAGTTTTCTCTCAGGGACAGCTGGGTAATTCCTGCTCGAGGTGGCAGGACGGATGAGTTGATCTCCTAAATTTTCCGTGAACTGCATTTTCTGGGCTGCCCTGCTTCCTTTTGCCAGCCTATATCTCCAGCCTGACCCTGTGATGCTTTGTTATTCATTGGACAGACAGGAAGTGTCCTAATCCTGTGCTTTTGGAGATCTTACTCCTCTCAACACCCTTCCAGTTCAGGGGGATCAGACTCCTCTTCAGGATAAAAAAAAAAGGGGGGTAAAGAGRAAAAATCCAAACAAATATAGTTTTGTTCTTTACAGTTCTCCTGTCTCTCTGGCAGACCTGAGATTGGCTCGGGAAAAAGGAAGCTTTTTTTCTCTGCACGGTCGTGGGTTTGGATGAATCCTTTCAGATCTTTAGCAGGGTGTTGGAATCTGACAGCCTGGGTAGCTATTTATGCAAAAAGATCACTTAAAGAGATGGAGACCTACCCTGCTGGAGAAATGTTAAATATTCACAGCGTTCCTGTAGCACRAACCAGAGAGGACCTTGATTATTTTCCCCCGAGCTCCATCGCTCATTGAGAGCCTTGAAATAAAATGCTAATTTGCCAAGACCTGGCGAATATTCCCTGCTCCCCATCCCTTCTCCATTTGCACTTGAAAACCACAGGTTCCTTCACAAGCCATCCTTGATGTTTTATGAATGTTATAGCTGAGACATCGCTTCTACTGCCTTTAATGCATTTTTTACAGCTGCAGCACAGATTTGATTTCCATTCAAGCTGCAAGGAGTCATCCTGAAAGGGACCTCAGTTACCTCTCCTGAGGTGTCTCCAAAACAGCACATGCTTACCTGACCTCAAGCTAATAACCTGCTCAAGGACTCTGTTTCACATTTGCTGTGCAATCTCAGCTGCAGAACTACAGGTCAGGAGTGTGATGTGTCCTCACAGGTACAAAAAAGCTTTCAGACGAGGGCTTGACCCTTTGGCCAAATTTCACTTGGATTAATGAGGGTGTTTTCCTTGAGAAAAAACAGCCAGGTGTGGAGGGAAAAGGGTGTTCATAGTGTTTGGATTAGAAATGATGCAACAGGTATTGCAACAAGCAAGCCTTCTTAAGGTTCAGGAAGAAGATTGACTTCAGCCTAGAAACCTCAGTCAAATCTGCCCCTGTGCTACCCACAGTGTTTCTTCCCAGGGATTGCTAAAAAACCCATCAACTCCCTTAAAACTGTTGTTTTTTACTCTCCTAATWGGTCTCTGATGAGAAACATCCCCCTCCTTTCTTCAGGGTGAAAGTCAAGTGCGGAGACTCACAAGCCATTTTTGGCCATACAAGAAGCCCATAATGATCCTATTGGATATTAAATGGGAGGAGGAATCAAAGCAATGAGACTTGTGTCACTTTTCTTAGCATCCTTGGGATCCAGGAAGCCAGTCCCTGTGAGTCCCAGCCCAGTCCATCATCCAACACACAAACACTGGGTGTGCACTGCAGAAGGCACGAGAGCTGATGAGCTAAGCCAGTTCTTCCTGAAGATCTGCTGGCATCTTGGTTTTAGGTTTAATCCATTCTCAATGACTTCATCTAGTTAGGCAAGAAACAAAACTCACAAAGAAAACACCAAGGGGGGAATTGCTCATTTCTCCTGTGATGGGTAACCTCAAATCTGGTGGTGTTTAGTAAAACRCTTTGCTCTAAAATACGCATTTTATTTAAAATAATAAGTTTGCTGTTATTATTTTTTTTTTCATGAGGATGTCCAGTGGTTTTCCAGAGCAATGATTAGGTTACTAAGTGATTAGGTTACTTAGGTCAGTCCTGTGTTTTTTGAATTCAAGGGGAATCTTTTTCTTGGTTCCAGCTRGCGTTAGATCAGATGTGTAAATCTCACCCTTACACGAGATCTGATACAAAACAATCTCAGTTGAAAGAATCCMTTTACTGGAGATGTGTTTTCACATTTTAGTTCCCAAACACTGGACACATGCCACAAATAGCCAACACACAACTTCTTYCCAAACAGAAATATTATAGCATAAATCTGTACAGGTACTGAGCTCACCATCTCTGGGGAGGTTCTGCAGGGAGGCTGGAACTGCAGGGCGTTGCTTTTGAGCACTCAGGGTGTCTGAGATGTAGCCCTGAAGCCAAAGTTGGCTTCCTAGGCTTCCTCAAATAGTGCCTCTTCACCTCAKTCCAGAATTTTGCTTCTGGAAAGATCCGTAAAGTTATTTACAGAGGAGCCCCAATGCCCAGATGAGCACAGCTCGCAGACAAGGCTTGCTCTGGCTCCAGAGCCCAGCACTGTGTGGATGCAAAGCTGTATGAAATGCCTGGCAGCTGTATCCCAGAGAAGCTGTATCCCAGAGAAGCTATATCCCAGAGGAGTCATGATTTTACTGTATTTCCATCTTTAGCGGAAGAGAAAAATATTTGAAGGAGCAAGACAGCAACTGCTAGAGATGCTCATGCAAATCCATCCCACCCTGCTCTTGCTTTCTATAAAGAGACTCCTTTCCAACCTAAATGATTCCATGATTCYAGGAACATAACATAGCTAAAAGTTCTTTTTGTAACAAAAAGTGTTAGAAAATTGATTTACAGCGTAATTTACAACCCCCCAGTCACTGTGTGTGTCTGACACCAGATCTGCTCTTTAAAAGCTTTTCTGACAGTGTTGCACCAGCGAAGGGGTGAAGATTTACAATCACCTCCCTCTGGTGCATGAAGTTAAAAAAAAGCTTTCAACTGGTCTAAATTTTACTCGTTGCACCAGAATAGTAACTCTACAGCCTGAACAGCTAATTTTTTGCAAGGAGATCTGTGAYTTTTGCCATCTTTTCCCACATGAGCTTTTGGCACAGCTCGAGGTGGGGGTCCCAAGCCTGAGACTTTTCCTCTTTGCCTGGGAGGAATAGGTCTGTACCATTCAATAAGAAATTATTTTTAATTCAATACTTATTCAGACTCACCCTAAATGGTGTTTCTACTTTCTTCTTCTGTTTTTCCTGCTTTCAGCTTTGCTGCTGTTATAACAGATGACCCCTTACCTGATGCTGATGTAGGCCATATGTTCTTTTCCTCCCCATCTCTTCACTTCTGGATGTTACAGCTGAAACACAAACCCCTGTATGCCCAGGGATTTCCAAAGGCCAGAAAACATCTGCTTGCCATCACAGATGTTTGCAAGTTAACACATGGATGAAATAATATCAGTCAGAGAGATTCAGAACTGATTCAAACTTTCAAAATTAGACATAAATGGTGCTTTGATGAAGACTTAAACAGGGATGAAAAAATCAAAATGTAGGAAACAGTAAGACAACAGTTGCCAAATGGATTTCCACCATTCAGACTGGAGTGCAGACACCCAAATCAGCTTGCTTACAGSAATCAGTCTGGCTGTAGCAGGAAGAAATGCCTGTGTGGACTCATTTTCCTCTGTTTTCAACAGGGAATGTACTGCAGCAGCTTTATAGGTATGTCTGCAGCAGGGCTGAAGGCCAGGCTGGCTGGGGCTCTGAGCAGTCTGGTGTGAGAGCCTGAAATGTTCATGGTCAATGGCTCAAACATTTGCCCATTTGTGCTTTGCTGGTGCCAGGTTTGCACCCCCCCAGGGGGAGGAGGAGAGTTTTTKGGTGTGTGGAGTTGTTTCACTCTAATCTGCCCCAAAGGATCTATTACCAAGAACCTGAGTTCCCCTCACCTTCTGGRGTGGGTTGTAACACYTGATCTSGTGGAAAATGTCCCTGCCCATGGCAGGGGGTTGGAAAGAGATKGTCTTTGAGGTCCCTTCCAACCCAGRCCATTCTGTGAGGCCAGGGAGGCAAGAGTGAATTCGGAACCCATCCCAAACCAAAGAGGTGAAGTGGGAAGTGGTGGCTTAGGGACATATCCATGAAAAAGGGAGAACCAGCACAGCCACATTCAAGCAAAGTGCAAAGTGAGTTTGTCTCTCCAATAAAACCAGAATTTTCGCTCTCCATAAATATCGAGCTGTTCAATTGCTGTGTCCCTACTGATCTCCACAAGAAAACACCTCGGTTTTTTTTCAGCAGGATCCTATTGGCTGAGGCAAAAATAATTCCAGAAATCGTTTATTTCTTCAGAAAGTGTGGGAGTGCTTGTCCCTGCTGCTGTCAGTTCCCATCCATCCCTTTTATCAGGCAGTATCAACGCACTCTCTTCCAGCGAGGACTGCTCAGCGGCACACAATAAAATTGATTCATTGCTCATTTTCTCCTTATTATCTTTCAATTGCTCCAGCTCTTGATACCACTTAAAGTGGACATTAGCTCTTCGTAACCAGTGTGTGAATGCTTTTTCTCCAAGCTTTCATTACATATATTTTCATTTAGTCTCATCACACCACGTGTCTTTCTCATGAACTTCTTATAATGCCTTTATACAGGCCTGGGTGTGCTCTGCCATGGTGAGGAGTGAGAACACAAATGGATTTCTTGGAAAAGCTGGCCCAGGTGCTCTGTGGGTACAAATGAGAAGTATTTAGTGCTAGAAAAGTGGTTTTATTTACAGGAGCTGGCTCTTGAGCTCTCCAGAATGAAAAAGGCCAAAACCACTAAGAATGAAACTCAACTTTTGTGCTTGTCTTTGGCATGAAATCAAAACTGATTAAACTCCAGGAGAAGCAAAACTTTCTGTTTATAATCAGCCTTGAAATGGAGATGGGAGTTGAGAGCCTTGTTTTGGGATAGGAAGGAGGATGATTTGAACTTCTGTATGATTTGGGAAGGATTACAGTGACAGCAAATTTAATATTGTTTTGCAGACTCTGATTTGTACTCTGGGAGGAAAACTCTTCCCAGTGACCACCCTCATGTAGGGTTTAATTCAAAGTAGTTCAAAACAGTGTAGCTTCAGTGCAGCAAAACTCATAAGCACCTGTGTAATTTTGTCACAAGAGTAGTGATCCTGTGGGGAATCTCTGCTCCCTGCTGGAATCTGTGGGACCAGGGTTTCTTCTTGGTTTTGGGTTGGATTTGGGACTCTTCTCACACAAAGGTCCAGACCAAGGGGTCTCACAGGCTGCTTGGGTCCCATAAACCGATTTTCCTTGTACTGAAGCAGATCACAGTTAACACTCAARTGTGGGAGTTTGGAAGTCTTAAGCATAGATAAAATATTTGCTATTTACCCTGGAGAGAGAKGAATTTCTTTTCCAGGTCYSTGTGGTGATTTCCCCCCTCCAATTACAAAGGGGATTAATACTTCAGATGCAGTTATCTCAACATCTCCTAGCTCAGACAGATGACTACAACCTTAAACATTTCACGGGATCGGATTTCTTTTTAATTAAAGCAGCCCTTTGTTTCACTGCCGCTCCAAAAGTCTTATTTATCATTAAATCCTTTAGAAGTCTCTCAGGAAAATAATTTCCTGCTCCCGGTTTGACTCAGCCTTTGGATCTCCCGTCTCTTGTCACCTGTAACAAAGTGCTGCAGGAAGGAGGGGTGCTGGACCGCTTTCATGTTCTCCATCAGCTCTGATATGGATGGTTGTTGTAAAGCTTCATGCATTAAATATGCCGTGTCTTGGAGCAGCCCTGTAAACGACTGTACAGCTGCGGAGGTTTCTCAACTCAGCCAGCCTCGGGCTGCCGGCTGTAAAAAGGCAGTTAAGCAGATTAGCATTAAAGCTACCTGGTGGGATGAAAAATGGGGAGGCAGAACGGCCTCATGGTGGATCCTTGGGCTGTGACCGGTCACGTGGGAAAGTCACCTTTCCGTGCCTCCAGCCTGCGAGCGCTGGCACTAATAATTTTTGGGAAATTGGACTGGAATCCCATGGTKTGCCCCCACCAGGGCCACCTCTCTGAGCACAGACAGGGAGGATTTTCCAAGGAGTCCGGAGGAAATGTTGACCCTCTCCTGCTGGGTCTGAGTTTTCTCGGTCTCCTGTGAAAGGACCACCTTTGCTGTGCAAATGCTTTCAAATGACTTTGCATGCTGAGTTTTCTGCCTTTTTTCTACAAAAAASCTTTGGAGCCTCTTCTGCCAGGAAGTGTGGTCCCGTCCATGTCCAGAGAGCTGCTTCTAGTGGCTTGATTTTTTGAAAATTTGAGCTGAAAATCAAGTGCTYTTTAAAGCTTGTCATGAGGAAAATCAAATTCCTTTCCCACCTGGACACTTGTTGTTACTCAGCAGAGGAGGAAAGTGAATTCTCTGCCCTGTGCTGGCACACTGATCACATCTAGATCTGTCTCCATGGACATTTCTCACTGCTCCCATCCCACCACTGGGCTGGGCACGAGTCATTGTGTAGGAATAGAAGAACATAAAAGTTACAGAGTCATAGAATGGTTTGGGTTGGAAGTGACCTTACAGATCATCTGGTTCCAACACCCTGCCAGGGGCAGGGACACCTTCCACTACACCAGGTTGCTCCAAGCCCCATCCAACYTGGCTTTGAACACTTCCAGGGATGAGGCATTGAAGTGATGGAAATATCCTGAAAATACTGACATTTCCCCAGAAAGAAATCCCAATTCCTGCTTCTGGGATGCAGTCTTGGGTACATCCATTGATGTATCCCAAATATGTGACAGGGACACTGCACTTGGCAGTTTAAGAAGGCATTGTCACACGAGCTTTCATCCCTGACATTGCTTTTCCAACAGACAAYATTCTCCCCGGCCCTGTCTTGTTAGCATCTCTTCCAAAGTCCCCTTTTGCCACAGCTCCTACTTTTCACTCTTTGTTTATGCTAATAGCTAATGAGCTGCCTTTTGTGGATCCTGGATAAATAGGATATTTCATAGACAGAAACGTAATCAATTAATTGACTGCAATCATGATTTGTTTACCTAAACAGTACTTTAAATCCAATGCTTGTCAGCAAGCATTTCCTCTTGACAGGACTGTGCAACATCCTTTTGTTTGTAAGGAGGTAAATTAAAGGACATTGAGATGAGGACTAAGAAGATTTGTCAGGGTAAAACCTCTTGTTTTATACTATGAAATTGTAGATGTGAACAAGAAAGCAGAAGTTGTTTGTGCTGAGCAAACAAAAATGTGGTTTGTCCTGTGTAAAGATTTGTGCTCCTTTAGACAAAGACTTTTTTTCAGAGTACTGAAAATTATTCTTCTCTCAAAACACCATGCCCGGAATCTTTTACATTTATACCTCACATTTACAATGAGAAGTGATAAAAAAGCAAGGAATAAGGAGAAATTTTTAGTGTTAAAATGTCATAGCTGTTGGAAGCACACCTTCCCCAGTGAAGACCCTGAAAATCCTGTCCAGTGCCAGGGAAGTATTACGTGCATATCCTGCTCTTTTTTTTTGCTGTAAGGGGACATCTCCAGGCTCCAGGCCAAGTCTTGTCCATCCAGCTCATGGCTGGCCTCTTCCCAAGGCCACTGGCCGTGTCCACCTTGATCTCTTCTGGGATTAACGAGGCATCTCTCTGTCCCTAAGGAAAGAGGTAATTTGCAATGCAAAAAGACTGAAAATACAGCCCACGAGGGTGGCACTGATGTGGCACATCCCTCCCACGGGAACATGGCAGAATCTCCTAAGGGTTCTTGAGGTTGAGGCTTGCTGGGATAGTGTTGGAGAACCGTGCAGGACTGAGGAAGGTAAATTCATCCTCAGTCACAGTGTGCAAAGGGAAGTCCTCCACGTGACCCCTGAACGCACCCTGGTTTCATGTCACAAGGAACAACTTGGTTCAATACCAAAGAAACCCAGGAAATTATTAATATTTATGGTGTGTGACAGGAACAAGCTGGGAAAGTAGATTTTTTTTCACATTACAGCTGAATCCACAGAAAAATAGGGCGGGCATGAATGTYAGAAGTTAGGAGATGTCCAGATATGCCCACTGGAAAACAGCACTGTCCAGAGATCCCGGCGTAAATCCTGGCCTCCAGCAGCGCCAGTTTACAAAATCCAAAGGGAAGCAGCAATTAGGTTGAATTGCACAGAATCTCTGTCTCATTAACATCACCAGCTCTCACTGAGCATGTTCCATGCCGTGTTTTAGGGTATCAGATCAGTGCCACCTCATAAACCGGAGTGGTTGACTCAGATTGACACGGTTGGTGCCTGAGGGCATCTTCTTCTCCTGGCACTGTGAGGTCTGTGTGAGGATGTCTGCACAAAGACAAATTCCAGCTTTTTTTCCCCATGATCCTTCCTATACATGAATTTTGAAGGAGTACAGCCTTTATTGTGCCCACTGGGATCCAGCAAAACCCGAGTCACTTTGAGCTGATGGGATACTCAGGAAAGAACCCTGGATTTGGGGGCTGAAGTTGTATCTCACTCCCTTCGCAGGAATTTCTGAGCAGCCAGGATGGATGCTGAGGATTTTCACCCTCTCTACGTGTGGCAGCAGCTACAATTCGTTTTCCGAGCTTGAATTTTTTGGGGGGTTTGGCTGCAAGTTTGTGACAGACGTGGGAGCTGAGTCTCCCTGCAGGGTTCCAGAGCRGGTGTGAATTTCAAACAGAGCAGATGCTGCTATGGGACCAAACCTTCCTAAGGCTCCTACAAGCCTGGGGGTGCCTGGATGTAACCAGACATGTCCTGGGCAGGCTTATTGAGGGTCTGAAAGTGGAGAAAAGGGTATCAATGTCATYATAAAAGTAAGGACTTTGAGGAACTGCCCTGAGCCAAGAGGCTTGCCTGRGAGGTGAGATCATGGGGTCACATCCACAGCTGGTTGCAGCCTTTTGGGTTTCTTAAAAATGTTCCTACATTCTTAAAACCAGTTATTTGCAATAGGAAATCAAAGAGGGATTAAAATTCTTAAATATGTTTATGGACCTGGCTTTAATTTTGCCTAGATTCCAGTCTCCCACCTATACAGTGCTTCTTTTTAAAGGCAAGATTTTGGGGGAAGCAAAGGTTATTGATTCACCTGCGTCCTGTGGAACCAAACAGAAGTGGAGCAGAATCAGGCTTTTGCTGCAAGTATCTTTTTTTGTATTTGTGTAAATTTATGTGGTTTGATCCCCAAACAGTGCTCCAGGGCATGATGAAAGGGAAGTACCAAACTGGGTAGGGACCTGCAAAGGATGTCACCCATCCTGCTGGGTGTCCTCGAGCTTCAGACATGAGTGAGAAAACATGTCATTTAGCAGGGGTGTGGAACAGAATCATTAAGGTTGGAAAAGGCCTCCGAGATCTTTGAGACCAACCAGTAATTCCGTATTTTCTGTTAAAATAAAAATCCATGGGGGTTGAAAGCTGATGTGGGTCATCCAGCTGCTACTTCCCCCATCCTCACTGACCTCCACACCTTGCACACCTCAAAGAGCTGCCCAGCAGCAAGGTTYTCTCAAGACTGAGGAAAAGCAGGAGAGCAGGAATCACTGTGCTGCRGCCGAGGATTATCTGTGCATGGAATATTAGTTTTTAAAATCTTTCTTTTCGAGATATTGTATTTTTGTCGGTTATCAGAGGTGCAGGTAAGACCTATGAGCACAAAAAGATATTGGAATATTGGAAATTTGGGGGRATTTTGGGGAATATTGGAATATTTCAGGGATTTTGCATCCCTTTGCATTAAGAGGGAGTGGATCCTGCATAGGTGCRCTCTGGAGTGTGGAGATGAGGGATGTAATGGGAGAGGGGTGACAGGATTTGCCTTGGAATAAAAGATTCACTGGGTTGGCAAGACTCCACTATAAGGGACAGAATACTTAGAAAGTACAGAATATTTACAAGGTACAGRATATGGCGTTTTTCAGCGGCAATTTCTTCAAGCAGTTTATAAAGCCAGGGCATTATTCCTCTTTCCATTTTRGRGCTGGGGAAACTGAGGCACAGAGGCTGTCACTTGTCAGGGGTCAGCCAGTCTGGGGTAAAACCRTGGTCACCTGCAGGCAGGACATGAACATGGTCTGAAATGACATCAGAAAACTCAGTTCATGAAAAAAAATTCTGTTTCCTTCTTTACTTATAAGCCCAGAGCCATGTCTTGCTCAGCAGAGTTCTAGTAAGAAAAGTATTTATACACCTTCCCTCCTGATTCCTGCACTGAGATACTTAGTCCTGAGCTCATTATGACCTTAAATATGTTACCTATTACCTTTAATGGCATCTTGTAGACTCCTCCACTCATATGCACCCTTATTAAATGTGCTTAGCAACCTGGCAATGAAGACRTAGAAGTGTCAGCCTCTTCAAATTAAAATAAAAAATCAATTATGCTCTTAGGGGCAGATGGAGATTAAGCTGAGTACAATGTACAGTTAGTCTGTTGTGGGAGCTGGGGCCTTTATGTGCAATTAGTGGCATTTCAGTCTTAATCTTCCTCCTTAATACAGGAGGAGCCATTAAAAGAGCAAAAGCCATCCACAAGCCTGTTTCGTAGCCAGCTTCAGAGCAATGCTTCCAAACGCATCATTTTCRTCTTAGTATTGTAAAAAAAAATCCCCAAAAATTACTGATATGACCTTTTAACACTTTGCTGTTAATTTGGGGGTGGTGGTGAGCGGGGGCTGGAAGGAGGGAGGAGAAGGTCGGACGGGTAATTGCAAGATTAGGTTTTGTTGCACACTGAGATGTTTGCCAGAGAAATTTCGGGCACGAATTGTGTCGTGGAAGGGCCTTYGGGCTGTTGTGGGAATGTGCCAGGGCATTTCTGCCCTCAGCTGACCAACTCCTAAATCCTATTAGGTACCAAAAGCATAGAAATGCCTGAGCTGGCTTTTGGGCCCACCACGCAAGCAGGGCATGGCTCAATATTTCACAGACTCTGATACAGAATTCCCTCCACGTGCAGCAACGATGAGAAATGCAGATGTGATGCATAATTTACATTTTAATAAAATGTGAGCTCCTCGTCATCCATGCCAGTGAGAGATTTTTGGTCTTGTTCTGCCATTATGGAGATTCCTGTATGAAATGGGAGAGAGGAAATGGAGAATTTACCTGTTTKCCATCACAGAGCTGGGCAGAAACACCCCTGTTAAATCAAAGCCATAACCACTGCGCTGCATCTGAGGTCTAAATCCATTTCCATTGCCACAGCCTCTCCCTGGGACTGCATATCCGTGCGTGAGAGCTCAGCTCCTCCTGCCTCACTTTCCCCAGCCTCCCTTCCCAACACCAGCTTGTAGAGGCTGCAAACCAGGAGGCCTTTTCCTGCCAAGGAAAAGCCTGTAAATATTGAAATAAATAAGGAAGCTGTTAGCAAAGGGTAGAAATGAGCAAGTTTTTGATATGAGAGGGGATCTGTTCTGTAGTGCTGGCACGATCAATAAGGCTCATAGCTGTGAGCCTCAGTATTGAACCTCAGCGCTGTGATTTATTGGGTATAGCATGTGCTTCCTTTTCATTTACTGCTGAGGTGGAAGAGCTATTGTTTAGCACAGAGACCACGCTTTCTGGGCATCCTTGAGCTGCAGGCATGAGGCRCTGGCTCAGATTTTCCAGTTAATATTAAAGCCAGTCATTGCCCCTCTGCTGAATAGTCACAACCCCCCTGCACAGATTTCTAATCAACAGGCAACAAAAATAAACAAAATTGGGTAAGTAAACTTCTTTGGGCTGTGGATCTGATGTGTGGGTCTCCACGTGGTGTGTGTGTCCTGGACAGGGTCTGCAGGGCAGCTGCTGCTGGAGGCTTGGGGGACGCCTGGCCCTGAGACCTCCCATTGGAGAGGTGATGATCCCCTTGCCCCGGTATTCCTTGAGTTCCTGCAGGAGAAGGAGAACACCAAGGGACCTTTTACCTCCCCAAGGGGCATTTTGCCTCTGCAATCACTGCACACAGGGCTGGTGCTGCCAAGAGGTGCAAACCTTGTGAGACTATAACCCAGTGAATATTTTATGAATCCCAAGCCAGCAATCTCTTTGCTGTTCACAGCATTTAAGAAGCAGGACTTTTACTGTGAAGAATAAAGAGGGAGTTTAAATTTTGGATTAACTTCACTTATGCTAATCTCTTCTTTAGATCATGCCTTAACCACCTGCCTTCAAAGCTCAGAACACATCGGACAAAAAAGGGGATCTGTGAAATTCAGCCTAAATGGGATCTCCAGGAGATGGCACTGTGAAACTAGTCTTTCAGCATCCTGATGCCACCTCCCAGGCACCAATATCTCTCTGAATTAGGGCTGATGGATTAAAAGAAGACAAAGGTGTAAGTGATAGCCCTGGCCCAGAGACTGTCACGAAATAAGGGCTTGATGATGTCCTTACCTCCTGTAAAGGTTGTGATGAGGTGGGGTGAAAACTGGAAAAGTTAGAAGCTGAAGGCCACATTTTGTCGAGTGGAGAGGGAAAACGGAGAGTAGCTACACTGGGAACCCAGGAGCAGTCCCAGGGGATGTGTATGGCAGAGGAATTAACAGGAGCTGCACTTGCCCATGGAGGTGGCCCCAGGTGATGTCCTGTTGGTCTTCTCTCTGACACCAAGCTCCTGTGAGACACTCTCCATCCCTCAGTTCACTCAGGCTGGACAACACTAACCATCCTCAAATAATTCCCCAGTGTCAGCCGCACAGCCCTGCCCCTCTCTCAGTGCAGGGCAACTCGGTGTCAGCATCCCAAAAGCAGGCAAATGTCTCCAAAAGTGGAGATAACCACATCCTTTGGGTGTAAACCTGCCTGCCACCAAGTAACTTCTGCCCAGTCTCCGAGAGTTTGTCACAGATGTAGCTCCAGAGCCTGAGCTTTGCCATTTGACCTACAGGAAGGTTGGCTCAGATCCCCCCATTTGCACTATCTGCAAGAATAATGCCATTTACTCATTTATGAAGCCAGACCTCATCTCAGCACCGTGTTAAGCCTGTGGGATGCTCTGAGTCCTTCAGTCACCCGGTTAAATTTGGGACAGAAATGGGTAACCAAATGCACAACCACCCACGCATCCCATAATGTCCCCCAGGGCATTTAACTTCCCAAGCCAGGAGAAAAGAGAGAAATCAGGAGTGTTAATGCCATAACATCTCTGTGTGTGTGAGTTTGTGTGTGCTTGTGCCTCTTTGTGTAGGGGATCGTTTTGCATCCCCATCTGTCCTCCAAAAACCTCAACCTTCTGAAGGCAACAGCCTGGAAAATAGGAGATCTTTTTTGTGTCTTAATAATCTTATCCTGCAGATCAGGACCTGCTGATATCTGATCTAAAGTAATGGGACTGTCTGAATTTCATGGGGTTGGACATGTTTCTCATGTTCAGCTATGGAAAATTTGGGATGTGAACAGCTACATCCTTTGGGGGTGATCATCAGAGGCAAGGGCAGAGGGATGTTCATCACAACTTGGGCACGTGCTGCTCAGGTAAATCTTTTTTATCGGTGCTAATTGCATAAAATGGCTTTGGTTAAAAACAACGGCAAAATTCAGATGAGAAATTCCCGTTCCCAACTTGAAATACAAGTTCAGGTGTCACGTGGTTGCCAACAGATGTGGCACTAAGGAGCATGGACAGCAGTGAAATTAATGTACTAGCTTTAGATCAGTGTCAGATACATCCCTGAGTGTCACCGAGCCTGAAACTGGAGCTGATCTCAGTGTGGTTTTTCTGCCAGGGCTTAAATCCATTTTACAGCTTGGGATACTACACTGGGACAATTCAGTATTTCTCGAAGTGCTTTCTTTTTCCCCAATGATGCTCTCAAAGGCAGTATTAAAATGAAATCTCTCAGCTGTTACAGCAGTTCATGTCCACTAAACCAATTTGTGTTCTCAGCTCCGAGCAAGATGCAGTCTTTGCTGCCAACAGGAGCTGCTGGAGTCATCTTCAGATCAGACCTGATAAAAATCTGCACCTTTTCATTCAGAGCTGAAAGTTTTGTTGTAGCAACCACTTAGAAAAATTCCAAAGGAATTTTGTTCCTCAGCTTTAATTACTCTTTTTTTTTCCAAACCACCTCTTTGGACACCATTCACAGGGCTAATTTAGATCACAAACTCTTTGGACAAGGAGAAGGCTTTCTTCTACATCTCTTCTACATACAGAGCCAACTGCATTGTCAGTGCTTCAGAAATAATCTCTAAATAAAACCAAAAGAGGCCAGGACAGAGAAAACCGAGGTCAAGAGGGAAGGAGAAGCTCCAGAGAAGATGGTGAAACCAAAATTCCTGTGAAGATCATTTAAGTATGAATGGAAATAAAGCACAAAGGCATCTGGAGTTGATGGAAAGGAGATGGAGAAACACCTGAAGTGCTGTGAGAGCCACTGTGGCTGTCCCTAAGCTGGGAGATGGTGGTGTCACCTGCCTCCAGCTTTAGATGAAAACAGGCTGCAGCCAGAGGAATCCCAGTGTAACCTAACTCAGAGCAGGTTAACAGGAGTGAGAACACAGACACTGTGTTTGCAGAGCATCTTCCTTTCAAAAGTACGTTCGAAATTTGAAATGTCACCGTGCTGAAAATGTCACCCACTTCCACAATCATCTGCAGAAACGGGGCTTCAATGCTCTCCTGGCGTCCGTTGGGGTTTTTGGTCTTATTTTGAAGTTCTGACAGTGTCCCCTTGCTGTTTTGAAATCCCACCCAGCCCAAAGCCTCAAAAATATGGACTGCTTGATTTGTATTGTTCTACAGGAAATCTGGTGGAACAGGAGAGGCTGAACCCATGTCCATGGCCTCTCGGAGATGTGAGGTGTGAATGGCAAGGACATGGATTGTGGTGAAGAAACACTGTCTGCAATACTTGCTCTATTTCTCCAGTCTCCAGTATCTTCTCAAACGTATCCCAGAACCACATCACATCTTTCTTCATCTTTATTCCACTCCTCGCTCGTCTTCTTGCACAAAATCCATGTGGTGTAGCACACACAGGGTGTCTATGAGAGGCTGGTCGAGGAGAAAGGGGTTGGAGGGAGTGGAAGAGAAAGGGATCGGGGAGGTTCAGTGAGGAATCCCCAGCAAGAACCAGTGAAGAGGGTGCTGGTGCTTGCAATGGGGCAGAGAAAATCTGTGCCTCCCAAGGTGTGAGATCACCCTCCCTGCAGCGCTCCCTGCTCCTGCAAAAAGAGATGCTCACAAAATGAACCCAGAAACTTCAAACCTCAGCTCAGAAACGACCAGAGAAACACAAATGGAGACAGCACTTGCACCTGAGCCCGAGGGGTGATGAAAATTTGGCAGCTCGGGCGTGGGGATGGACACGGCAGCGTTTGGGGTTCATTCCTCGGCGGAAAGGACAAAGCCCAGGACTGGCTGCTGCCTCGAAACAGGGATGTCCCTTCCCTCTGCTCTCCTCCAGACCTGTTGAATGTGCGTGCCCTGCACCAACCCCCACCCGGAGGACGCTCCAAAAGCATCCCCTCGCATCCTCAGTCGTACCGGGGGTGCGGCCCCCGCCTGCCTGCAAGGAGATGGGAGCTGGGGCTCCAAAAATCCCCAACAAGATGCATTACGCAGTCCTGCGGGGCTGCGGGGGGCGAAAACCCTGCAAAATACACCCCCAGCCTCGCTGCTGAGCGAACCGGGGCAGGGGAAGCTCTGGGATCTGCCGGCGGTCGGAGCATCCCGAGAAACCCCGGCTGCAAAGGGGGGTTTATCCCCCTCTCCACCCACCCCTGTGGAATTTTCTGGCACCCCCAGAGCAGGACCAGCCGGGGCGGGGGGCATGGGCAATGATGTACGGTGTGATTTCGCAGCCCTGCAGCGGGGCTGATTTTCTCGAAAGGGGAGGGAAAAAAACCCCATATATCCAACGCGAAAAATCCCGCAGTGTGTCTGTACGTGCAAACACCCCCACACCGGCACGGCCGCGCACACCGACGTGCAGCGCGATTCCGCCGTGAATCCATCCCCTGCAGCCGCCAAAGAAAGGAAAAACCACCAAATATCACCCCAAAGAAAGAAGCATCCAATAACCCGAGGAGCAAAGCAGGGAAAGTTGTGCGTGTCCCTGCGCGCCGGGAGGGCGGAGGGTGCCCACCAGTTGATTTGACATCCCGCCTTGTGCCTTCGCCGCCTTTTCCTGGTGTGTTTTATTTATTTTCCGCAACAGGGAATAAACAGGTAATGCCGGAGCCTGGCGAAGCGGAGGGAACGGGCGGGCTGAGGGATGCGCCGCGGTTTTTGCTCTCCCTCTCTCCCCATCCTCTTCCCCCATCTCCCTCCCTGGAAGTTTCTTGGCGACGCGAAACGAGGAGGGAAAAGCGAAATAAAAGGTCGCGGGGAGCGGTGGTGGAGGCTCGGCTCGGCGGCGGCGCTCCGGCGCTGGAGGCTTTATGGGGTTTTACGGCGTTTCAGGCGCGGGCGGCCAGCCCCGCGGTCCCGCTGCGCGCTGCCCCGCGCCGCGGCACCAATTCCACGCGTGGGTCCCATCCCTCCCCCTCGCCCATCGAGCCCGAATCCCCGGCGGAGGCGCGGCTCGGGGCGCGGAGGCACCGCGGGCGCGCAGGGCGGCGGAGCCGGGGCGGCGGGGGAGGGCTGGGATGCGCGCGGGATTATTTTTATGCAATTTTTTTTTTTTTTATATATTCCATTTCTTGAAAGTGCTGAAAAAGGTCACCGAAGGAGTTGGCTGCTAAATATATTGGGGGGGGCGGGGGGGGGGGGGGGGGGAAAAAAAAAAAAAAGCCCTAAAAAGAGCGGCAGGCATGCGCACTGCGCGGATGCCATATTGGAAGGAGCCTGCCGCGGGTGCGGGCGCAGGCACGGGCGGGCTCTGCTCCGCGCGGCACCGCGCAGGGAAAAAACGGGGAAAACACCCCGAAATAAGCCAAACTCGCGCAGGTAAGGCACCGCGCCCGGCAGCCCCCCCCCCCCCCCCCCCCCCGCAGCCATCCCGGCTGGCATTTCCCTTTATTTTATTTATCGGGTTTCGCGGCGCTTGGGTGGAGAGAGTCGCTTTCCCCTTCCAAGATGTATTAAAAATATTTATTAAAATTTTTTTTTTTTTTTTTTTTAAGCGTGAGAGATGGGTGTGGATTTTTTTCCCCCTCCTTTTCCAGAGGGTGAAGGCGCGGTGGAGTTGTTGGAAGTGCCGGGGCTGAGCCCCCGGCCGGGACCGGCGCTCGGTGCGGGGCTGCCGCTCCCCGCGCTGCGCCCCGCGGGCCGGGAGGGTCTGCGCTGCCTCTCGCATCCATCGCAGCCGTGAGGGGCTCGCTTTGCATCTCGGCGGATCGCATTTTAGATGCTCTCATTTCTTTTTCCTCCCCTCTTTCCCCCCTCCTTTTTTTTTTCTTTTTTTTCCCTTCTTTTTTTTCTTTTTTCTCTTCTTCCCTTTTCCCGTCTTTCTTTCATTCTTAAAAAATTTTCTTAAAGTAATACGTGTCGTTTTTCTGCTTTCCTGCCAAATGCTTGTACGTCCTGCTTTCAGATTTTCAAGGCTGATGCACATCTCTGGGAAAGAGTTATTCTGGGTGTGCGGGTGGGTTTCTTCTGGATCTGCGGGGTAAAAGGAAGGGGAAAAAAAAAAAGGAGGAAAAAAAAAAGCCGCTGCAGAAGGCGAGAGGGAAGGGGGGGGGAAAAAAAAAGAAAAGAAAAGAGAAGAAAGCGATCAGCTGTGCCAAAATGTGCAGCCCTCATCTAGACATATTTTCCCGTAGCGCTCCCGAACTGCGGTAAATGAATATTTATAAAGCTCGCTCAACATGGCGGGTTAAGGTGTCTTTAAAAACTGAAAATAAACATTTTGAGAGGGGAAGAAGAGGGGAGACGGGGTGCCACGCGTTTGGTCGAACTCCCTTTTGTTGCTCGGAGCGGCGCGCCGGTGGATGCGGTGCGGAGGGATGAGGACGGGACCTCTCTGGGGTCGTCCCCCGCAGGACTCGGCGCTGGGAGAAGTACCGGGGCGTCTGCGTGTGCTGGGAAGGGACGTGCGGACTTGGGAGCGCGGCCGATTTGCCTTCGAATGCCAAAATTGCAGGCATGCCATGAGAAGAGAAAAAAAAAAAAATAAATGCGCCGGGAGACAGCGCGCTGATTTATTTGGCGTGAACAGTAGACGTGTCGTGGGATGAGATGTCCTGCTGGAGCTGTCAGGCTTTCCTGGGCGCAGTCAGCTGGGGATGTCTTTTTTTTTTTTTTGCTTTTTGCGTGTTTTTGTTTAGCGAAAACACTCTGGAATTGCTCCGCACGGGAATCTGGGCGGCAGAGTGACTTGGGCAGAGCAGCCAGCATCTCTTTGGCAGCGGGATCCTAAAAACCCCACAGCGGCGGAGGCGAATCGCAGCTTCTGCACGGCAAGAGAGCGAGTTTGCAAAGAGTTTTCGGGGAGTTGCGTGTTCCCTTCCCGCCTGCCTTTTCCGAGTGTGTTTTCCAGGGGAATGAGGAGTGAGGCTGACTCAGAGGCAGGGAAAACTTCCCTGTTCCCGCGCAGGGAGCGCTTCGTTGCTGCTGTTCTGGGGTTGTTTCCCCATGGTTGTGAGATGTTAGCTTGGGGAGCATCTCTGTTTTGTAGCGTGAGAGGCAATGGGATGCTCCAGCATCGCAGGCTGTCAGTGCCTGGGTGTGGATGGAGGAGCCAGGGAGAATCCTGGAGGGACAGAAGAGCTGCTCGTATATCCCTGTGTCTCTTGGAGATGCTCCCCAGAACCTCACCGTGATTTTATTTAGCAAGAGTAGGTTGGGGATGCTGTTTGCACACCCTGTCATGCGGGGTGAGGTTTCCCATTCCAAAAGGGCTCTGATCCATCTACCCATCCATTTCCCCCCTCCTTTCTCCAGCCCCTGCCAGGACCAAGCTGGCTCAGGGATCCAGCAAACTCACACTGCAGGATATGGTGATGGCGAGGGGGCAGAGGAGAAGGCAGGGGGAAACTGATTTCATATCAAAATAGGAGAAAACAACATTCATTATAGCAGAGAGGCTTGGAAGGCAGCTGTCGAACTGTGGTGGGACTTGGGTGGCAAAATCCAAGAGCTGCAGTGGAGTGGTGTCGGTCTGTGTGGGTTTTTTTGGGGTGGGAAGGGATGGAGCACTGCAAGAGGGGAAGGTGTCTTCCCCCTTCTGCCCCCCATGCATCTCTCCATCCCCAGCTTTGCTGTCCCTTGGACAGGACAGCTTCTAAAATCAGTTTGTGCCCCTGATGCTCTGGGGAAGAAAGTGCTAGCAGTGACCTGGTGTCTGAGCAGAGAAGCAGCTTCACCTGGGTGTGTGATGGGGACGTGGAGATGGAGGGGCGTTGCAGAGGTCTCTGGAGATGCCTCTGAACCTGGAGCAAATCTCCTCTGAGGAGTTTCTTCCTGCAGTGGCAGAGAAGGGTGCTGGCCAGGATTTAGTACAATTTGTTTTTCCTCCCTAGATGCCTTTAGGTGAAAACAAATTTGATTTCCATTGCTAGTGGCAAAGTGAGAGCGGGTGAGGCAGGTTCTTTCTCTGGGGTTGGGGCTGTTGCCTGGGTGAGCAGGGATGCAAGTGGCTTTTTTTTCTCCTCTCTTTTTTTCTCTATCCAACAGATTATTTGTGAAAGGGAAGAAAATATTCTCACAAGTCTAATAACTTCGGTGCTTATAAAGGATTAGGTCCTAATAAGACCTGCGATAAGATGGAGGCTCGGTGTAATCTGTTACTAAGTGAAAATCTAAAAGCCATTTGAATAAATGCAGCAAAGAGCTATCCAGAGACTGGTACCTTGTAAACAGCAAGGAAATACCTTTTTAATGATTTGAGGGGTGCACGGGGTAGTGGGACAATAAATACATTATAGAGACAGTATGATTTCATTTCTATATTGAGAAGACATTTGCAAATATTTAACAGATGTTACATGTGGCAGAGGAGGAGAGTGTGTCTTGCACAGATGTAAGAACATCTGTAGGAGACAGTATATAGTTATGTAGCTGTGATTATGAGTGATAATTGACTGGCTGGACAGGCAGTTGATGTTTTAATGAAGCATTTATTAAAACTTTATGGAAGTGTTACCAGAAACAGGGTCAACACCACATCTGTCAGCACTTGAGACTGGGGATGCTTTTCCCCCACTCTTGGCTTGTGCTGTGCTGGTGTATTTTGGGTCACTGTTTCTGGCCTTTCGGAGCCATGGGTGCTGGTCTGATATGAGTGAGGGGATGTGATGTTACCTTGTTGAAGGACAGGACATGGTAGAGAAGGTGCTGTCTTGTTTCTCCAACAGATTTTTAGGAAGAAATTCTTCCCTGTGAGAGTGATGAAGCCCTGGCACAGTTTGCCCAAAGAAGCTGTGGCTGCCCCATCTCTGGAAATGTTCAAGGCCAGGTTGGATGGGGCTTGGAGCAATCTGGGATAGTGGAAGGTGTCCCTGCCCATGGCAGGAGGTGGAATGAGATGATCTTCAAGGTCCCTTCCAACCCAAACCGTTCTGTGTTTCTGTGACTCTCCCAAGAACTTTTTGCTGGTTAAATTCCTGTTGATGTGGGGTGAGCAGAGGCATGGAGAGCATCTGAGGAGGTTCACAGGGATGGTGATGGCTGAAATAGGTGGCTGATCCCTGACTGTCCACATGACAAAGTAAAGGAATTGTGGAAAACTCAAGAACTTGGGACAAGTAGCCAAAACGTGGAGCAGAGGAGCCAAGGGAGTGTTTCTGAGGGTTCACAGAAAAAAGTTAATGTGGTGACTGCAGGGTCCATGTTTTAGATGACCTGAAGATGTCAGAAGAATTTTAGTACTATGAATATTTATGCAGAGTATATCGGCTGGTGCAACAGGATCCTCAGTGCTGAAAATGAAATGCTGTTGATAATAGTGATGCCACCTGCAAATGGAGTTTGTTCTGTCATTGAAACATCTGGTCCCTGGGAACAGGGTTTTTTTTAGGATTAGAGTAGCTGATGGTACCTTGTCAATATTTAAAACTCATCATTTGAAACTGTTGATCTTTGCATGACAGACCCTGATGAAACCTGTCAAATCCATCCTATGGGGTTTTTTTTTGCCAAAAGATTTCTCTTTCGTTCCTTTTCTGTGTCTTGGGGTATGACTCCTACAGTGATTAAAAATGTTTGCGTTGCAAAACAGGGAAATACAGAAATAAGAGCGAAGACTCCGTCACTGACATTTAAAAAACTCCTGAAAAAGTTTATTTTGAGATTGGCCTTTTGCGAGACCTAAACAAAGCATTCTTGGGAAGGCTGATTTGGAAAATGTGTTCACAGTTACTCCCATTTTTATGAATCAGAAGTGTTGCTCTAAAATTAAATAGTAATAAAAAGAAAAGGAAAAAAATAAACCAACCCAAGCAGTTCTTGACAGCTGACCCAGAGATCAATTCTGAGTAGGTGTGAGGCTTAAAAAAAGGTATGTGCAGAATCCTTGCTATTTTTGCTTCTGATTGCTGCTTTCATGACTAACACTCTTAGCATCACTGGGTGGCTTGTGCAAGGGAGCACTCTTTTCCTGGGTAAAGTTCTGAGACCCAATTTGAATATAAGTTATTAGAAAGTCTTGCATTTATGTGCTTGGCAAGGAAATGGAATTCCCTGCACCAAAATCCAGAAGGTGACATTATGCTTGCCCCTGCAGTGGGGGAGATCAGTCAGGACAACCATGGGCTGAAGATCCTTAAAGTCTGAAGGGTCATAAGTCCCTTGTGGAGGCTTCTGGGTAGAAAGCAGTAGCTTTCCCAGGTGCATTAAAAACACACCTTTAAAAAAAGCTCAGAAAAAAGTAATAATTTACTGCTTCTTGGAAGATGTTTTGAGTGAGGTCCGGGGTGGGAGCTCAGTGCAAGTGTAAGATTAGGCTCCAAGATGTTTGTTGGGATGCTGGTGGGGCGTTAAACCTGGACATCCTGTAACATTTCACATGAAAGGGAATCTGATTTGCTTTTTGTTAGAGAGATTGAGTGGAATTGGCCCTGTAAATGTGACTTGCAGGACTCTGAGTCAAAATGCCTTGTGCAGTTTGGTTCTGGATAGACCTTGGCAGGGGTCTGCTGGCTGCCCTCATGTGCCTGGCGAAGGGAAGGGTCCTCATCTTCCTGCTGCTGTACCACGGGGTGGCTGGAGATTGCTGTGAGGGCTGGATTTATTTTTTTTTTAGTTTTTTTGGCAGATCCTGCCAGTCAGTGAAGCTGCTCTGGATGTAAAGCGCTGACAGGGATGTAAGTGCGTGTAGGACCAAGCCCAAGTGCTGATCAGCTGTGCTGTTTAAATGAACCAAACAGTGCCAAGATCTAAAATGTCATTTTTCCTAAAAAGTGTTGGAATCAGATGGCAGATGTTTCCTGGATTCTGGTTTGCATCTTGTGGGTTTTTTTTTTTCCTGAAAATGGCTCTTGACTGCTGCAAAAACACAGAAGGCAGAACTGATTGCCCTGGACAATGGGAATCTGGTTGATGAGGGACTTCTGGATTGGGCTCTAAATTAAGGCCATGAAAACAGTGTTTTATGTTTCCTGCTGGGTGACTTCTGTCGCTGGGCTGATTGGTCCCACTCAGGGGGTCTGACTGATTAATTTGATCCATGTGGCTGGTGTTTTGAGGTGATAAAGCATCAGATGATGGGGGTTGGAATTAGATGATCTTTAAGGTCCTTTCCAGCCCAAACCATTCTATGATTGTGTGATTTTACCTGATGAGATGAGATGTCTCAGGAAGGTAAGCAGCTCTGTGTCTTCAAGTTACCCACCTAAAAGGCTCCCTGGGTCCAGCTCAGTTTCAAACACAGAGGTGGGAGAAGACAGGGTGTTGGAGATGGTTGATGTTGTTGCTGTGCAGTTCCTTTTTTCTATTGTAAAGGACACTGGGGACATTGCCCCAGACTTTTTCACGGCCCTGATTCAGCTGAGAGCTTGAGAAGATGCCTCATCTTAAATAGCACCTATTTCCAAGTAGTTGGTGTGCGTTGGGGACTTAGCATGGGTAGAGGTGCTTTACCAAAGTGGGAGGCATCATGGAAATTGCCTGTTGAGTCATGGAGAAGGTGAAAACCACCTAGTAGGTGACAGAACAGCTGGAAACAAGAAAGATTAATAAGTGGTGCCCTCCCTCTCCTTGGCACATGTGCGTTATGGGATGCTGAAGCTGGGGATGTCTGGGGTTCACAGGGATGATGGCAGCAGTACCTCAACAGGTGATGCAGCAATGCCTCCTTGCCCTTGCTTATAAAACATTCAGCTCGCTTGTGAGATGGAAAATTTAATGAAAAAGTGCTTTAATTTTAGAGGTTTGATCTAGTCCTCGGAGAAGTTTGTGGCAGATTTTTGCTTGAAGTCCATCTCTAGGTCCTTAGGTTTTACTTACAGGACAGCTGAGGGAGGGGGGATTTACCCAAGCCTGTGTGCTTGTCATCTGTCTCTCTTTTTTTTTTTTTTTTTTGCCTAATACTGCAGGGCTTTTTGCTGTAAACAAGTTAAGAGTCTCTAATTAGGTTTATTTTACTTTCAGTTATCTTATCTTACTACCATTTATCTCTGTGTGTATCCCAGACTCTGGAGCGTGCCAGGGAGGGAGGATGAGAAAATTGCTTTGTGAAACAGGTTTGTCTCTGTTGGCATCAAAAGTCTGAAGCTTTTTGGCACCATTGCAGGAAGAGAGAAGAGCAAGGACCAGCTGAGTTACAGGGGCTGTCACCACCTCTTATAATCTCTTTTCTGCCATGTGTCTTCAGAGAAGTTTGGTTCCTGTCCTTCTTTGACTTTGAGATGGACGATCCAGAGCATCCCTGCTCTGGTGGTTCCCTGGTTCCCTATTTTTGCATGTTTTCCCTCCAGGCTTGCTCGTTTTCTGGGCTGCTGCACAAATGTTGACTTCAAGAGCAGAAAGATGAGCCCTCTTGAGTGGCTGGAGCAGGAGGGCTGGAAGGGGCTTTGGACAGATCATCTCTTACCCAGGGCAGGATTATCTCTACCAAGATCTGTTTGGGGACAGATCAGCATCCTAACCCCTCAAAAAAGCGAGGCTCTGTGCCCTCCCCACAGTCCCTCTTATTTCTTCACCAGAATCATTATTAGTGATTTCTTCTCATGCCCAAATCAAACATCTCCTCACTGCAGTTGAAACCCAGGCTGCCGCCTTCGATCCGCCAAGGACATGGAAAACAGATTATACTCTTCCCCCATTCAGCTGTTTTTTATGTATTTGAATATTGTGTACATTCCCTAGTTCTCCAGAGGACGTTGGATTTGTTTCTTCCACCCCAGAGTACAACACAGAGCTGTTCAAAGCAGTAAATTTCCCTTATTAAAATCCTTTGGGGTCTTCAGTATGAAAGAGAAATTGTCACTTGATATAAGCAAAAACATTTGGCGAGGGAAGCTCTCAAGTAAATAATAAAAAACCCTCACAGGAATTTGGAAGAAAAGGTCCTTAAAGGATTTCCAACTGGTACTTTGTCTGAGAGGAGAGACAGGCCCTTTTTCCAGGAGGTAAAACTTACTTGATGTGTTCAGTAGCCCTTTGGAATGAGCCTCCATTGCACTGTGCAGATGCTCGGGGATGTAAATGTTGTGGCAGGCTGCCACTGGCAGTGCATCCTAGATCATGTCCCACAGGGATGGGTCCCCCTCCACCCTGCTGCATGTACAGGACCAGTACCACGTGGCACCTGAGCATCTCTCTTCACCTGGTCCTGTGGGAGGTGTCCCTGCCCATGGCAGGGGGTTTGGAACCAGATGATCTCTATGGCCCCTTCCAACCCAAACCATTCTGTGACTCTGTGATTGAGCTTGTTTGCTGGGAAATTTGGATATTTAAAATCTTAGCAGATGCTGTGCAAGAACAAGAACCCACTGAGGGTTGTTCATCTCATCTGTGTTTCAGGTGTCTGACTTGGACCACTTCAGTCGTCCTTCGGACATGATTTTTCTTGCCTTGGTTTAGGCTGGATATTTGGAAAAGGCACTGGAACAGGCTCCCCAGGGCAGTGGTTGCAGCACCGAGCCTGACAGAGCTCAAGAAGCTTTTGGACAATGCTCTCAGGCACAGGGTGGGATTGTTGTGGTTGCCTTGTGTAGGGCCGGGGGTTGGACTTTGATGATGCTGGTGGATCCTTTCCAGCTCAGGATATTCTGTGATTCTCTGACACTGCAGCCCTGCTGCTCCTCTGGAGTGTTACCTTGCTGAGAGGTGGGACCATCTGAAGTTGGTTGGTTGCTGGATTTTGGAGGGGCCAACATCAATCCCAGATCGCTGGGAGAGCAGTGGAATTTATTTCTCCATTGTTCAGGACCCAGCATTACATTGGCATGCCTGATTCACTATTCAGGCAAGGGCTTTCAAGGATGCAGGATCTTTTTTTTTGTGTTTTGTGTGTCAATCCCAATTAACCAAGTATGCATTGGAAGGAGAAAGTAAATTTTTCAGGAGTAACTTTAAGGAAGAGCTGCAGGGTGCTGGATTTGTGTGTGGGTGGGGGACCTCTCCCTACAGGGCTTACTCCAAAGGAAGAAAACCAGGATGGAGGCAACAGGAGATGAGAAATGTAAAATGGTGTGAGGAAGCCACGACCAGCACTTGTACAAAGAGCCAATATTGGTAGAGATGACAAGGCAGCACGCTGGAGATAAAGGCAGGGCTGAGACTGACAGCCGTGGGAAGAAGGAAATAAGAGATTCTTTATTGTATTGCCTGACTTTTCCTCCCTGTGAATTAAGAGCCTGGATCTGAATTAACTACCAAGGGAATGGGAGCTGCGTGGGGGAAGAGTCGGGTCGATTTGAGCCACCACTGTGCAGAAACAATGAGCAAGGGATCTGAAGCCAGAGAATTTTCCCCCTTCCTTCCTCTTTCAAATGCATTTCATGAGATCTTTGTGCTCCTGCCTAGTGCCACATCACCTTGAGCCTCTTCTGGTGTTGTTTCCCATCAGCTTGTTCCCAGGCTGGCGGTGTGGCTTGTGGCCCTTGATTTGGTTTCCAGTGGATTTCACAGTGGCAGAGGAGCTGTAGTACAGTGGTGTGTGCTGCTTGTGTAATGTTGAGCTGATTGCAGTGTGCTACTGTTAACAGTATGGCTGGGGACTGTGTTTGAAGTGTTAATTAGCGGCAATTAATAAGAAGTGAAAAATTAATACCCTATGTCAGCTTTCTTTGCTAGTTAGTTATATCAACACTGAAGCTCAGAGCTATTTTGGAGCTTGTGTTTGCATAAGAGTTTGGTCTTGTTGTCACATGGTGGTAGGAAAATACTTAAGTGCTTTCCTACCATACTGGTGGACTTGTTATTCCCAAAATAAAAAGCCAGGCTGTACATCTGATAGATCCAGTTTTCTTGGGATGTGCATGCTGTGTGGATCTGGATGCTCTTGACATGACAGTTCAAACCAGTAAGTTGTCCATAGCTTAAGCAAAAAATACGTTAAAATAGAGCTGAAAAACCAAAAACGTTGATGATGTTGCTGAATGTGCCTCAGAGATTCTACATTTGCCCCTTTTAATTGAAGTGGGCCCAAACCCAGCCCCAGATGAGGCCACTGAGGATGGGTCCCAGTTGTGTTGCAGACACCTTGGGCAGGTTCCTGCTGGTTTGCCCATCCATTTTCCATTTCTGATGGGAAATTCAGTGATCCAGGGGAGTGAGCCCCTCTCAGGGGTCTCGTGGCAGATTTGGGGCTTGGCTGTGTAAGAAAAAGCAAATACTGTTGTTGCCTGGTTGGGCACCTTCAGCTTTTTATCAGCTCATAACTTTGTTTTATCAGCATCATAGAAGCATCACAAGATTTAACTGCAATACCAAGAGGGTTATGTTTCTTCTTGCTATTTGTATTTTTACCCCTGAGCTCTCTTTAAGATGACGAATATGTTGGGTTTAAATTGATCTCTCTGTTTCTCTCCGTTCTTTGAAGTTTTTTTGGTAGACCCAGGTTTACCTTCCATCATTGTCTGGTCCCAGGCAAAAACGAAAACAGCCAAGTCCACCCAAGGTTTAGCTTCAGCTGACATCTCCCCTCCTCTCACATATAACAAGCCTGATGTAAAATCCTGGTATTTAACTAGTCTATTATTCATGATATTTACGGAAGTGTTCTCTGCTGAAAGAGAAGTGAGTTTTTTTTGACTTTCAGTAAACTGATTGCTTCTAGTTCGTGGTTAATTGAAACTTAATATACACTGGGGATGAGTGATGTGTATGTTCTGAGGTTGGCTGCACTCAGAATGCTCTGAGTCTGTAACACACTTAATTCATTAGCAAGTCTCATGTCAACAAGGAATAAAGATGAAGTGCTGTGGTGGCCATGGCAGTGGGAAAAGGGTCATAATTGCGGAGTACTTAAAGTCTACAGAGCACTTTGTGAAGAGACCAACAACCGTATTGCTCTGAGCTGCTTTGTGATTTGAATTTTGAAAAGTAGTTTTTTCCTTTCATCAGCAGATTCCTTTGGGGTGGGGAACACAAATTTCTGACTTTGCCTTGGGCAACCTTCAGTTGGGGGTTGAATCACCTGCCTTATTTTGCTTCCACCATTGATGCTTTGTGAAAAATGCTTTGTGACCACTGATGGTTTTGTGATGCTTTGTGTGGTTTTTGCATGTTTTAATTGCAGTTGTCATTGCTCCACCAGACAGTCCCACCATGGTCCAGTTAATGGATATCAGACATTGACCTGCTCCTCATCTGTTTCAGTTTCCCCTAAAACTGCTCACACGTGTCCATTTCTTCTTTTAAATTGCCATTGGAACGTCCTTAAAAACTGGGAGTGAGAAATCCACGACAGAACACTCTGCTCCTTTCTATTTTACAACTGTCATATCTAGCCTTCTAGAATACGCCTCCAGAGTAGTAAAAGTTGAAAAAATCCCATATATTTTTACAATCTTATTACATCCTGCTTTGCCTGGCCTCTGGCAGTAAACTTCTTTCCTACTTTTAGTCACACTTCTTGCAGAGCACTTGGCACTGGTGCTGCCAGCACAGTCCTCTCTGTCATGCAGGATTTGGAGGCTCCTCTAATAAGCAGGACCGGTCCTCCCCATCAGGTATTCTGGACACACACCTTCCCTACTGTCTGTCTTTGCTTTAGCATATCTTGTGTGAGTAGCTGGTTCCCTCTGTGCCCATAACCCCAGCTCTTGGTTTCTCTTTTTCAGTCGTCCTTTGACACCTCATAATTCATCGGCATCTCGGAGTTTTACTGAAAAGATCACTTTGGAGCTCTTTTTAATCTACTCCTGAAGGTGCATCTCAGGGCATTGCTTGTCTGCTGGCTTACTGGAGCTGGAAATACAGTTCTCATTTATTCTGGTGTCTGATGCAAGATCTGCTCAGCCTGGATGCCCTTTCTCATATAATTTTTCATTTCTGTGTGTTTTTATTCTCCTTTGTATTTACTGTGGTCATTTCTTCTAGAAGAATCTCCTCTGCCAACACAACCCAGTTTAAAATGAGTTAGTATTTGCTACCCTGTGTGGTACCTTAGGTCAGTCTTCGTTCAATAAACAGTTGCAGCCAGCACTATTTCGTGAGGGTATCTGCATTTTGCATTCTCAGTTTTATTTTCTTGAGTTACTCCAGTCTCTCTCTTGAGTATTTTCGCTTCAGTGTTTCCTCTGTTTCATTATCACAAATCTCCCCCTTTGCAAGTTTGAATATTTATGGAGTGAGATATATCTCACACTGTGTTAGCCATGAAAAAGCTGGAAATTAAGGGCTGAACTTGCTGGAGGATGGTGGAGTTGACATTTCGTCTTTTTTGTTGTGTGTGTCTCTTGTTTTGTTTTTGGCATGGCTGGTGGGCTGGTCCTTTCTTCTGTGTTGGTGGCATTGGCAGCTGGAGGGAACTTTGGGAAGTGAAGCCTTTGGATGCTGTTTATTACCTTATTATCTTCTCTGTTGTCATTATTGTTGTATTGCTGTTCTGATATTATTGCCACTGAAGTCCTTTGTTGTGGTTTTCATCCACCTCCAGCTTCAGCATGGAAGTGTCACAATCAGAGAACCATAGAATTATTTAGGTTTGGAAAAAACCCCTTAAGATCACTGAGTCCAGCTGCCTCAAGACGGGATAACAAGAAAACTGAAAAGCTGAGGGAATGGGTTGGTGTAGGCAGAACAAACCACTCATTGCTTTTTTTTTTTTCTTTTTCTTTTAGCTTGTCCTCCAGGCACTCCCTGCTGCAGGATGAACTAGGGAGGCCAAGCCTCTTCCTCTGAGCCATGGAGACGAGGGCATCCTTCCTTGCCAGCATGAGAGAGACCCAGCACCTCTCCCCAGAGAAGGATCCCAGCCCAGCCAATGGCAACAGGGAGCAGTTTGATTCAGGTGAGCCCCCCTTGACCCCCCTGTCACTGGTACAGCTGATCACAGGTAGAGCTGGAGCCAGGGAAGCACTGGGAATGGTTGTACAGCTCCCAGGCCTTTTTTGAGTCTTATGGATTCAACTGTGTCCCGTGGTTGATGGGAAATGGGAGCTTTTCTTCTTCTGGATCTCTTCTACAGTATCAGCTATTCAAAATTTAAACAAAAAGCCGAGGAAGACCTTTCCCAAGGCATCATATTGTGTTCTCCCAGCTTCCCCACCGTTTTTTATTTTGTTGAAGTTTTGTGGTTAGAGAGAAAAAATGGAACATTCAGAGATGACAGCATTTCTTCTTTGTTTTGACCTTCCCCCTCATTTCCCTCACAATTTGAGTGCTTCATGTGAGGGGTCTTCACAAACACTGGATCAGCCAGAGGAGAGCTGGTCATGTGTTGTCCTTGTGCTCATGGAATGACTGGATGCTTTGTAATGCCCTGGGATGGGCTCCTGAAGGTGAGGGTTTGCTGTGCAAAATTTGGGCATTGTTGTGGTAGATACAGAAAATAAACGAAGCAGATGTTACATTCTGGTGATTTCTGGTGAAATTAGGTGCTTTAACTTCCCTTATCTAGCCTTAACCGGAGGAGACTTTCATATGGTGAAGAAATACATTATGGCTATACCTAATCTACTTTTTTTTTGATGCCAAAATGTGAGATCCCCCTTTTTATAACAGTTTTTCCCTGCTTCTCCCTCGGCATCTCAGAAATTTGGCCTCCCAGGCTTTAGTTTCTTCACTTCTTGTAGCAGCTCAGTGATTTTCCTATTTCCTTGGACACCAGATCCTTGGATTTCCAGAGTGGATGCATCCAGGCTGATCTAGTCACCACTGGATCTATTTTTATCTGTGGGAGAGAGATGGGAGCCTCTTAAGATGAGATTCAGTTGTCCAACCATAGACATTGGTTTTGGAGTGAGAAGAACTGGCCTGCATTGCCTAAATTTCTGTGGGGATAAGGATTTTGATGACTCTTCCAAGGCCATGCCAAAGGTTTGTGGTTGATCAGGTGTGTCTCCCTCTCCGCACACCTGGTGTGTTAGCTACTAAAGCATTTCAGTTCTCTATTCACTCAAAAAGTCATGTATGTATCTGTGTGCTATAAATAAAATGTCTAAGCAATTTGCCTTAAATACTTTCTCCTACAGTGAAGCCTGAGGAAAAAAAAARAATCTGTGTTTCTGGAGCCACAGGATTTGGGTCTTTTCTCCCCTTTATTTTCCATAGCCAAACATCCCAGGGGGCTGTTAACAGCTGGAACAGTTGCATTTTTATAGTGTCAATGCATGAGCACTTTAAAGCCATTGAGAGGCTCACAGATAATGACTTGTTGATTTTATTTGCCATCGTGGGCTTGTTTATACATCACCGTATTGTAAACCAGCCAGCCTTGACTCTTTCATTAAGAAAAAGCCCTGGACCTAAGTACCAATAATTGAAAAGGGAGCTGATATGTAAAATAGGCCTGATGCCAGATTTATCACCTTTCAGGGTGTCCTCTGCTCCTCAGCAGCTGGGTTTTTCTGATGGATGGGGAGATTTGTGTGCAGTCCTGTTGCATGTGTGGGCAGTGTTAGGTCCTTTGGGCCATGCTGTGTCTGCTCTGGGTGCCCCCCTTGCTGGAATTCCAGCAGGGAGCAGAGTCCATTAAAAAACCATTTGGGAAACATACAGTCCTTCAAAATTCTTTGTGATGAAATGAAGCAAAATAAGCCACTGATGCTGTGATAAATGAGTACTCTGACATTATTTTTACAGACCTTGTAAAAGTAATTTCCTGATAAAGTCTGCAGATAAAACACGGTAGAGGAGCCAGGCTGGTGATGTGTCAGAGAGGAATGAGCTGACAGGGAGGGAAGGCTGCAGCTCTCACTCTGCCTCACCTCCAGGCCTTGAAGCCTCTTTATTTGGGTTTAGAAAGGAGAGATCTGGGTGTTATTTTTTGGAACAGTTGCTGTTGTGAGTTTTGCTGTTCGGCATGTGAAAGAACCTGCCAGTGAGTCTCTGTGTTGGCCTGTGGCAGAGTAGGTCAGGGTTAATAAGGTTATGAAGCACAGCAGGACTTGATGCATCCATAACTACCATCTATTTATATTTGTTAAAAAGCTTTTGGCAAATTCTGGAGAAGACTTTGACCCCCCTGGAGACATCGCTCCTTGCAAGGGCTGGAGATTATACACTGAACTGACTAAAAATCACTGCTCCCACTGCTCTGTGAGTTCTTCCCATAAGACTAAGAGGAAGGCTGGAGAAAAGGAGACACTTGCTGAAGAAAAAGAGGCACCTGCCTTGTACTCACACAGGTGGTTGGAACAAAACCAGGAATAAAAACTGAGGCTACACAGAGAGCATCATGAGCTGAGGGATAGAGCTCATGCTCTGAAATGGAAATACCTGAGCAAGAGAGAAGAGAGCCCACGGCTGACCTGGAAGTCACAGAATTATTTAGGTTGGAAAAGGCCTCTAAGACCTTTGAGTCCAACCATTCCCCCAGCACTGCCAAGGCCACCACTAAGCCATGTCCCCAAAGTACCACATCTGCATGTCTTTTAAATCCCCCCAGGGGTGGTGGCTCCACCACTGCCCTGGGCAGCCTGTTCCAAATGTCCTGTCTGTGTCCTGAGGAGAAGATGCCCTTGGGGTTGTTGAGCAGCCCATCCCAACCCCACAGACATGGATGGATGCAGGAGCAGGGGGCAATGAGGCAGAGAGGTTGATGCACTTTCGGCTTTTCATATCAGGTGCTTCTGACTTTTAGTGGGCTCGGGATTGGTGGTGCTGAGGGTAAAAAGTTGCTTAAGCAATTTTAAGTCTGGGATGGATAATCACATCAGCCCTTCTGCTCATGGACTAACATACTTGGTTTTAGAGGCTCAGCCTTTGAAATCTGCACCCAGCTCTTCTCTAGAACATTAACTCCGCAGGGTTGCTGGCACGAAGGCTGAAAAATATCCCTGTTTGTCTAAATTGCCTGCCTGCATGATACAGAATTTTTCCACCAAGCTCCTACCTTGTGGTTAAGTTGTGGCTTATCATTCAGTCAAGGTTGAACAAACCCCTCATTCTGGGTCAGGTATCTCAAGCAGAGCCAGCCTCTGCGCCTGAAGGTTTCTGCAGCGGTTGCAAAAATCAAAACAAAGCCCATTCTTTATTCTGCATTTAATTTGTCTATTTCTGGGTTGTAATCATGGAGTTGGGTTCTTTCTTGCTGAGCTGAAGAGTCACCTGGTAGCTGCTTCATCACTGGAGTAAACGTTGATTTGCATCTTCATATTTAAGCAGGTTATTTGAGTTTAGGCAAAGAGTCAGACTTGATGCAGCAGCGTGCAAGTGTTTAACAGTGTTGGCAGCTCCGTGCTCTGCTTTGAACTCTCAGACAGATCTTTACCCTCCACCAGCTCTGTCTCAAAACCCCTTTTCTGATCCCCTTTTTTCCCCACTCACCTGTGTGTGCCTGGTGCCACAGGCAGCAAATAAAAACCTGCGTCTTCCCCTTTTAATAATGAGAGATTCCCCTTGCACAACATAATTTTCTGGGTCCTGGAAACTGGAGACCTGTAGCAATAATTGCAATAAATTAACCCTGCCATTTTCTTCATAAAACTGTCTGGGGAGGGTTCTTAATTCAGTTTGTCATGAGTCACTTTAATTACATCATGACCACGCTGATGAATGTTTGGGCAGGTAAAGGGTCTCGCAGAGTTTGCCTGATAAATGCTTATTGCAAAGAGCTCATTGCTAGACTGTAAATATTTTTGCTCTGGGGATGAAACTGGGCTTGCGAGATTGCCTGGGAACAAAATGAAAACAATCAGATTTGGCTGATTTTCTGTGAGTGAAAGAAGATTTATTTTTAATTATTGCTGTGTGCGTTTCAGCGATGGTTTGGGGCCTTGGCTCTGCCCAGTGTGGTTATAAAGAAAGAAAAGAAAGGGTGGTCGTGCCAAGTCCTTGTGAGGAGGGATTGTGTGGGGCAGTGATGTGGGTGGGGGAGACAGGATGCAGAGCCCCACATCCGAAGGGGAGCAAGGAGCAAGAAGGCAGTAGGGATCTAGTGAGGTGTGCTGGGGGGTTTGGGGGAAAGCTCCTGCAGTGTTGGGGGAAGAGGGAGGTGTGGGGGCCTTGTCTGAGATTTATGGGTGCAGCGATGCTGAGGAAGGAGAAAAAGGGTGGCAGGACTGAAGATGGGGCTGCCTTGCCCCAAGGGTTGGTGTGTTTGATCTACACATTGCTCAGGCAGCAGAAGCAACTTCTAATTTATCACTGAGGCACTGCTGTAGTTAACAGAGCAGGGTGAGCCACTCTGGGGGCACAAGGACATCGCACCTCGGGGATAGTGGGCAGGCAGCCACCTCCCTCGCAGCAAGAGAGTCATCACATGCAAAATAAAAGAGCACAAGTGCCTGTTGCAGTGTGTGACAGCTTTGTTCTCCCACTGCCATGGAAGCAGAGTCATTTCTGGTCTCAGTGTTGGCTGCTAAAGCCCCAAACTCTGCTGAAAGCATGGTAAGAGCTGGTCAAAACACAGATCTTTACAGCAAGCTTTCTGTTTTCCCTTCTGTTGATGTTTATACTGGTTGCTGTTCTCACCCTGAACTCTTTGACACAACTTTTGCCTTCTTTGGCTGTGTTTTAGGCTGCTTTTCTTTCTCTCATTTATTATTTTATTTCTTTTTCTTTTTTTTTTTTTTGCCATTGAGCAGATGAGGGCTCCAGCATTGAGGACGCAGACTTCAACTGGGACGAGTTCCTGGAGGAATCAGGAGCCAGTGCTGCTCCCCACACCTCCTTCAAACACGTACGTGCTTCCCTCTCAGCCTCGTGGGTGTTGTGCACCTTCCCCCCTTTGGTTTTCAGGGAGTCCCTGGAGAACTGTAGTGCAGTCTGACCATTTCGGGGAGAAACCATCCCTCCACACGTGTGAGCACCTCCATGGGAATAGCCCCCCAGCTGGTGTAAGGTGACCTTGGTGTGTTTGCAGTCACAGCTCGGAGCTCTGTGTCTATGCCACTGCCTTATCCTCTGCCTTTGGCTCAAATTTTCCATTTTTGAGGGCTTATGGTGCTCCCCTTTTGCTTATAATGCACTTATTTTTTTCTCTTCGTCTGTTTTCCCTTCTACATTCGTTGTTGTCCATCCCAACCTGTAGAGATAAATGTCACAAGTGTCCTGTTTTTCCAAAGCTTCTTTTAATGCATGATTTACTGACTAGCAGGGTCACTCTAGTGCTGAGTTCAGTGTGACCCTTAGGAAACCATCTCAGCCTCCTGCCTGGAGATGCTGTCTCAGAAGTGTGAGAGCCAGGGATCTGGGCAGGTGGTGCTCTTCCTGGATAAACCTGGATCATACAGACAGCTGTGGTAGTTACAGGTCTGTGGCTCTGGTCTGTGTTAGCACAAGCAGCATTTGAAGGGACCTGTGGAGATCATCTAGTCCAACCACCTTTGTCTCCAAGTGATTTCTTGATTTGTTTTGAAGGGATAAGGAGCTGCAGTGATGAAAAACCTCTCTTTCATCTACACCTGAAAAAACTAATACAGTCCTCCATTCCCTATTTTGCTTTCATTTTAATAACAGTGGAGTATTGCAGGGTGAAGGACCATAATTCCCTATACTGCAGAATTACAGGACAGTGTTTATTGTAGAGTTTATTCTTGATCCAGCAACTGTCTGGAGAGATCATCTTGTCCCAGATTTCTAGTCCAGGCCCAAAGCAGAAAGTTTTGTGGTTCTCGAAGCCCTTAGGATGTCTTTAGGTGCATGGAGATGCCCAGCTGATCCCGCTGCCTGCAGTGTCTCACAGCTCCTCAATCCTGGGACTGTCAGTGTGGGACAGGTTGGTGCTGGGAACAGTCCTGGGTGACTGTGCTTCACAGTCTGAAACTTGTTCCTTGAAAATCTGGGAGCTGGCCAGGAGCCTGAAAGCTGCCAGAGAAGATTATTTTATGTGTCTGTGTGATTCCACTCTCCATGTGATTCCCATTCACAAGTCCCTTGCCTCCAGAGCACCACGTTGGTGTTGTGGTGAGTGCAGGGAGAAAACTTACGGGTGAATCACTCTGCAGGCATCAGGCTCAGGTGCCAGTCTGTACTGGGAGGGGGCCAGGAGATCCAGTTTGTACTGGGACACGGGCCAGTCTGTACCCTGGATGATTTACGAGGACCCTGAGCATCGCTAAGATCCTGTCCTATCACGGAGTAAAGCAGCGAATATCACAGACCTCCTTCAGTCCTGGATCGTCTCCAGAGGTCCCTTTCAGCTGTTCTGTGACTCTGGGCATTGGTTCTGCTGGAAGTGCCCACACAAGGAAAGGCACAGGGAGTGCAGATGAGAAATGGGTTTGGCTCAGCAGCCCTGGGGTCGGGAGCTGGAGTTGCATGAGTGAGGGAACACTGCTCACGTGCCAGAGGAGTGTTTTCTCAGCAGCTTGGCATCCCCACATCTGTGACATCCTCAGTTGACCAAGTAGACCATATTATAGCCATCTTTGTGAGTAAAAGAGGCATTTTAACCTGTCATTTAAATGGGAAGTTAATCAGAGACCGGCTTACACAGATTTATAATCCCTCTGGTTTCGGTGGCAGATAGGGTTCTAAGAAACCTGTAAGAATCTGTCCTTAAAACATCTCATAGGAAGTGACAGGCTACATTTTGGATGGTTTTATGAAGACAAGGCTGGCACCTGACTGGTGAACTGGCATCCACCTCTTCTTGATCAACAGGTAGAGGCATCCCACTGGTCCTTGGAATATAGGTTATGCTACAGCAGGCCCTGGTGTTCAACAGCAACCCCAGCAGAGTCCCGAAAGATTCTGCCTGATGGAGCCATGCAGTGGGAAATGAAACCTCATTTGAGTTATACTGAGTTTCTCTCAGGCATAATGAGATTGGGGGAGTGAAGATGGGTGCCACTCCTCTCCTAGATGTACACCTGAGGTTACCACTCCTGCACTTTGGAACATGTGGGACTTTCATGATGGGATGTTTGGCAGTGAAGTGGAGATGGAGCTGCCCAGACAGATGGTGAAGGAGGTGGTTGGATGAAGAAGCACAGTCAGCTCATGTCCTGTCCCAGAGCTGCTCTTCAAGTGCAGCATTACCAGGGGAGGAGGAGGGGGGGTTCTCGCTGCAAAGCAGAAAAGGTAACACCCTGCCTTTCTCATTCTGTAAGGTTGAAATCAGCCTTCAAAGCAGTTTCCAGCCAGGGATGAAATTAGAAGTGGCCAACAAGAGCCACCCAGACACGTACTGGGTGGCTACGATCATCACCACGTGCGGGCAGCTCCTGCTGCTCCGCTACTGCGGCTACGGCGAGGACCGCAGGGCAGACTTCTGGTGTGACGTGATGACAGCAGACCTGCACCCCGTGGGCTGGTGCACGCAGAACAACAAGGTCCTCATGCCTCCAGATGGTGAGTTCTGCCTGCTTTGTGCTCCACTGTTGGGTTGTGGTTTCATCTCCACATTCCTGGTTGGTCTGGGATGGGTGCTGCGGGTCCTCTGCTGGTGCGGGGTGATGCGGGCAGGGTGATGTCCCCACAGGGTTCAGGCTGCCCATCAGCCTCCAGCAAAGGCATTTTTGCCCTAGTTGGTGACAACAGAAGGTGCTTCCATAGGGAGCTGTCTTCCTAGTGCTGAACTATAACGCTGTGATTTTCACTTAGGGGAGAAAACTGTCCTGTTCTGGCAGAAGGGAGGGGTGAAATTCAAGAGTGAGAACAAACTAAAATAAGCCAAGATAAACTAAGATCAGTTTGGGTGTAACCAAAATCAGAAGTTGACTGTGCACTCGGAAGTGTTTTGCCCTGAAAGTTTAAAACCTTCCACTGCCAGATTCTGGCAGCTTTTAATCCCAATGGTAGATATAGGTGATTAAAGACAGCAAAATTCGGTCATTATAGGTGAGGGCATGTCCTCATTGTCAGCTCTTAGGTGCACAAAAACTGAATGGAAGTGTTGTAGGTTCCTGAGTGGCCCATGTAGAGCAGTTTGTTAATAACACAGTTCGATCCCCAGTCTTTAAGAAAATATATATATATATACACACACACACACAGACAGGCTATGTACATCGGCAGAGCAGCTGTGCAGCCTTACTACTACATAGCTCCAAGCAGAGGCATATTGTCAGTGTTACTCCTAAATATGCCTGCCATATATCCCATTTATTCTGGATCAAGGGAAGAAGAGATGAATATTTAGCCTCCAGCTTGTGCATACATTTCAGAAAAGTCTCATTTGAGGATTCTGCTGCTGAAGTTACTCTTTTCCTTTCCATGTGGGCACTGAAAACAGTGCCTGTGCCAGTTGTGTGCCACGTGTGATTTCTCCTGGAGTAAGTGTTCCCTGACTTCCCACTGAAGTGAACTGTAGGCATGGGCTTTGAATCAAAGCTGAAATTCCTGTCTTGTGTATGCCCAACTCTAAACTAAACTTATTTTTTTGTCCTGGTCTGTGTATTTTGAATAAACACAAGATTGATTGCTTAAAAAAAAAGTCTTGAAGATAAATATGGCTGAGAAATGTGTTGGCTTAGCACCAGTAAATCAAGCTGATGTGAGAGGAGTGAGGTATTTTATTTTATTGGTCTCTTAAACTACGTTTTATTATGTGGATTACTATCAGCATTGCCAGAAAGGTGTGCAGTGCTACAGACTAAATCTCAGAATGTGAGGGTCAGCGGGGTGAGAGATCCTATCGAATGTTGTAATAGAAAATAATGATTCCCTCATAACCAGAGGCAACTGCTTTTCATGGATACATTGGAATTTGCCCTTTGGGTCGTGGCCAGTCTGTGTGAATTGACTTGCTTGACTGACTGCGAGTGTGCAGCGTGTCCTTCGTCCCTTCTCCTCTGGTGGGTGATGTAACTCTGCACCAGGGTCTTAAATTCAGGGTTTTTTGGTTTATTTCTGCCCCCCCCCAATCTCAGTGAACAAACTTTGTTGAATGTGTCGTAGTATAATTGCAGAAAGAATAAATTAAATGCATGGGTTGTTACTTCAAACGAGATTTAAGCCTTTAATAGTTTGGTTCATATTAATGGAATGAGGCTTCTAAAACGCCCAAGATTTGAGCCTTCAGGACTTACAGAATCATGGAGTTTATGCACTGGTGAAAGAAAAACTGATGTTCTCTATGAGCTTCATGGAGATTTTTAAAACTTCTTTAGCATTGCACTTTATTTTGTTGTGAAACCTTTGGGAGGAACAAAAACCAGCTTCAAATTGCATGGACCCATTTCCAAAGGGGCCAGTTCTGGAGAGCTTTATTACAGTGAGTGTCTCTGTTGGCAAGACCGTGCAGACAGGATGGCCAGGGCTGGTTATTTGCCATTAGGCTTTGATTTTAATCGGGAGCTGAAGGCTTTGGTTAAAAAGCAGATCTGCCAAAATGGACTTGTTTGACAGCCAAAACGACAGCGCTGGGACAATGCCCTGCTCCTGCTTACGAATCAGGTTGGACTCATCAGTGCTCGTCTTATAAATGTGATGGCAGACAAAGATGGTAGAGTGATGGGACAAAGAATTTCATTAGATGGGAGAGAGATGCAACAAAATGGGCTGGTTCAGTTCAGCAGATCGATAGGACTTGATTTAAAGTCCAGCACACACAGAGCTTTTAAGGGGCGGCTGCCAAATAATTGTTGTTTATGATCCAAATAGAAGGAAGCTGATGAATTTACAGGCTGCTGCACCATTATTTACGGAGTGATATTGGAGTTGCATCACGGTGCCTGTGGCCTGTGAGTAAAATGTCAAGTCATGTTCTGTCCCCCTGTGACGTGAGGGTGCAACCACCAGCTCAGGACTGCTCAAATACCTGGGCTGGCAATAAAAGGTATTGGCTTATGGCAGGATGGTGTGAGTGCACGTGTGCCTGTGAGCTTCACCCTCCACCCCCTCCTCCTCCACAGGAAATCAAAGGAGTGAAATTGTAGTTACTTCAAGCTTTGCCATTAATTATATTTTTCTCATTACAAATCGGTGTGTAATTTGAATTGCAAACTCAACTATCCTGGCAGAATAGATCTGTTTACCATTCAAAGCAAAATGAAAATTATTTAAATTAGTTAATATAGAACTCATTTGAATGAATTGGATGTTTATTCATGAACTAGCTGAGGCAAGTGTGAAGCTGTCCTTATGGTCTTTAGCTTTAGCACTGATCAGCTCTAATGTCACGTCCTGGGACAGAGATTTCTTCTTTATTGCATATTAACTGTGGTGTAAGCAGTGGGTAACTACTGCCTGATATAGCTGAGTGTGAAATTTTCATCCTTCCTGACAAGGCCCTTCAGCAATTGTAATTCATAGGAGGAAGGACAACCTTTTTCAGAGTTCACTGACAGTGGCAAGGCTGTGGTGCTGTAGGAGGCTTTGTTTCCTGCACTGTCAGGATGGGACATAAAGTAGATTTTCCATCACTTAGTTAAAATTTCCCCATTATATCAGCCTGCAGGGGAACGGGGACAGCACTTATCCCCTCCTATGTCTTACCCAAACACTCTCTTCCTTCTCAGCAAAGTGCGGTTGTTTGTCAACATCCTGCGTCCCTTGGGATGTTTTACCCATTGAGCATTAAAAATTTAAGCCTAACTAAACTTTCCTGAGTAGCAAAGTGAAAAGAGGCGTCTTGCCTCCTTTAGCCTGTTTATTTCCATGTGCTGTTTCCCTGTGTTGATGACAGTTGAGTTCATGGACACATCCACCGTCGGGCGCGGGAGCGGCGGGGAGAACCTGACAAGTGTAGTAGCTAAATTATGCATTGTGAAAGAGCAGGGACGTCCTTTGATTGGCACTCGGGTGTTTTTTGTACAGATTGCGGATTTACAGCTGAGCCAACAGAGCCCAGTGTCTCCTGGCACTGTTTTAATGCATCCTGGGACGAGTTAAAGGCACCGGACGAAGGGATTGTTGTGTACACTTGTAATTGCCGCGGTGGCTCTGCTTTAATGTTATTGACAGATGGAAATTCAAACAGGGCTTTTCTGTGTGCAGATCTGCCTGGTGAGCTGGAGTCTGCTCGCTGTGCAAACCAGGGGGCTGGAGATGGAGAGAAACACAGCAGGGAGGGAACCAGGTCTATATTTTGATTTTGCAGTGGATGGGAAAACCTCTGAACACCGACTGTACCTGGACTCGGTGATCAAGAGGATCAATCACACTGTGGTTCTGTGTAGGAAAGCAGCTTTTACTTCTCTGCTGCATCAATATAAGGAGGATTAAAGCTCAAAAGTCTGATCCTGGGGTGAAGTGAGTCCCTCTTGGATGGTGCTGAGCGTTACTGAGTTTAATCCTCAAATATGCCATGAAGAGGTGTGGACTTCAAGCATTTCGCCTGCCCAGGCATTCTGTAAAGGCAAACACCATAATTTGGTCACTATTTGAGACAGGTTTACATGTGTCTCTGAGGTGAGATTAACTCCTATCCCAGAGCTAGGCCAAAGGAGGGAAATTTCACTGTGATTCCAAGTGCTGGGTCAGAGTCTGGGCAGGGTGTGGTTGAAAAGAGAAATAAAACTTGTGCCCTGGCAAATGGGGTTGCCTTCAAATGACAACTTCTTGCTCTTTTTGTTTGTTTGTGTATATATATTACCATCTGAATCCATCACAGAGCAAAATCCTGCTCTCTAAGGTCACTGGTGTAAAGGAGGGAAGAAGTGGGTCTGGTTGGCCTTGTCAAAACTTGCGGTGTGAGTGGTCAGAAGGTGGCCTGCTGTGCTGCAGGTGTGGGTTTGGTGTCATTCCAAGGCACACAGAAGGCTCCTTTTGGGCTCACAGCCCGGGGTGGTGGTGATGTGGCCCATACACTTGCCTTTCAGCATCATTGTGGGAGGTCCCTCGTGACTGCAGAGGTTCTCCACGGGCTCTTAAAAGAGGGACACAGAGATAATGTTTCTGACAATGGATCAGGGCGTTCAGAGCTTCCCTCTCAGAAAACATAACCATGGATATTGTTGTTTTGGGGGTTTTTTTTTAATGAAGCCAGCTTTCCCCTGGCAATCTTATCCCAGAGGAAGTAAAAATTAAACTGTAGTTACAGTGCAGGCAGAGGGATCAGATGGGTAGGGTGGACTTCTCCTTTTGTCTTTATGAGGAGCTGGCTCGTCTCCGCCGATCTACCTGACATGAGTTTGCTTTTCTGCTGGCATGGAGAGCAGACCTGGCCCTGCTTTAGCTCTTTCACCTGAAATACGACTTCCTAAGAGCTTGAGGCTGGAGAAAATAAGTAGGCATTCACTGAGCTTATGCTGTTTTACATCAGCTAAGAACTGGGCCCTCGAGCCAAGTGAAATGAAACTCGGAAATCTTCTTTGGCAGGTTGCACTGTCAGAGACTGTGGATGTTTCTAAAGTAGTATACAGGGCTGTTTTTTTTAAATCTCTGGCCAATCTTTATCCTGTTATTCCATCAAAACCGAATTTAGACTAACTAATGTAAATAGATGGCAGGATTTCTTTAGTTTAAATGCTGCAAATGACTCCTAGTGCAGTGTTTTATGTGTGCTTTTCAAGTCGACTTTAGCAGACTATTAATTATGCAGGGATGACGTTAGCATAAATAACTAGTCAGCAAATAAATGTCAATTAAATATTCTGTTAGCATAGTAGGCAGCTTTATGCATTGGCATAGAACATTTAGCAGATTATACTTAACGAGCATATAAAAAAATAGTGGTTTTTTTCGTAGCTCTCCTGATGATGGCAAAGGGGAGGAGAGGAGGTAAAAATGCTGGCTTTGGCTGGAGAGCTGGGGAGGGGGGTGGGACTGAAATTTGCTGTAGTAGGAGTCATGTCAGTTGATTCTGGTGTATCTTGGGAGTTTCCAGGAGCTGGAAGTCACTGGAGCGTGTCCTGGCTTGGCATTTCCCCCCAGCCCCTCGTAGCCCCTTGCAGACTTGCTCACAGGAAAAACATTTATTCGTTACAGCACCCTCAGCAGCGTTTCCTTCCCTTCCTTGATGTGACTCAGATCCCTCAGTCTGTGAAAATTCAAGAGTTAGCCCATGGCTTGTGTGGCATCAGGATAATGTTGTCTTGACAGGGAAAATGGTCTTTTCACTGCTGTGTGAAACTGCAAATCTTTTGCATGTGCTGCTGGCTTTAGTTACTTTCAAAAGACTTAATGTTGCCAAATGAGGCCCTTTTGGGGTAAACTACGCATAACAGGCCCCCACGTGTCTTTTGGGAATGTAATTAATTGTTGAGCTACTGTGTAAATGTGGCACAGGCTGGCCAGTGGGTCAGGCTTTGCAAGAAGTTGGAGTTGTAGACTTTATCAAGTGCAGAGGGTTTTGATCATCTCCAGGTCTGCTGGGCTTGAGGTCAACCTTTTTTGTTTTGATTTTGCTTTTAATATGATTTTTCAGGTCTAGAGACATAACTGCAGAGACCTTTGCAGGGATGAGATGCTGGCAGGTTTGTAAGGTGGACTGGGGAGTAAATGATTTATCCTGATGTTTCAGTTGTGAAACTCAGAGAAATGCTTCCTGAGTGGGAAATGTGAGGTGTGCACTGCTCTGGCTTTAGCTGGGACTGCTGTGTGTGATGGAGGAAATCGAGGGGAAAAAACAGTGTTTGGTTAAACACAGGTCTTTTTGTTTAAAGTTTTTTGGGAGTGCAGTAGAGGTGGTCCTTAGGAACACAACTACCACAAGACTTCCAGAAGTGGGTGCTGGTCCTTCCTTGCTCTTCTGCCTGAGTTAGACTTTGTCTCAGGGAGTTCTGGCCTCTCCTGGAGTCATCTTGAGATTCTTGTGCCTGGGAAACCCAGCCCTTGCTGGGGATCAGGCATTTGAAAAACTGAAACCATGCAAGATCGTTTAGTTTTCCAGTGAAAAAAGAAAGCCCAGAGCTTGCACATGAAGCAGACTCTGTTTATTAAAAGCAAGAAAAGAACACACTTTAATCAAAACCTAATTTTCCAGTAAGAAGCCGTTTCAGCAGAAACATGCCCAGCAAGCCTAGTTTCCAGGGACAACGACATCTGCTTATGCTGTATTTATATTTATTTATTCTCACAAACAAATGGAGGAAGGGAAACAGGAGCAGGCCTGGCCAGCCAGCCTGTGGTCCAGGGAGGCAGGGATGTGTGCGGTGGCTGTGGTCACCAAAACTGCTCAGGACCCTGCAGTGCACCTAAAGTGCCTGTTCAGCATCCATGTTTGGGTGCTTTTTTTATCATAGAGTCAAAGAATGGTTTGGGTTGGAAGAGGTCTTAAAAATCATCTTGTTCCAACCCCCTGCTCTGGGCAAGGTCACCTTCCAGTAGACCAGAATGATCCAAGCCCTGTCCAGCCTGGTCTTGGATGCTTCCAGGGATGGGGCAGCCACAGCTTCTCTGGGCAACCTGTGCCAGGGCCTCACCACCCTCACAGGGAAGAATTTTTGGCTGTACAGACGTCTCTTCCCCATCAGGTACTGGCTCCCTTCAGGTACTGGAAGGTCACAGTTAGGTCACCCCAAGCCATCTCTTCTCCAGGCTGAAAAATCCCAGCTCTCAGTGCTTCCTCACAGGAGAGGTGCTCCATCCCTCTGATCACCTTGGTGTCCCTCTGGACTCTCTGGACTCCATGTCCTTCCTGTGCTGGGACCCCAGAGCTGGAGGCAGCTCTGCAGGTGGGGTCTGAGCAGAGCAGAGTATTGCAAAGGATAATTTGGAAAAACCCGACTTGGCCTACACCTAGGTTAGATACCAGTGCAACTCCTGAAAGGGTTGACAGTTTCACTGATGCAGTTGTCCCCCGGTGCAAATCCTGGATTTTTGCAGAATTATGGGTGGAAAATAGTTTTCATGTATAACTGTAGCCTGTGCTCATTCCTGTAGTGGACTGAGCTACGTAGTCAGCAAACCTTGTAAAAAAATATTACTTAGTTTTACAGCTAACAGTGAGGATAATGCAGCACTGTGTACTCTAGTGTGTTATTAACCCAGCTCGGAGCATGGGTTTAATCTGGAGGTTGGCTGGCAGCCAAGGAAGGGTTCAAGAAGTGGTTCTCCAATGGATGAGGTTGGGAGCCAGTGGCTCAGACATGCCCCTGCTGAAATGAGTGCACTCTCTGCCTGCTTTTCCCTCGCTTGGGTGGACTGCCTGTCCTGGCTTTTATCTCCAAGTACTGCTGCCTTCCTCCATAATTGAGTGATGCTGCCATTCCCACGGCAGGAATGCTGTAAAGCAGCTGGATGGTTTGTAGCATCGGAAGGGTCCCTTTTGGGTGGTACAGGGAAGGCTGAACTATGAATCCTGTTATGATTAAAGAAGCAGCACCTTGTGTACAAGCAACAGAGGAGCTGAGGATCGGGAATATTGCAATGAAAACTGAAAGCCTAATCCTTTTATAAACAGTCTGGAGGGGGATCGAGGGAGGAGGAGGAAAAGCAGTGATTTTCGGGGAGTTTGACAAGTTATAAATATATCCTGAGTGAAACCAATAGTGTGGAGCTTTATGAAAGATTTAATGAATGAATATTTCATGCCCACATGGTGCTTCTTCTGTAACGTGTGCTGTTGGTAAAAAGCAATAAACAAAGAACCTCCTTCAGGGTTTGTTTGGGCTTTTAAATTAAACTAATTTAATCAACTTTTTCAGTCAAGCTTGATATTAGTTCATTTCTGTACACAGCACTGTACTCGGTTCTGTTTGTTTTCTCCTGATACCTGTTCCGCTGTTTGGAAGATGCTTGAATATCAAAGAATGATTCATTTCAGCCTGCCCTTGTGGTGCATCTGGGTTTTCAAGGCAGAGAGAACAGGCTGACTTCTGCCTTTTCCTCAAACCTGAGGAGCCATCCATCCTCTGCCATCACAGCTGGAGGTGTTGCAGGGCTCCAGCTGAGGTCATTATCCAGCAGGAAAATCACTTGAGCATGTTGGTCATTTCTGAATGTAAGCAAGTAGGAATTTTTTTTTGGTTTTGGAAGCCTTCAGCACCCAGTTTGCTCCTTCTTGAAGGACTAGAAATAGCCCAAAGTGCTCTGGAGTACCATATGACCAGCAAGGCTTGGACACTTCTGCACTGGATATGAGGAATTTATGCAGGGAGATGGAAATTTTCCTCCAGCTCAGGCTCTTGGCAGGGCTGGGGCTCGGGTGTGCTAGTGAAGTGTCTTTATGGTTGGCTGTCATGACAAATGGCCAGGAGGAAATCAGGATATGCATTAGCTCTGTGTTCCGTGTCTTTTGCAATAATTTCTAAAAAAATCCTCGGGGAGCTGAGTTTTCCTTGGGAACAGCAGGACTGAAGCCGGTTGATGTTTCCACAGCTGGACCAGCAAGTGAAAAGCAGATAAGACACACTAGGGAGAAAAAAGCAAGGGTGATCAGAAGGGTAGAGGTAACTTTGGGAAGGCATGAGCATGAGCCGAGGATCCTCTCAACCCCACACCTTGCATGGAGTGGTGGGGTTGAGGTTGGATATGGATGCATGGAATGGGGCGTTTCTCAGCTGCATTTGCCATGAAAAGGTGCAAAAGTGCTTTTTTTTTTTTTTTTTGTGTTTGTTTTTTGTTTTGTTTTGTTTTGTTTTTTTGTTTGTTTGTTTTTGTTTTTTTTTTTTTCTGTGGTACCACTTGTTTTTGTAGTGGGCAGCTTTGGGAACTGAAATTTATCTCTGTTGTCTGGATGGAGTACAGCCCCATGAGGTTTGTGCTACCTATGAGCAGGGCTTTTTATTAGAAGAGGGGTTGTATTAGAAACTGAGGGAGTTTTGCTTGTCCAAACCCGTACAGATCTTACTTTCATATTTATTTTTTAGTGGTACCAGGCAATGTGTGAGTTTATGTCTCTACAGATCAAAGCTCAAGCCCACTGCACAGCAAAAGAGTTTAAACTTTGGCAAAGACTGATGGGGAGCAAAACTCCTTGCAGGTGATGCTGAACTGCAATAGTTGACTTACCCAGCCCAAAATGTTGGCAGAACCAATTTCTGCAGCTGCTCCTGACCTCCTGCAAGGAAATCACATTCCAGTGGGACTCAGCCTCTGCTCTGGATGCTTGGAGCACTTGAGATGAGCAGTTGAGACCCCATGGCTTTGCCTTCTGTTGCTCATGATTCTGGTCACAGCCTGCAGGGTAACTCTGCAGCCTCCACTGTGACCAAACCTTTGGTTTTGGGCCTGACATTTGGGGCAGGTTGTGCTGGAGGAACAGAGGTAGGGGAGGAAAGGAGGAATTGCAGGATGAGGAGGATACTGTGAAGGAGAAGCTGTGTTTCCAAGGAAATACTGCGGGAAAAGGCTGTGAGCAGACACCAGACTTTTCTGTGAGTAGAGATTTCCTGAGATTTCCTTCTGTTTTAGCAGCAAGTGGAACAGGGTTAGATTTTTGGATGGTACCTTTGAGGCCATTTCAGAAAAAAAAATCTCGCTTTGGCAATTTCTGCAAATAAACCACTTCCATCCATTGAACTAAACAGCAGAATCCTCCTCCCAAGACATGAAAATGCCAAAATGGAAATTATTTCATAATCAGCCTCAATGAGGCTCCTAAAAAACCCCGTAAATTTTAGAAGCACTGGCCCCGTTGCTCTGTGTTGAGCCAGCATTTGACATCATCCAGCTCTTTGGTTCAGACCATGCGAATATGAAACAAAATGCAGAAAAGTTGGGAACCTGTTCACTGTTGAACAGAATTACAGCCCCATTGGTAGGCTTTGTGTTTTGTCATTGAGGGCCACATACCACTGACATGTGCACCTTGCTCGTGACTCTGGAGGTCTCCACACCTTTAATATCCAGCAGTGAATATCCACAGTTGTTCTTCCACACTCACATCGTGTCCTGGGACGTGTGCTCTGAAGCTCTGGAGCTAAAAAGCCCAGAAACCACAGAAAAATGAGAGGATTGACCCTGAAAGCATAACAGTGAGTGCAAACCACTTATTTTTGCCATTGTCAACTTAATTAATGTCTGGCTGAATGCGTTTTTAATAAAATATTCTTTAAAAATTATTAGTTCGAGAGATTTTAAATAGTCATTCTTGGTAATTGCATTTAATTTCACTTCCTCAGTCTCCTGTAATTTTCCCCAGAGGAGTTCTGGGATGGAAATACCACCTCAGCTATAAGACTAGATTTAGGTAGTTAATGATATAATAGGTAAAACATGGTCAAACTCAATTAATCTCCATTGGAGACATCTGTGGAGACTTAAAAAAAACCTCTACCCTTCATATTCTAAGTTAGGCACAGTTTTGTGTGTTAATATCAGAGAAGGAGGTGATTTTTGGTGATTCTTTGATTTTTTTGGGTAGGAACTAGGAAGGATGAATAATTCAGCACAAGGATTTGATCCAGAGCAGAGCACGTACACTTTTCTACAGTGGACCTTTTTTGCTCAAGTTATGCCTTTTAGTCCTGAGCTGACAGAGGATTTTCTGAGCTCTTTCAGGCCAAGGACAAACCAATGTGTCCAGTGCCATGTCTTCAGCAGAGCATTCCTTCAGCTGCTCCAGGGGCACCTCGGGTTTGTGAGGAACAGGCACGGAGTGGATTTGGGAAGCTGCTAGTGGCAGATGCCAGCGCCAGCGTGATCCTGAGCCAGCTGTGACTTGCTCTTGATTTTTCCTTCATTATGCATGATAATGTGGGCTCCCAGTCACCGTGGAAGGGGCTGGATTCCTGAAGCAGGCCATATGCTCCTGGAGCCCGTGGAGGTGGCTGATAACGCAGTGCGGAGATTCAAGGGATGCTCCTATAAAGCATTTCCCTGATGGCAATTAAAAATCAGCTCCTCTAGCCCAGGTACCAAGTTCTGGGTCATTTCTGGCCCTTCTGTGTGATGTTGGAAAACTTCTGCTGTGAATTCCCAAATAATATGTTTCTATGTCTGTGTGTGCACTCTCATTTCTGTTTGATTTTGTTCACAAAAGAAAAAAATCCAGACCAACAAGCAAATAAGCTTAAGGATGTGCTGAAACCCATCCTGATTGATGGTTTATTTCGTGTTGTGAGGCAGAGCATTCAGCTCCTGCGTTTGTAGCTAAAAAAAGCTTTTTTCCCCACGCTGTCACTTGGGAATGAAGAAATGAGGGGAAAGTCAGCATTTTTAGGACATGATGTAAAAATGTAGCTACTTCCTAAAGTGCTGGACTTGATGTAGAAGATATATCCAGGGAAAACTTTGCCAGGCTCAGGAAGCCCATCCTGCTATGTGTTGTGCTGGTTTTACTGAAGAGGCTCTGGTGTGATGAGTAAAGAACCTAAAAAGGGGGGAAATCCCACAATTCTCCTGTGCCAAACAACCCTGGGAAGGTCAGTGAGGAGTCCCTGGCCACGTGAAGCATCTACACCCTGAACATTTTGACTGTTGAAATTACCTTTCCATAGATTCCTGCTTTGCTTTGGGCTGTTCTGCTGTTGCCCTTGGACTCGGCAGGCTGGACATCAGCAGGTGGATCTGTTGGGAAGGCCTCTCTCTGTAGAACACCTGAATTTATTTAGAAAGAAAGAAGCCAAGAAAAACTTAGAGGAAACTTTGTGTGATGAAGATGAGATTAAGGGCTCACAAACCAGTTCAGTGAACCATGGCTCTGGACAAATATTTGATTTAGCAGTGAGGACATTTGTTCACCAGAGCATCATCTCCAGTTAAAATATCCCAGATTGATGGAGAAGCTAAAGTTTATAATTCAGAGGAAATTTAGAGCACTGTGGAAAAGCTGCTCCCATTTCAGGTCCTGTACCACATTGTTATTTTCATTTCAGACATTGCCTTACATAATGTTCCACGTCGATCACCGATTCAGGCTTAAACTCTCCAAAGTTTGGGGGATGTTTTTGATCCTGGGATTTATAGTTCAAGCCCTTTTTCTGGTTTCAAGTGAAGAAAACACATGTTCAGCAAGCACAAAATGAGCCTTGATGGAGTATTTCTTTGATGGTGTTGCGATGATGATTATGAATTTACATTTTGTGCATAGGATGTTAAGCACCTCATGGGGCCTGGCTGTGCTTCGACTGTACCATTAATTTGGGGAAGGATGCATGATGAATGTTCATCAGGCCCTCCAGCTTCTGATTTGTGGTGCTCACATCACACAGCCGAGAGGCTCCGGAGTGATTAAACGGGATTCAGTCATTAGGAGCTGGCAATACAAATGTGATTAATTACAGAACGCGCTGTAAATTGTGAAATGAGTTTGATGATGATTTTTTTGAAAACATATGTTTCTGCTTCATGGGGTGTCAGAAGTTGGAGTCGTGGTGGATGAGGCTTGTTTGCGATTTCCATGATAATTTGGGAGTGTGCTGGCTCGCTCCTGGGTCATGGGAATGGTTGGATTTCCACTATTGTCCCAAGCTGTGGGTGTGAGCAGTGAGATTTGGGGAGAACCATGGGAAAATCCTTAAATTAGAGGTCGTGAGTCCAGCTTTGCTGTTTGTACCTCACCAAATCAAGCACAGTGGCAGCAGCCTCTCCCCTGAGAGATTCTTTCCAGCAAAGAATCCCTTTGCCTCTTGCTTCTGAGATGCAGCTTTGTGTAGGGGGTCCAGGCTGCAGCTGGTTGTGGTTTGCTTTTTTCTTTAAAATTGCTGCTGGGGGGGGGGAGGAAAAAATTTGGGACACACTGCCCAGAGAAGTTGTGGATGCCCCATCCCTGAAAGTGTTCAGGACCAGGCTGGATGGGGCTTTGAGCCACCTTGTCTGGTGGAAGGTGTCCCTGCCCATGGCAGGGGATTGGAATTAGACGATCTGTAAGGTCCCTTCCAACCCAAACCATTCCATGATTCTAAAAAAATCCCTGCTTTTAAGCATTAACCAAAACTTCCATCCTTGTTTTTTCTTTTTAAATTGGTTGTGTATTAAACACTATAATGCATACTATAAACTGCAAACATAATCCCCACTCACTCTCATCTTTCTGTAGAATATAGAAAATGAAAACAAAAAGAATCCCAACCCAAAATCAGAATGGATTTCTTGGACATCATATCCCTCTATTTGTCTTCTGTGTTTTGATGCTTTTATTTGTAGTGGATATTGGCTGTAGACCGTTGGCACTGCCAGGGAAAAAAAAGGTAATTGTGCAGTGAACTGGTTTATGCTTTATGTAAGAACATTGTGCTGTTGTAAATTTGTTGGATTTTACAGAGCTGTCTCCAAAGAATAGCCTTCAGAAGGCGACCGCGGGGTTTGGAAGTGAGAAAAGGCACTTGGTGTGTGGGATAATTGGATGGGGTTTGGAGGCGTGAGGTCAGAGCCTTGGGCAGGATATTTATACTGCAGTGACATCCCTGGGCAGAACAGCCCATAACTTTCAGATGGTGTTTTGCCACGGAATCCATTTGGGGCTGGTTTGAGATCCCAGAGACACTGGACATAGAGGAGCCTCTTGTGTCCACTGCCAGGGAAAGACAAGAGGAGGTGTTCGGTGTTCAGGCCAGGATCAGGAAACCTCCAGACCTCCTTCGTGGCATCAGAGACACCCAGGGCAATGCAATTTCATGTGAAAGACCCCCATACTCATAACCACTGTTGGCGTGGCCAGTGTGTGCCCAGTGCTGCCCAGAAACACTGATTCAGGGTCTGAACCAAGCTGGTGGCTGGATTGGAACAGTTCTGGCTGTGGTTAGGAATTCTAACTTGGGTGGGGATTTATCTAGGAATTTAACATTTTGCTTTGTAGACATACTTTTTCCTCTTTCTACATTTCTGGTGTGGAACCAGTACACAAGGAGCTGTGGAGTGCTACATGAAGGCTTTACTGGGGCAATGCTGGGCAACCAGCACAAACATCCTCCCTGACGGCTTTCCAGACTTTAAAATCGGGATTTTACAACACTTCTGCATTTTTTACAGGGTGGCTGTGCATTTCTGTCTACCTGCAGCAGCAAGTCTCTGTGCCTGAAAAGATGACTAAATACTTCCTTGGTTTTCACTCAGAGAGGGCTACGATTTGGAAGGAAATAACCATGTAAATGCTTCCTAAGTGCAGTTTTGTGCAGGGAATCTGGTGTATGTACTTGTGTCTCATACAGGTGCATTCATAACCCCTCTCCTGCAGTCACTTTCTGAGCTCTGTGATCTGGTTTTGCTTCTGAGCACTTTGGTTAAGATGCTGATTTTTTGCCTGGGTAACAGCGCTCGTGCAATTTTTTTATTATTATTTTTTTATCTCTATGGGATAAAAATTGATGTGGAAATTACAGTCACAATACCAGGTTCCCCCCCCCTCCCCTTCCCTGAATGCTCCCGAAGTGCTGATTTGACAAGGCCTTCATTAAGACTCCTGGGTCTGAAGATGGGGAGCTGGAGCTCTCACGGCACATGATCCATCTCTTCTGAGCACTGAGCAAGGTGCTTAATGCGCAGGGAAGGAAAAAATAATCAAGGAATGTGCGTGGAGGCTTGGGGTTAAGTGCCGGGAGCTGTGGAGTCTGGATGCTCATTTTCACAGTGAGCCATCACCCTAATGGACATCGATACTAACGATGGAGGAACCCCCGTGGTTACGAGGTTTGTGCAGGGCTTTCAGACTCCAGGCACCGCCTGCCTTTCAGAAATGCCTTTCGGGAGCTCTGTGTACACATCCCAGGTCATTTAAATCAGCCAGTCCTGATTAGTTTCTAAGACTGTTGTTGATGACAGGGGAATTGGGTTACCTTGTTCCCCAGAATTGAATTGGGCGGGGAGCAGTGTTGTTGCTGTGTTTAAAGAGTGTGCAATTTTTGTTTAGGTACGAAATTTTGGAGGAGCACAAACCACTTGCTCTGGGTGAAACATTCTGGCTTTGCAGTTACGCCTCAGGTTTTCTCCTGATTTATCTGAGAGGTAACCGAGACTAAAATCAGCCCTTTTTAAACAATGGATGAAATAGCAAAATCAGATTCTATAGCAAAATCAGAATAATCAGCCTTAATTCATGCCTGCAGGTACAAGAGAACTGACCCACTTAAAAATGGTTGTGTCCAGAGGATATTTTGCATTCCCTTCCCAATTCCTGGAGGTGTTAGTGAGGGTGTTTCTGTATTTTGGTACCTAGATGACAATGTTGCAGAATTGTGTTCCAGGTGAAGTCAATGCGAGAACACCTTAAAAATAAATAATCATAGAATTATTTGGGTTGGAAAAGACCTCTAAGTTCACTGAATCCAACCATTAACCTAGGCTGTAAATACATGGTAAATGCTCCAAACAGTTGAATACTTCATCCTCGAATTCCAACCCTTTGAGGCTGGATGGCCACAGGTGACTTTTAGTTATGTCGAGAGACCAGGTGAATGAATTGATTGCATCCCTGCAAGGCAAAGGGTGGGAAGAGATTACTTCTCCTCTCCTCTTGCCATCTCCCATCTGTATCTCCCTCCCTCTTCCCCCATTGCCGTATCCCAAGGGAGAGCAGTGCTGTGTCCAGGTGATTCCAGGCTGGGTGGTGCTGATCACACCTGGCTGAAGTCTTAAAGCAAAAGGACATGACAAGTGCAAGTGGAGCTGATAACTTTGCTGCTGTTCCTTATCTACATAATGTGATTGAAATTGATAGGTAACGCCACCAAGACAGAGCAGAGTCGCTTCCCATTATCAGCACACCTCTCCTTTTTATCCCTTTTTTTTTTTCTTATTTTAAATACTCCAGTGCAAGCCAAGTATTGACTTCGATGGAAGGGAGGTAATTAATCCCAGTGCTTACGAATAGATCATTTGCTCCTGGATGGGTACCTGAGGCTGCTCTGCTCAGAGAGTCAGGGCAGGCTGGTCCACGTTTGTGGCACGGGATTCACTGTGCTGTTGGGATCTGTGAGGCAGATTTCTCTTCTGATCTCGGGCAGTTTGACTTGAAAGCCGAAAGCTACACCCGTGGGATCCCGGGAGAGTGTGTTTGTTTCCATAATGTTGTGTTTGGGGTGAACACAGCTGAACCTACAGTGTGGGAGTGCCTCAGTAGTTGGTGGTGACCCTTCTGCCAGGCAGAGTGTTTTATTCAGCTTCCTGAGCCTGCAGTGAGTTAATGGAGGGGATTTCTGCAAGGTTTTGCGTCATTTGAAGAAAACCCTGCAGTCTAATTGCACCCACTCACCCTTCTGCACACACTGATGGTTTTTCTCCCACAGCATCCCACATCCAGCTCTTCCACCCGTGGTTCCCACAGCCGGGTTGGAGTTGTAGCCAGTTTCAAGAAGTGAAAAGCAACTCCCAAACCACCGACCGCTTTTTTTATTGTTAGAAAGATAACAGTTAATTAAGGACTAGAGAAACCCGAGGGGAATGGTGTGCTCGTCTGTGCTCAAAGGATGTTGGGAAGCAAAGTGTCCTGTGGACAGTGAGACAGCTTCTGGCACATGAACTTGCTTGTTTTGACTGAGAGAATCCAGGTAGATAATTCCTGGAAACCTTGAATGGCAGCAGGAGGGGTAATAGTTGCATTGTACTGAAATTCAGTGTAATTGAATAGAAAAAACTGTAAGGGAAATGTTCAGGTGAGAACCTAAAGCATGTGTTCAGGCCTTTCGCTGTTTTTCTTTTCTCTACTTTTTCTGATCAGGGAGTGCTCATTCATGCAGAGTTGGGTGTGCAAGGATTAAAGTCTGTGTGTTGGCCGTTTCTTGGGTCAAGACGAAAAAAACTGGAGCATAATCTTCTCTTAGAAATGAGATCAGGGTGGTTTGGGCAGCCTGGAAAACCAGGGTGCACCAAATATTGTGAAGACAATTAAAAAACATGGCGTATATTAAATTACATAGCTCACGTGGGCTAAACATTAGCTTGAAGTTTGCACTTGTTCAGTTTTATTTTTTAAAAAAGTGAGGTAATTGAGGGCTATAAGAGCTAGTAGATCAACAGCTTAAAGGAGCATCTACTAAAAGTATGCAAGAGCTACACATTCTCCTACAGACATTGCACTTCCTTCCAACATCAGTTCATCAGCCTGTTGTAAATTCACATGGATGGGACCACAGAGCACTGCTGATCCAGAAGTGTCTTTTGAGCAGCTGTATTCTTCGATGGACAGTTGCTTATAACTTCTGGTTTCCATGAAAATCCTCTCTGTATAATATTTTCCTTGAACGCTTCCCTGTTTAAGACAGGTGTATAGAAGGCAGTGCCTGAGCTCTGAAGTTGTTATCTCATGATTTTTGTGGCTGCACCATTAGGAAATCAGATCAACAGCTCTTGATGCACTTTGCTTTCTTTCTGGGCTGAATTTGCATTATTTTGTGATCCAGTTCAAACCACAGACCTCTGCTGCTGTGAGAACAGAAGACTGTTTGAAGTTTTAAGTAACAAATTGGTTTGAAGATGCCTTTAGCCCCATTTGGCATTTTTTCAGGGAGCTCACAGAAGAATTCAAAGCAAACAGTCATTTTTATAAAAAATGCCATTAAAGCACTAAGTAGATTTTTTTTAAATGTAGGTTTTTACTTATTTTATTTTGGAAATACTTAATGGGAATCTGGCTTTGTAGGGTAGGCAGTAGAGTGTGTTCCCAGCCCTGGGGGTCTTGGGGAAGATTCAGATACAGCCTGAGCCTTTTGCTTAGGGGCACAGGAGCAGGGACAACGCTCAACCCCCATGCTGTTCTCGCATCCAGTCTGGTTCACAAGGATGTAAATAGTTCAGCAAGACGAATGAAAATGTGGGGATTCAACCGTTTCCTGTCAAAATGCTGCTTTATCAAAATGGAAATATTTTGTGAGAACATGTCAGTTTTGACAAATTGTTTTGATGGGTGAAGTCTAAACAAATTGTTTTAGCATTCTATGTTATTTTGATATAAAGACATCTCATTTCAACTCCATCATTTAGACCTTTTGTAACATAGTTACAACATTTATATGTTAATATTTCTGTAACTTATAAATATTGCATCGAATGTGTGACAACTTTAAAATTAAAAGAAAATGTCAATATTGTAAGCTTTCTATAGTTTTGCAATATGGTGTTTGGCTTTTAAAAACCTGCATAGCTTATCATAGAGTCACAGAATGGTTTGGGTTGGAAGGGGCCTTAAAGATCATCTCATTCCACCCCCCTGCCATGGGCAGGGACACCTTCCACTAGACCAGGTTGTTCCAAGCCCTGTCCAGCCTTGATTTTTCTGGTTGGGTGACCTTCAGCGGATCTCCAGTAGGATGTCACCTGTCCCTGCTGGACGGAGTGTCTGGAATTCCTTTGTGCTGCCTTTCAGGTGCTCTCTTGCTGGTCTGTGATCCTTCTCCAGGCTCTGGGCATCTCTTACTGGCACCAGCAGCTTTGGTTTAGTATATCTTAAATGTGTATCTATAACACCTATATATAAACTTTTGAACATCCTGAATAATTTGTTTAGAAAATTAATTTTTTTTTTCTGAAATCCTGATATTTTAGTTCATTTCACAGTGGAGTGAGAAGAATTGCCCAGGTCCTGTCCACCTATAATTCCTCTTGTTAACTATTTTTGTTCATTCCCATCCTAGGAAGGAGTTAAATTTTTAATGATAAAAATAGTTCCCGCACTGAGGGTGTTGTCACTTAGCAGATTAATCCGAAAGATCTTAAACCATTTTATAAAGCCGTTTAGGATGCTGTTCTTCACATATGAGAAAATTAAAACTCTGCTGTTTAGAGGTTGATGGGTTCCAGTGGGGATTCTCCAGTAGAGGTGTCGACAGGTTGCTGGTGATCCTGGCTTATTAAAGAAAAGAAACCCAACATGAAGAGTGTTTTGTTGTTTTCTTTTTTTTTTTTAACTATGGGCTAAAAATGAGCATAATTGGATATTATTGCATGTTGGGCATGGGTATCCATGGGGCACACTGAGGTGTTTCCAAGGAGTAGCTTATTTAGGTGCTGTGTGCCTATGAGTTACTTGTGCTGCTATTCCTTTATTCTACCAAATGCAGCACTTCAAATCCATGAGTCTCGTTCTTGTCAATCAAGTGGGAGTCTTGGGGGGGAAAAAACAGTCATGAAAAGTAAAAAAAGAAAAGCATGTTCTTTCTGTTCTCTTGTTGTTCTTTCAGATTTCAAGGTTTTTCCTGCACTTTGCAGTGTCCTGTTCTTGGCAAAAATAAACAAAGAAAATTAGAATTTTCGTGTAAACCCATGACCTGAGAGGAGTGCCTTCAGAAAAACAGCACCTACTGGGAAACTAGATGAAATCCCAAGAGTTGCTAATGTGATAAGAGCATCTCATATTCACTGAATGGAGTGCCTGTGCCTCGGTGCTGTCACGGGACTGCGAATGTGCTTTTAATCTCTTATTTCTCTGGAGAGGCAGATAAATCTGAACCCATTATGTGCCAAGGCTGAGGCAGGGCACAGAGATTTACAGGGCTGCAGGCAATGAAGCTGCTGTCCTGGCTCTTGGGCATGTGTTCAGTGGGATTGGAAGGGATGTGGTGATGCAGGGTGTGCATTGCTCCGGCCTTTTCCAGCTGCTCTTGGAGTGGCTTTCGTGGTCAGCATGCACAGTGTGAGGGGAGAGGGCTGGGTTTGAGAAGCTGGTTTGAGGAAAAACCTGGTGTCCAGATGATAAATACTAATGGTACTTTGCACATCAGCCATTGATGTCTCACTGATGCCTCGGGTGCTGTCGTGGTGCCCAGGTTGGGAGCAGCCAGGTCCAGCCACATCCCAGAGTCTCCAGGCACAGCTTGGGAAAATTAGATGAAGGAGTAAAAGTGAGAAAATAGCAGTGGGGTCAGAAGGGGAGAGAGGCATGGGAGTCAAAGAGGTTGTGAGCAAGGTGAATCAAGCAGAGAAAAGCGGGAAGAATTCGAGGGATATTGGATATGATCCATTTTTTGATGAAGTTCAGCCCTGCGGAGGGGAGCTCAGTTTTATAACCTGACTCTTAATTCGGAAAGGTCCTTTTTCTTTGTAATTTAAGAATTCTCTGTAATATTTGCCGAAATAGAAGGTGCTCTCTGAAGTAAGTATTTTTCATGGAAGGAGGCAGTGAGCTGCAGGGACTTGGTTTTTACTTTTCCAGACGTGGATAATTTCACCGAGGTCTGCCAGGAGCAGGCAAAGCCTGGGCTCAGCCTGGGAACTGGTGCATCACTACAGCTGCTCCTCAGGCACTGGGGAGGGAAATGTGGGATCTTTCTCAGGTCTTTCTGTAGTGGTTTAGATTCTGATGGATTTTCCTCTGTGCTCAGTTAGTCCTGAATGAGCACAGTCTGGAGCAGAGCTACTGGCTCTGTGATGGGTACACCCTGGCCCAGCAATGTGCAGATCTGGCCTCTGTTTTGGGCTGCTTTCCTCTGAGGCAGGTGGTTCTGTGCCGTTTTTATGGCAGGAAGATGCTTTAAAGCCTTTGGCCTTGGAGCTGCAGAGGTGTGAGAACAACCACCCGCTCTGGGATGAACTGAACCCGATCCAAGGGAAAGAGGCACATCTGTGTGCACAGGCTGCAGCTCAGGCAGGGCTGGGGTGTTGCCTGCTAAACCTGGGAAGGGAAGTAGCTGTGAGAGTGTTGGCATTTTGGGAGCAGTGCTTTGTGCAGTGCCAGCCTGGTGTTTGTGCTGTGCCTGATCTGGTGCAGGCTCCGACCGATGCTTTTTCCACTGTAAGGGGGTTGCTAATAACCTGTCTCCTCTCTGGGTTATCTAATGTTTAATTGTTCTGTTCAGCTCACAGTGTGGCCTTTGCATCAGTGGGATCACTAAACAAAGTCTTTTTTTCTGCTGCCATAAAATCACAGAGTCCTAGAATGGTTTGGGTTGGAAGGGACCTTAAAAATCATCCAGCTCCAACACCCCTGCTGTGAGCAGGGACACATTTCACCAGACCAGGTTGTTCAGTGCCCTATTCAACCTGGCCATTTCTCTGTTTCTCTTGAATCATTGCTTTCTACCATGGTAAATGTGATGGCAGTGGGCCCCAGGGTCTCAGACCGTGGCGCAGTCTCATGTTGGTCCCTCCTGTGCATGGGACACTAAGATGGGTTTGCTGCTCATAACAATATTGGGACTCCTGATCAAGCTTTGTCCTCATAGAGCATCAAAGCCTCCTGCTCTGGAGGACCAGTCATGGATATTTGAACCCCGTGGACCACTTTTGACTCAATGAAATTATTTAAGGGAGGAAAAAATGTCTTGAAAACAGGAATGCTGGTGGAGTTCAGGTTGCCGTGGAGCAGGATCCTTTGTCCTTGCCATCTTCCCATCCCACCGGTTGGCCAGCCAGCTGCAAAAAAAAGCAGAATTCTCCCAGTCTGTGTGCAGTAGGAGAGGTTCAGTCCAGTCTTTTCCTGTAGCTAACAAGGGAAAGTGGGAATTATTGCAAGTTTGCTGCTTCAGTCCGCAGGTGCTGAGTCTGATGTGCCAGAGGAGCAGCACAGGTTGGGCACCCATGCATTGCACTGACAGCTACTCCCAATAGCCCAGCAGATTTGTGTAACATTCTGCTTGCTCCTCAAAGGCTTTAGCAGATGATGATTCAGTTTCACTTCATTACTACTAAAAATTAATATTTGCATCATAGTGGCTTGAGTTGCCGAACTGAGAAGGCTGACGGTGCTCTATGGGCACAGAAGAAGATACAAATCCCTGTTCCTAAAACTTCCAGTACAATTTCTTGTCTCCCAGAGGTTTTCTGAGTCGCTTTATCTCTGTTGCAAAAGCAGAATAAAATCAAGGAAAACCTTAGAAATTACATTTGTGTGGAGAGGAGGGCTCTGAAACCACCCAGAAATGGAGAATAGCTCGGGTTTTTTTTCATCTGAGCCTGTTCTGTCTGAAAACAGAGGTCACCTTGGCACTTTGGGACTTTAGAAGCCTCTAATCCAGATTTGAATGTGGAGGGAGGCATCACCTTATGTAGATGTCAAACTGTGAGGTGCAAGTCTTTTAAAAAGCACGAGGGATTTTTTTCTTTCTGAAAGGCACTGGAAGGGAGGCTGACTGACAGACAGCAAGATCTGTGAGTCAGGCACCGTTACGACATCTCAAATTGGGCATCTGGAAGTGGAAGCCCCTGAAATCTGTTAATCTGTTGTCAACTTCGAAAATCCTATTTTCCCACCACCACCACCCCTCCTCCCCCCACTCCTGCCAGCTTTGAAAGTTCGAACTGTGTTCTTTTTATCACATTTGTCATTCCTTAGGAGTGAAGCTCTGGCATTCAGAGTTTGGCTGACAACTTCGTGGGAATGAGCCAAAATCGAGTTCAACTTGCACCTTTCTGTGCTGCACCCAGTGCTGTTCTGGGGGAGAGGCAGAAGTCTGAACTAGTGGGACTCCAGCCTCATTCATTACAACAATTGCTGTCTTCTCACTGATGCCAGAATTAAGCTTGTTTTCTTTATCCTGATGTAGGTGGACAGGAACTGATGAGGTTTACGCAGCAGGAGTGTTGAGAGAGAGAGTGTCACATCTAAACCATTTCTTCTCAGGCTATTCTTTCATCTTAAATAATGCAAAGGTCATAAATCTTACGGAAATCGTGCAAAATCAGTGCTGCAAAAGACTTAGAATGGTTCCAGGCAAGTTCAGGTGTTATTTTATGGAGGCTCAAGTCCAGCGCTGCGAGGTTTGATAATTTTAAATACATTTAAACGCACTTTTTAAAGTCATTTAGATTTATAAACTGGATGTATAGCTCAAGCTGGGAGAACTGGCTTTTGGGGAAGGAGCACACCTCAGAAATGAGGTCGAGGTAAGGTGCACTGGGCATGGCTTCTTTCTTTATCCATGCCTCACTGTGTGGATTGCCATGGGGTAATGGTCTTTAAACCACATTTCCAGTTGTTTATTCAGAGGAAATGTTTAAATTTTCAAATGCTTGTGATTTTTCCCTTCTATAGATGTTGCTAAGTTAGCAACATAACTATGTCCCAGATGATTTTGTCACATATAAGTAAGATTTTTTTTTTGGAGAAAACAAAGTTTCCCATGTAATTTAATTCCCATTTACAGGCAGGTGGGATTAAAGTCTGATTTCTCAGTTTCTGATTGCAAATGCACAATGCATTTGAAGAGGCGTCTGTATCCCTGAAGCTGAGCTTTGCTGAGTTACTGTCTTCATGTGCCCACTGATTTCAACCAGCACTGACCTAGAACTTGAATCTTAGAGGCAAAATTTATATATTTCAGTTCAAATCTTATGAGACTGTCTGGATACACATCCTAAAGTAATTCAGGTTCACAGTGTTTAGCTCAGAAATTATTCAGTTTTTTCTGAATGAAACAGAAGTTCCTGATAAATTCTTTTAAGTCTTTCTTCTTGCAAGTGTATTGACTCAGCAGCTGATACATGATGTTCCCAGGGCTGATTTTTCTGCTCTGTTGGAAAAGCACCTGGAGTTCCTGATCTCCTGTCAAGGAATTGAAAGTTTGCACAGCTTCTTTTTTTCCCAGAGGTCATTAGTGAACACACAAAGAGACTTTATAAATCACATCTGAGCCCAGGTGATAAGCAGGAAATGAGTGGTTACACAAGCAGTGGCCAATTTTGAATGGGAGAGATGGGGATGATAAGCCATGGTGTTGTAAATCACTGGCAGTGGCTACAGTGGAGCAACACCTTCCCTTATTTTGGGGTTTAAACGTGGGCACAGGTTGCCCAAGGACCTGGACAACAAACCAGCTTTTCTCCTGGTCTGAATTGCAATTGCATCCAAGACCTTAGAGCTGGTAAACCCCAAGGAGATGTTTCTAAAATGATTGAATCATAGGATGGTTTGGATTGGAAGGGACCTTAAAGATCATCTGGTTCCAACCCACTGCCATGGGCAGGGACACCTTCCACTGAACTGGGTTGCTCCAAGCCGTGTCCAGCCTGGCCTTGGACACTTCCAGGGATGGGGCAGCCACAGCTTCCCTGGGCAACCTGTGCCGGGGCCTCACCCCTCTAATAATGAAGAATTTCTTCTTCATAAATGCGTCGAGTGCATTCTGTGATACACAGGTGGGAATCCACTGCAGTCTGCTGTGCTGAGCACTTCTTTTCTCTCCTCCCCTTCCCCAGCAATCAAAGAGAAATACATGGACTGGACGGAGTTCCTGATCCGCGATCTGACCGGCGCCAGGACGGCTCCCGCGAATTTGCTGGAAGGTGTATGTATTAGATTGCGCTTCCTCTCTTCCTCAGTGTGCGTGCTCCCGGCCTGCAGGGCTGTGTGCTTGCAGTGTCTGTGTGCCAGCAGTGGGCAAAGACCCTGCCCTGCCCAAAAACCCGTGGCAAGGTTGCCTGGACACCGCTGGCTCTGTTTCAGACCCAGTGACGGGCAGTTTGTCTTGCCTTTTAGTTCTTTAGAAAGTTGGGTGCTCAAAAAAGGCCGGGTGGGGAAGGAGAGCGTGGAGGGGAACCATAGGAGGGAGAGTTGAGCCCTTCAGTGTCCCATTAGATCCACCAAAGCAGTGACCTGAGCTGTTAAATCATCCCTGCCCCGTCCCTGGAAGTGTCCAAAGCCAGGCTGGACGGGGCTTGGAGCAGCCTGGGATAGTGGAAGGTGTCCCTGCCCATGGCAGGGGGTTGGAATGAGATGGGCTTTAAGGTCCCTTCCAACCCAAACCATTCTGGGATTCTGTGACACAGGTTGGAGAGGGGATGTGGTAGGTTGATGGGGAGCACTGTCAGCCTTATCTGTATATGGAAAGAGCTCCCCCAAGGACATGCCCTCCACCTAAATCCAGCAGCCACGTTTAGCAGGGAAGTTGGGTGAGGTGGCCTCAGTCACTGGTGGTCAGAAGAGCAGAAGGGTCCATTTTTTAGGTGCACCTATATGGCCAAGAGCCCAGTGTGTGCAGCATATCCACAGGGTGACTTGCCCCTGGAGCAGCCTCAGTGTGCCTTGAGATCCAGGACAAAAATCTCACAAATTCGCCTTGTAACCATGGGAGAAGGGAAGCTTTTCCATCCAGCCCTGCCTTGCTCTCACGTGGATGCTGTAGGGACATTTGGGAAGGAGACAGATGGTCTTGCAGGAGCCCCTCATTCTTTCTGCCACTCTGTATTTAGGGGGAGAGTGAAGTCATGCAAGTGGTTGGCCTTTGTGGAAGTGCTCGTGTTGGCTTTTGGGGAGCAGGTGCACCATTTTTGATCATTTTGTCCCTGGTCACTCCCACCAGCCACAGCTGCATCCTTTTTCCACAAGCCCATGGACTATGAGGTGCCTGGCAGGGAGAATCAATAGTGTACCAATTAGGGATTTTTTCTTCCCCCCTCTGAGAGATGAACAGCCCTTGCAGACCCAAACTAATCCATGTCCTCAGGCCTGCTGCATCCCCATTCCTGGACCGCTCCCAGGTGGCATATGCAGGAATCTGATGGTGTCCAACCCCCATCTCTGGTGTGTGCCAAACCTCTCCTTTCTGCAGGCAGGGGAGAGAGGCAGCCCGAGGCAGAAAGGCAGAGAGAGAAAACATTGTGTTGGCTTGAAACAGTTTCTGACCCTTCTCTGGTGTTTCGTGTGCTCAGTGCTGTCTGTGTCGTGCAATGTGTGTTGGCCCCTGTTGACAGATTTGCTGTTCGTGAGTGCTGCAGATTGTTGTTAGACTGTTAAATCAATATGTAGTGCTACTTTTAAAATCTTTTTTTTACGTGCTGGCTATGCATATGAAGGGTTCTTGCATTATGGTGAATGTTAATATTTCATGCAAGCTGATTATTAATCCTAGCCATTCCGTTCTCACGGGGTAAGTGACAACCCATTGGCTTAAAATTTAGCACACAAATCAGAGGAGCAATATTCACTTTGATACAGCCAGGGATTTATTATAATAAGTTAAATCATTACACCATCGTTTTATATTAAAGAATATTTTGTTGCAATGAAGCAGTTGTATGAGAGGGGGAAAAAAATCCACATTAAAGTGGATTTCTATTGTATTATTTGATTCCGACACTGCATTTTGCCATGAAATAATATTTGAAGAGATTATACAGATGCTTGCAGCTTGCACTGTAGAAAAGTAGCTTATTATGGCAAATATATTGTTCTGAGAAATATCTGTTAATCATAAAGCTGTTTAAAACTGTACATGTGATAAGCTTTTATTTAATTTTAATTGTATTTTTTTACCATATTCTCATTCTCTTGCCTGCATTTTTGGATTAAGAGAGATGTATGGAAATGAGTTGCATCTCAAAATTTGAGTACTTTTCCAATATTCAGTAGGAAAAAGAACTTTCTGAAAAATAAGGCTTTCTCCTTACTTTGTTCTGTAGCCACTGCTAGAAAGAACCATCCTGGACTGACTCTTGATTTACAGAATTAATATTTTAAAAAGTAATGTGAGATGTTTATATGGTTTAATTAAGTAAAAGTGGGACAAACACACAGGGGGAAAAAAAAAAAGGCCATATTTTTAATGTATTTTGCCTTTCCTTAACATCTCCTTTGGGGACCAAAGCTTCCAGGTCTTGGGGTCATTTTAATGCTGCTCTTAAAGCTCCGGAATCGAGACATTGCCTAAGAATTCAAACTGGTATTTAATAAAAAATAAGAAATCTAACTATTATGTTAAAGCTTGAGACCACGGAGATGCTCAGAGCCACAAAACAACAACAGTGAGCCCCAGAGGTGTCGTTCTGCAGAGCTTCTCATGGTTTTTTAATGCCTGTGCTCGGCAGCTTTGCAGGTGGAAAGTTGCACTCGTGTGTAAATGCCTGCAAAACTGGGATCCTGAAAAAATGCCGTGTGTAAGCCAGTAACCTCAGTCACTGGGATTTCTTGGGCATGGTGGCTTGACCCAACAAATCCTGTGTGCCTTGGGCTTGGATCCAAGCCTGCTGTTGGCTTTGAGCTCTGGAATAACCCCCACAGACTCATGCATCCATGGATGTGGGGAATAATTTGCTCTCCGTGCCAGCAGGACTGAGAGAAAGGCGTTGGTGGAAGAGATCAGTACATAGAGTGAAATTCTGGATCATGCCCAAAATAGTCATTTTTTAGGTAAATGTTAGGGTCCAGTCCTGTGATTGGTTCTTAACCAGCTGCAATCAATGAGAATTTGGTTTGAAATCCTCCAGTATAACTGGGCTTTGAGTAGTTCAGGAGCATCCCAAGTGGATGTGCCTTAGGAGCTGCTCCACCTTTTATTATTCTTTTTTTGTTGTTGTTGATGATGTCGGTTGAGAAATTAGCACAACTGTTGTTTTCTGTTTTACTTCTGAATTTGCACTTGGAAGACATTGGGTAAAATAGAAGAAGAACAGACTGTTTGCTGATCGCTTGGATGATGGTGTGAAAAACAAAAATAATCTTCTGCTGTCATCTGTTTCCTTGAGAAGTCTTCAAATAAAGTTTAAAATAAGGAGTTTTGCTTCTATTCAAACAGCCTCTGCGAGGAAAAAACCCTGTAGACCTCATTACAGTTGATTCCTTAATAGAGCTGCAGGATTCCCAGAATCCCTTTCAGTACTGGATAGTTAGTGTGGTTGAAAATGTTGGAGGAAGATTACGCCTTCGCTATGTGGGATTGGAGGAGACTGAATCCTATGACCAGTGGTTGTTTTACTTGGATTGCAGACTTCGACCAGTCGGTTGGTGTCAAGAGAATAAATACAGAATGGACCCACCTGCAGGTAAAGAACCCTCCTCAGGATATTGTCTCAACAATTCACTGATGTTTTTGAGATGCTTGTGCAAGCCTGTGTGTCCTTCTCCAGCATTCACATTGCTTTGTCAGTGGTTTCTGGCTATGGCGCAAATGGCAGGTGAGATCCATCAAATTTGGCTTCAAAGGGGGTCAGGTGGACTGTATTATTTATCAAATAAATTCAGTTGAAGTCTTTGCTAGTCTGTCAGGCCATATTAAACATCAGGAGATTACATCTTGGAGAAGAAGCTCCCTAGGGTTGAGTTCAGTGTTCAAAGCAGCTTGAATGGACAGGGATTGGGACTGCAGTTAAGCCAGTCTGGGATCACAAATCGATCTGCCTTTTCCTGTGTAGGTGAACAACTTCTTCAGGTCTGTGCCTTATTTTCCTTGTACTGTGGGTGAAGTTTTTCCATGAGTATTTAATTCCCCTCCTTTGGGGAGGTGTTTCTGATGTGGCTTCTGTCCATCACACCTGATGAGGAGAGTTTACCCCAGTAAGTTCAATTCTGCTGCTCAAAAGTTTGACTGGGACTTGGGTCTTGAGTGCTTTTTGGAAACCTGTGTTTTTCTTTGCTGATAGGCATGAATCATGTTCCCCATCACTTCCAAATTAGATATGAATGCTGGAGAGCATGAATATCACTCACTCTGTTATTTTACAGAGAAACACTTTTTCATTGACTGTCTCTGCATCCTCTTGGCCCGTGTAGGTTTGGTGAATATAGAAACAGCCCAAAGGAGATTTGTGCTTCCTCTGTGTTTATTCCATTCACTTTCTACTCTCTCCTTTTTTTACCCAGTTGTACATCCTTCTCTATGGATTCCCCACCCCTCCTGCCTTCCTATTTATTTCCATTTTTTTCAGCTGTCTTGTCTCTAAACTTGTTATTGGACTCTTTATTTCCTAAAGTTATTTATGTTTCTTCTCCTCTCTGCTTGATTTAACTGCTTTTAAAATGTCTGTCTCTTGTTCTCATCTGTTTTCATCTGATATCTGTTTTCCTCTCCTTGGCATTTCTCTGGTCATTCACTTTTTGGTCAGCATTGTTATTATTCAATGAATTCAAGGCCTGGATCCTCCTCCCAACTTTCATTGACTTAAATAGATAATTATTACTTTACATCTCCTGAGGTTGGGCCTCGTAGGAGTTGCTGAGAAAAGACCTTTTGGGTCTGAACTCTTCTGTTTTTCCCCAAATCCTCTCCTGATCACTGCTTCAAGGGTCTTTCACTGATCCCCACTTCTGACCAAGTTGTCAGGCTCTGCACTGCTGGGAGCAGCCAGTCAGGAATGAGAATCTGAGGAGTTTCTGGAGGCAGGAATGCTGGTTGTTCCACTGCTGACACACTGATCATTTGATGTCCCCCTGACATGGAATCACAGAATCTTTAAGGTTGGAAAAAACCTTTAAGATCCTCTTGTCCAATGTGTCCATGAGGCACAATGAAGGAATAAAGATATGAGATACTAACTCGGAGGAAGACAGAAAAAAAGCCAAGTGGCTGCTCTTATAGGATCTGTTTCTAGTTAAAGCCTCTGCAAAAGGAATCTTGGAGCAGTCAGGGAAGGAGTAGTGAGCTGTGAGAACAAGATGCTGGCAGCAGAGAGCTCGAAAGAAACTCAGAGATGAAGCTACTAAACCACAAACTGATTGAAGAATGCAGTTTCCTAAGGACCCGAGGCCTGGAGACTGCCAGGGATACATCCTTGTCTTCTTAGACCTTTCCTAGAGACTTCTTTAGTAAAGAACACTTGGGCTAGAAAAACCTTTGATGTGTGGACCTCCTTAAGAAACAGAGAGTCTGTGGGCAGTATGTTATTTTTTGCACATCAGGGATTAGATTCACCTGCCATAGTGCAGGCATCAGAAGACAGTTCACCGTGAGAAATTGCTTTCTCTTCTTGATGGGTGGGGAAAAGGGAGTGCCTAAGACATGACTAACATGGGTAAGATGAAATGAGATCTTCATGAGCCTATTTTTTTTCCATTCAGGGGGTTGAAACCAGTGAACACACACCTGGTTGTCTAAATTTTGAACATCTGAAGCCAGTTAAGGTGATTCCTTGGTTGATAAAAGGAACAGCCTCAAACTGTGTGTTAAAGCTGTTATGAATCTCCTCCCAAGAGATGCTGAGGACATGCAGCTCCTCCCAAATCAGGCTGTGTCCCCTTGCTATCAGATGAGGCTGTTCCTACACATCACTTCTACAGCCTGGGACAGTGCTTTGCCCACCCTCGACTTGGATGCTGCCTGTCCACCTTGAGCTTTATTTCCCTTTGTGTCTGGGCTGTGATTTTTCCCCGTTGATCCACCTCTGGCACCTGCCAAGTCTCCCCTTGCACAGCAGTTTGAGGTCAGTCTTTCAAGATGCGGAGCATCTCAGATAAAGGAGATCCCGTGGATCCAAGCAATATTTTGGATGGAGAGGTCTCTTTCCTGAAGCCATCCACATCCTTACACCCACATAACGTGCAATAGGGTCCTTTGGGGCTTGGAACTAAATGGTCTTTAGGGTCCCTTCCAACACAAAGCATTCATTGATTCTATGAAAGAGCATCCCAGCTGGCTTCTCCAAATGGACTCTGTATGTCTCAAAAGCCCATTTAACTGAAGCAAAGGGGTGATAGCTTTTTTTTCCCCTTCAGATGCATATCTGAATCTGGAATAAGCCTCCTTGCTAGTGCAAATTGGCACAGGCTGCTTGACACAGAGCCACTGATGGCCTCAGCTCAGCTGTTTATGCAGGACAAGATCATCTCGTTTTATGCTCCTTTCTATTTAAAGACAAATTGCCAGTCATTTTAATTGCTCACTGCTTGTGAACCTTAATACAAATTGACACAGTACACTTTGTTCAATTACCTGCAGCCCTAGCACTTAAATAAAATGCTTTATGCTCTTTTAACCGTGCAATTTAGTGTCCATACACTTGCCAGCATAAGCGAGAGGCTACTAATTAAATGTGCATATGATATTCCTTGCTGGCTGTTGAAACCACTGGAGCTGCCTTTATATCTTGGAAATTTATTGACACGGCCCACAGAAGTTGCTTGTTTTCACTGATTTTGGCCAAAGTTGCCCAAAATTTAGCCCAAGTTCCCAAAACGCCAGTTTTCTTCTTTCCTGTACTTCGCCACCATCACAATAAAAAATGAGGGTCTGTTTCCAGTAGGGAAGCATCAGGCAGGGGTTTTTCTGAACTCTTGACTATTTGTTAGTTGAAACAACAGGCTCTCTGCAGAGTGGGGCAGAACCACATTGCGTTAAGTATTTAAACCAAAAAGAAAGAAAGAAGGTGAGTTGTCCCCCTCCCTGCACTTCACACTGATCACAGCTCCTGCAAGGGAGGGAGAAGTGGAGCAACAGAACTATAAAACAATGAACAATTAGATAAAGAGGGCACTTCTTAACACTTGTGACCGCTGCACACGCTGTAAACAAAGACTTGAAATCTATATTCCCATTAATAACCAGACAGCTGAGGAATTAAAAATACTGCCCTCAAAGGTTAACATTCCCCTTGAAGTGTGTTTAAATTCATATGCATATCCTTGATGTCTGTTCTGAAGTAGTGAGATTTGATATAGTGGAAGTATAAATACATCCACTTCAGTGAGTGATTCTGCAAATCCTGTTTTGATAAGGTCTTAAATCTGTTGAGTTCAGAGCATAAAATTCTCTTGTACCATCAGTGCTAGGTGGAAACAGTGCTTGCCAATTCCATTTTTTTTTCATACATATTTTTTATCCCCTCCTTCAGAATTGTAAGATACAGCAGTAAATCTTTGCTAGCTAGTAAATATATGTGGTTATTAGATGTACAGGATTTAAATGCAAATTGGGCCAAATTGAACCTTGATGTAAGTGTGGGAAGCCAGACTGGCAAAAGAAAAGCTCCACACTGTTCACTCCATATCAAGGTTCAAGTTTATTATTGAGCAAATGTTCATTTCCATTTTAATAATTGTTGCAATCTATCTACCTATCTTCTCTCTTTGAGGCCTTGATATGAATGTTCTGCAATAACTTGTTACGTGCCAAGATAACAATGTTTTCTAGGGCAGAAGTAAATCCAATATAATGTTCCTCATCACGGTATTGTTTCCTACATTGTTCCCTTTGATGATTCATAGGCATTTCACTGCACTGAACCATAAAGGGCTTGTTAATATAATGATTTAATAATATTAAACCTGTGTAAAGAAACTCACTGGAAGCAATGTGAAGCTGCACAAAGATGTTGCCTATAAGTATAATGATGAAAATTCATAAGTGTAAGTCTTTGAACTGGTGTCATGCTCTGGTTTGAGTGTGATACCAGCAAATGTGTCTGGGTAGAGATTTTTAGCTGAAATATTTCTTCCCACACCTACCCCCACCCACCCCAACCCTGCAATTAAAAAAAAAAAACCAAACAGACCAACAAAAACCCAAACACTTTCCAGTGAACAGGAGCCTTAATAAAGATAATTTTTGTTTTGTTCAAATGTAACTAATACTGGCTGAAGACCTGAGGCTCTTCAAAGTAGAAAACATCAGGCATTCTGAGAAATGAAAACCAAAGGAGAGATTCTTTCAAGTAATGAGAGAATACGATTTTCGTTTCTTCAGCAGTAATTGAAGGATGTGCATTTTTCTGGGTTTTACTCCAGGATATAAAACACAATCTTCCTCCACTGTGCTCGTGCTGGTTGCTTTTGTGTTGAATTTATCCGTGCTGTACAGCTAGGAATATACACACTGTTCATTTCACTTGTGCTGTCCATTTGTATGACATGGGATCTTTAGTCTTGCAAAAATGTTTGATCCCCAGTCAGTCACCTCTTGGTTTTGTTTCCTTTTTTTTTTGTTTGTTATTGTCACTGCTTTAGATATCTATTCTCTGAAGACTATATCTGAGTGGAAATGCGCTCTGGAAAAATCCCTTAATGATGCAGCAAATTTTCCTCTTCCAATGGAAGTGTTCAAGGTAAAAGATACTTTTCCTTCACTTACAGAACCCATGATGAAAAAAGGCCTTTGCTATAAAACACAACCATGGAAGGTCAGAAGTGAGATGTTTGTATGAAGCACAGTTTTATGTGTGGACTTATTTCTTTGTCAGTGTTTTCTAGGGGCTGGGGGTGATCAGCAGTGATTTCTCCAGTTATTTTTCATGCGTGTTATTCTGTTAGACCTGTGCAAAGACATCATACGCAGCTGTGAAGTAGCAAGGCTACGAATATGAAAGTTGACACAAACAGGACAGATTTCTGTGAGCCTTTCACCAAAATTTTCACCTGATCACAGGTCACAAGGCAGAGAAACACCCTTTAGGGACCTGTAGTGGAAGTGAGAGATAATTTTGTTCCCACATTGTTTTGTTTTGTTTTAGTCTGGCTCTGATTTTTAATAGTTAGAGATGTGCTTCAGCCTTGAGGCACCAGCTGTAATTTCCCTCCCAAATCTGCCCTGCTGTTAATCATGGCAGCTCCAGATAAATCTGATTTTTAGCTGTGCCCATCTGGTTTCCAACAGTTCCACCCTGGCTGGGGTGGGATAGACAGTGGGAGGATGCTCGGGGAGGTGTGTGGGAACACAGTGATGCCCCCCTGTCTCCGGTATCACCTCCTGCTTGGGGACCTGGTGCACCATGGTGCCCTCCCCACCACCAGCCTGGAGACTCTCTGGGTTCCTTCCTGGCCCTTAAGCACCACTGCACTGGGATACTCCAAGACATCCGTGGAATTGGTGCAAGACTCACAGGGATGTGGCATTTGGCTCAATGGTGGCCTTGGCAGTGCTGGGTTAATGGTTGGACTTGATGACCTTGGAGGGCTTTTCCAACTGAAATGATTTTATGATTGGCGTAAGGCACTCACTGTGTCCCGTTCTTTGTGCCACAAAACCCCAGTGCCACCTTCACCCTTCCTGCAGGGACGTGCCAGCAGCTTCCCGTGAGGAATCCAGGCTCCTCGCCCAGCTGAGATGCACTCCAATTAGCAACATTAATTTGGGGACGCTTTGCTAATGGCCCAGGCAGTGAGTGGCTCATTTGCTGGCAGGGTGGGAGCTCTGCTGTGCTGGGAGAAGTGGGAAGAGCTGTGCCTTGGCCTGGGGCACGGATGTGGGATTGAGGAGCCCCGTGTTGGGGTGGAGATGGCGTGCGGGGACTGCTGGGTCTCTGCCATGTATTTCATCCCAAGCTCCCATCTGCCAACTCTATTTAAAAGTTTGCATTGGCAGTTTCAAGATCAGAAATACACTGTGTGGGGCAGGGATTAAGTCACAACAGGGAATGTCTGATGTGTAAGTTTTATTCCTGTCTATGTGAAGGAGTGAAGAATGCTTCTGATGAGGCTCATGAAACATCCTTTTCTGAAGAAGTTTATAACTCGCAGCTGCGTTGCTGCCTCTTCTCTGCATGCCAGACTTATACCCACTTATTTTAATTATTGCATGCAGGTCATAAATTTGAATTCAGCAAGTCCCAGTTGCTGTGCTGTGTGGTTGGAGCTTGCAAAGATGTTCCTCTTAGAAGACAATGCAAAACACTGGAGTGCTTGAATGGCCCAAGAGGAGAGTTACTTTGGGGCCAAATGTGGCAAAAAGGCATGATTGGGTCAATAGGTCTTCTTCGTTTATCATAATGAGGAAGCTGAGCACAAGAGGTGCAGGATTCAGTGTTTGGTGCTGTCTGAGCCCTGGTTCTGGTGCTGGGAAGACAGGAGTATAAATAATGAATAAACTGTTTTGTGTGGGCATCACTTTATTCTGCCCATTCAGGGTGAGTCAACCTCGTCTTGTTTAAGGAGACAAACACAAGATCTTGGCTGTGCCTGTGAGCGAATCTTCCTCTAGTAATGACTTAAACATGAATTAAGGTTTTAGGAGGCTATCTGGGAGTAAATTTGACTGATCTTACAAAGAAAGCCAATATTATGTGTGGGACCTTCAAGGAGAATCCCATATTCCAGCAACGAGTGTCAAATCCAAAGGTGTCTTCTATAATTTCATTTTCATTTCAATTTTTTTTAATTTTTAAACTTTTTATTTTCACAAGCTCAGCACAGAAGTAATGTCTCTACGTGGTGCCTGTGGCTGTCATGTGTTAGCTGAGATACAAAACACAGGGTCTGACAGCTGGCAACTCCTAGGGATCTTCTGGGAAGCTGAAAATGTCTACTTTGGCAGACATGGTGAACTGCACACTGAGCAGTTACATTCTGTTTTTTCCACATTTCCCTGCAGAATCCCACGGCTGAGGAGGGTGTAGGTGTGGGCTTGCTCCACACGAGGGTGAGCACGTGCACGTTGGGCTGGATTGTGACTTAAATCGGTGTTGTCCTTAAAGCTGTGCATGTCCGTGGGAAATGTCACTGTGGTGCCATCAGACTGGTCCCAGGAGGTGGCACTGGGGGAGCAGAGCCACATTAGTGGTGTGAGAAGTGGCTGCTCTTAGGGGTCTGCTGGCCCATGGCTGCTGTGGGTGGTGACACTCCTCGGTTTTGGGGTCACAGGGTTGGGTTATCAATGGATTATCAATGCTCAGAAGTGTGGCAGGGCTGACCTTGGCACATGGTGGTCTTCAGCAGCAGGTCCAAAAACCCCTTGCAAAAGCACAGCCCTGGTCACCTCCTGGCATCCGAGGAGAGGACACCAGACCACAGTTGCCGGTTGCAAAAATCAGGGAGAGGGCTGCAAACAGGATTTTTTTTTTTTCCCTGGTGCTATTTTACACTTGGCCATATGTTGAAAGCGTTTGTAAAATGCTTCAGGATCCTTTGAGGAGGAACATGATGCTTAACTGCCAGAAAATGCTGCTATTATGCAGCTACTAAACACAGTGTTTTGCAAACTGCACATCCTGGAATAAATTTTTCTCCTCACAAAAGCTTTTTCTGCCACACACCTGCTATTTTGTTGTTCTGTGCCTTTCAGAAAATATGTTGATCCTTGAAGAAGAATAAATACAGGATTTTCAAGTATGTGCTTAGGAGCACAAATCCTTCCAAAGGGCCACAGGCCAAGGACATGTGTCCTTTGCTGTATCTGCTCTGATTTCAGGGTGCTGTTGGGATGCCCCTACACTTGGTTTGACACTGGTCATAAATGATGGCTTGGGCTTTAGGGGACACCTGATAAAATGGGCAGGGCTTGGTGTGAATAAAGATGGTCAAAGGGTTACTGGGGCCAGATTTTGAGTTGTGTGAAAATTTCAGTGGTTTTCTTTGGTGCTGCACTGCTGGTGCTCTCTGAGGAGAGAGCCATGCTTCCAACACAGCCCTAATATTACAAATCAATGCATATTTTAGAGTTACAGCCCAGCAGCTTGTGTAAGGTGAATGGATTTCGTTTCCTAGAGAGAGGCAGACAGCATCGTAGAGATCCTCTCTAATACCCGTTCTGCTTCCTTCAGTGTCCTATGCCAGATCTGTGGGTTCCACACAGATGTCGTGGATCCTCACCTCAAACACCTCTGTTTGGACCTCTAAATCCTACCCAGGATTTGGGGTGCACATCATCTTTCCATGGATTTTGCATGTTGCCATCCTGTTCCCAGTTTCTGCAAAGTGAATCCTGATGGCTGGCTTGGATGGAGCTGTCACCAGCCACATCCCTAAACCAAACTGATAAACTGCTGGAAGAGCAAGTAGGAGGAAGAGATGTTACCTGAAACAGGTGGAACTTCCTGATTTATAGCCTTTGGTTCCATCCCTCTTGTTTTCACCCTCCTCTCCTCCTTCCCTGAAATTGTTGTTTTTTGCAGCTCAAAATTTTTCTGGCAAAAAAACCCCTCTGTGTTATGCCCAGCCCAGTGTTCCCCTATTTTCCACTGAAACTTGTGGATGTTTCCTGTTACCAGTGATAGTATTAATTAATAGTAAGACTAATGACTTGGAAGGAATCAGGACAAATCTCTGCTAAGGAGACAGATGGAGGGGACCACCCATCACCCAGGCAAGAGCTGCTCCTGAAATTCAGGATGGAGTGGTGCTTCTAGTTGTGCACTCACGAGTATGAAGAGAAATATTAAACAGGGCTCCTTCCCACCAAAAAACCACATTTTTTTCCATCAGATGTATTGTGCATTTTAGTAGTGAGAGTAAGACTGACTGTTTCTCCAAGACCTTGATTTTTTTTTTTTTTTTTAAAAGGGAGGACAACATCTCTCAAAATTTAATAAACGTTTTGGGTGTTTTAGGGTGTTTTCTTCCAGTATTTTGTATTCTGGAAGAGTTTAAGTTAGAGAAACCAAGAGATACTTTCTGCTCAGAGACAATCCCGACCTGGCTGCGTGAATAGACTTGAACTCCAACAGGGATTTTCTGTTCTTCACCCCCCCCCCCCCCTTCCTCAGTAGATGGGCACGTGCTGATGCAGCAGCTTAAAACGAGCCTGCCTTTGGTTTCCCCTGGAAGCCAGATCCCAATCCCGAGCTCCTTCGTGCCCTGCTGGCTGGGCTGGCCCTCGCTCCGCGCGCGGCGCTTTGATAACCCGCGAGTGTCCGTGTTGTCTGCAGGCTGCCAGATTATTTATCCTCCATCTGTTCCTCCCCATCCGTAGGCTTGCCAGCCCTTCTCCATGGCTGCTGTTTGCCTGGCTGGGAGACGTGCGTGGCTTCCCAATCCCTCTGTTCTCCCGCTGGCTTTTGACCCGCTCCCGTCTCCTTACAACCATTTATCTCTCTAATACCCAAGGGGTGCAAAGGGAGTAAGGATGTCTCTGACACCAAAGGGTGAAACGGAGCCTGGTGGTCCCTCTGTGAGCAGTGCACAGCTCTGACCCCTCTGCAGCTCCCTCCTGGCCGTGGGCTGTGCAAGGATTGGGGTTGGGAGAGCAATCCGAGCAGGCTGGCGAAGCCAAGCCCTGTCCGAGGTGCCCCGAGGGTCTGTTTGGCAGCACCATGTGAAAGGCAGGGTTGGAAGAGAAATGCCAGAGGCGGTTCCAGCCAAGCAGATGGGCTGAGTGAGAACCAGGTCCCCCAGCCTTCCTCGCCCCTCTGGCATGTGTGGTTTTCTTCATTACGTGCTGGGGTCTCTCAGGGTGGGCAGAGGTCAGCAGAAGGGCCTGATTTAGTTGGATTATTGGATCCAGGCTCGGTGTGGGAGAGTTTGTGACAACCTGAGCTCTTACTTTCAGTAAGAGCTTTCAGTGTTTTCCACTGAGAGGGGCTAATGTGCATCTACAACAGCATCTGCTCCCATGTGTGGGGTGGGTGATACCTAAAAGTCATCCATTTAGGGCATTGTGCGAGGATATGTAGTGATAGGACAAGGAGGAATGGCTTTAAACTGAAAGAGGGAGGGTTTAGATCAGATATTAGAAAGCAGTTCTTTCCTGTGAGGGTGGTGAGGCACTGGAACAGGTTGCCCAGAGAAGTTTTGGATGCCCTATCCCTGAAAGTGTTCAAGGACAGGTTGGGTGGGGGTTGAAGCACCCTGATCTAGTGGAAGGTGTCCCTGCCCATGGGAAGGGATTTGGAACTAGATGATCTTGAAGGTCCCTTCCAACCCAAACCATTTTATGAGTCTCTTACTCTCTGATCTAAAGATGAGTTAATGTCCTCAGAGAAGCAAAAGCATCTCTGGCCCATAGCTGTTTTTCAGAGTGGTTGCAGCTCACAGTGTGCATTGAATGGGTTCCTGATCCTCTCTGCTCTAGTAAATCCTTATTGATTTCTCAGTAACTATTCCTGCCATGATGTTACCAAGGGCAGGCTCAGTCCCTTCTCAGAGTGGAGGTTCTGTGTGTCAAGGGGTGTGAAAATAGTCACTGCTGGTTCCGCTTGGGGCACTCAAGTAGGTGATCCCACCAGTGTCATCCTTTCTGTTTGACTTTACCCCTGTGAAATGCGACCTGCGCGTGAAACACAACCCGGTTCCACCAGTGAGCACTCCAAAAGTGCTGTGGCTCTAAGATGCTAAAAAACCCAAACCAAACACGCCAAAAACCACCAAGTTTGGTGCATATAAGATGCATATCCATCTCTTTTACCTCTGCCCATGCTTCCACAATCCAGGCAGAGCCGAGCAGGCGCTGTGTGGGAGGGGATCTTTGCCCTAATGCCATCTGTGGCGGGCCGAGCCATACGGAGAAGGTGTGCTTGGATTTCGACCGGCTACTCTGCAACGTTGCTGTTTCTATGGTAACTGTTTTTTATTCAACAAGAGGAGCTTAAAATCCGTGGGGCTAAATCCAAGCCTCGGCAGAAGCATCTGCAGTTTTTCCAGGGGCTTTTCGGTGGGTGCAGTTTGTAGCTGGCTCTCATTGCTTCGGGGTCGTGGTGTCCCTAAAACCTCCCTCCCAGCACCCTTTCCTCATCATCCCCACCCCACATCTCCGCATTTTGGTCTTCCTCTGATGGCTCTTGTCAAAACGAGGGGACAATCTGTGTGTGTTGTGTCTTAGGGGGGATTTCTGTCTCCCTGCAGAGAGTGCACCTTCAGGGAAAATAGCTCCGTGTTTAGCAAAGGAAGTTGATGAATCACAAACAAGACTGATTCATCTGCAAATAATGCAGAGGGTTGCATTTGGTAGCATTTCTTTCTCTTTTTCCTTTTTTTTTTCCTCCTCAATTAAGAAACAAATGCCAGGTTCCTGCGGAGGGAGTTTAACCACTGCTATTACTGTGTTTGTGACTGGTTACCACACATGAGCTTTGTGATTAAAATTAGGCTATTAGAAACAGCCAGTTTCTTGGAGAATTAAGAGGAGACACGGAGGGGAAGCGATTTCTTCGAAAACAAAAACTGAATCAACTAATATGTTCCCAGTCCTACCAGATGGGGTCTGCTTCTGTGTCTTTTATTAGGATAAACCAGGAGCGGTGGGACTGAAGGGAAGAGCATTTCACACTGATACGGTTAAAGGAGGCTCAGGTTAATCAGTTATTAAGTGGTCAGTGTTTCTAATCAGCCTCTCAACTTTGCAACTTTTCAGCATTCAGACTCAGTTCTGAACTTGGCATGAAGTTGCAGTTTTGTAATTTGCATGCATCTGACTGCCCTGGACCAGAGCCTTGACTTCTAAGAGTATTTGAAAATTAGCCTCAGATTTGAAAATTAGGCTCAAATGGGAGCCTTTTGCTCTTACTTATACACTACATAAGATGCTGGGTTTAAAATTAGATTATTCCAGTGGTATTGAGCAGAGTGGGCTAAAAATGGGCGTTTCACAGTCTGAAGGTGATGTCCTTCCTTGGATTTGGGGACACAGAGCAACCAGCCCCTTGTGCAGCTTCCTGAGTGTCACAGACAAAAGCAGCTTAGCCAGGTCCCCCTGCTCTATCAGCTTTACCCAGTGCACTGTAAAATTACCTGAGCTCCACTCCTGTGACATGGACAAAATTGAGTTTATTTACACCTAAATGACATTTGTTGAGCAGAAATACTCAGAAGCCAGACCCAGCAAGGTATTTGGGTACCAGGTCAGGCAAATGACAGTGATTTTAAGGTCTCTATTTTGAGTTCATCACCTAAAGATAATGCTTAGTGACTTGATTATTAGGACTTAAACGTGCCACTCACACGGGTGCTTCCCTAAAGCTTATTCACATCCTTAAGAGCTGGAATGCTTTTCTGAATCTGTTCATGGATATTTTTTGTGGATATCTGTTTGAAGTGATATTTAGGCTCCCAAGTCAGCTGACATCTCTGAAACCTGCACTGCTGGTGGCTTGTTAGCCGTGAAGGAGAATTTTATGTGGCCATCTCGGTACCTAAAGAAGAGGGTTGGGAATTTGGAGCCTGATTTTCCTCCCAGCACCGTTGCCGACTTGTTATTTGAGCTCCAGACGTGTCAGTTCTGAGCCCTGTGTGTGGTGCTGGTTGCAGTGAGCTGTTGCAAAGCCCATCAGTATTTTGTTGTGGAATAATTACGGAAACACAGGCCACGTGAGGATGGAAATGGTGGTGCAGATGTGTATCAAAGCAGGGCTGCCTTTCAGGCGACCCAGAGGGTCACAGCCTGTGCATTTGCAAATGCACCCTGCTCTAAAGCTGTGAGCGTGGGGCTGAGTTTAATTGCTTTTAGGGGTTTGTAGTGAGAGCTGTGACAGCCCTGGCTGTTGCCAGTGGGTTTGGACTGTGACAGACATTTATTGAGGGGCTTTGCAGTGCTCCAGTCATTACCCATGAGCTGTAATCCATCACGGTGGAGATTGTGACCCTTTGAGTGAGCAGCTGTGGTGCCCATGCCACTCTAATTTGTTGTATGTTTTGTGGCATGATTTTTCACTTTCACTCCTGCATCCTTGTTGATTGTCAATCCAGGCTACTTGGCTGCTCCTCAGCAATCAGAGGGTGTTTCCACAGCCCACTCAGGGCGTGTGAACCCCAGGACAGGCAATCTATTGGTATAAATCAGAGAATCACAGAATCGTGGGGTCATTTAGGTTGGAAAACACCTCTAAGATCAAGTCCAACCATTGACCCAGCACTGCCAAGCCCACCATGTCCCCAAGTGCCACATCTGCATGTCTCTTACATCCCTCCAGGGCTGGTGACTCCAACACTTCCCTGGGCAGCCTGTCCCAAAGCTTGGCAGCCCATTCGGTGAAGGATTTTTTCCTCATATGCAGCCTGAACTTCTGTGTGGTCAGTGCCCCTGGGAAGCACTGGCTGCCAGTAGGAGTGAAGGTCCACAGAATGCTCCAACTGGTCGAAACTGTTCTGCCTGTTCATCTCCATTTCAAAGAAAATTGAAAGTCACTTGGAGAAGTTGCCAGAAAATAATGGCTGGTGACATCCTCGTTGGTGACACTGAGTGCCATGAAACAGCAGCAGAGGGTCGAATTCTGCCACCCATGATCATTTCAGGCATTTCTTTTGTTCAGCTGCAGAGCCTGGCAGGGACCAGGAGAAAGTCTCACCCCTCCAGTCCTCTTCTTGTAGCTGCTTTTATTAGACAGGCGTCGTTCCTGTCAACGTGAATAAAGGGAAGAGAGAGCAGTTCATTATCCAGTGTATCACTTTGAGTCTAATACTAATTAAAAGCTTTGCCATCACTTCTGTGGAACCTATTCTTAGAAATTATGTAAATTAATTGGAGTTTTGAAGAGGAGCATATGCCAAATCCTAAGTAATTCCCTGCTGGCTGAGGCAGCTCCAGCACTGGAACCGGGGAACAGCATCAGGAATCTTTTTTCTTTCCTTTTGTGGACGCGAAAATATAAAGCTGCTTTGGTAAATTTTGATGATTCTCTTTAGCCAATATATGAGACAGATCAAATATCCAGACCCTGACCATTTTCCAGGGAGGTGCAATACAAAGGGTTTTTCTCCATGAAAGCTTTTCCGTCTCAAAAACGACATTTAACACAGGCAGGGTTTTTACTTCCACAGCATTTCGCCAAATAAATGCATGTTCCTGCTTCAAAGAGGATTTTGACCCTCAAAAGGGAGACGTGAGATCCTGTGAACTCCCCTTGTGAGTTCACTCTTGCTACTAATTTAATGGGGAAAATATTTACTTGCTTTGCTGAATGAGAAGGGAGATTTGATCCCAAGGTACACAGCGCTTTTGAAGTAAAATAACTTTAAATATTATTAGTGCTTTTTTTTCCCCCCATCTGATTATTTTTCCCCTTTGAAAACAGCCAAAACAAATAGAAGGAAAAAGACCAAAGAAAATGATTCAGATAAAAACGAGAAGCAGTATGGTTTGGTGTCGATACATTTTGGTCTCAATCAACAAATCACTTTAAAAGTTGATTAAACTCCTTGTGTGTTTAAAGATAAACATGATTAAGTACTTTGGTGGATCTTGGCTTGTTACACGTTGAGGCTGGATCCGAGCGTGAGTTGAATCATGGAACGTTTGTGGGAAGATGCTGATTCCAGAGGCAGATTTTGCAAAGTTGCTTTTCCTTTACAACCTCACCCTGAGCATGAGGAGACTCTGGGCAGGAGGAGGCAGCCCTCCAGTCCAGAGGCCTTTTTGCCTTTAGGGGTTTGAAGCTCAGTGTTGGTGAGGTTGGATTTTTGCAGCCATCATCCTTTCCCTCTGAAGCCTTTTCAGTATTAAAGAGGGCAATTTTCGATATGACCTTAAAGCTGATCTTGTTCCACTCCCCTGCCATGGGCAGGGACACCTTCCACTAGCCTAGATTGCTCCAAGTCCTATCCAACCTGGCCTTGGACACTTCCAAGGATGGGCCAGCCACAGCTTCTCTGGGAAACCTATTCCACTGACCCTCACAGTAAAGAACTTAAATCTGCCTTCTTTCAGCTAAAAGTCATTCCCCCTTGTTCTGTCTCTGCATGCCCTTGTGAAAAGGATGCTCAGACTCCTGGTTGTTTACTCCTTCCTCAGCCATTAATTCCTTGGTCTCTGGGCCATGATTATTAAATCTTCCTCAGTTTCCTCATCAGTATATATTTCTGCTGTGAGACTAAATCCATTATAGTTTTTTGGGGTTTTTTTTCCTGCTTTTTGGTTCTCACAGAAAAGGGCTCCGTAACATTGCAGGTTGCTAAGATGAAAACAACCATTCATTTAGCTGTGGTTGGAGCTTGTAAAAATCCTTATCTCTAACAGCACCGGGAATGTGAGATCCCAAAATAGAAGTTGTTAAGTCTTACAAGCGCAGACAGTTCTTGGGGAAAGAAAGCACAATGACATACAACTTTGGATCAATAGAAAATCATTTTAGAACAAGAATACACCATGTAGCAATGAATGTAGATGGGATTGTTGTTGCTAACCACTTATTAGATAGCAAGCTTTCTGCATGTATTTTGGAGTAGTCTGTGAGTGTGTGCTAAATATAACATCAGCTCTCTTCATGCTGGTGCTGGCTAATGCACCAGTGGTTTAGAAATACTGTAGGACATTTTTATTGAATGAACACAAAATGCAATCATTACCCTGGAATTAGGATGGCAGCCTGCGTGACTATTAGATAGGGGTCATGAGGGGTGAAGTAATTAGATGTTAAACACTGAACTGGTAACAAATTGGGGAGTTGAATCTGCATTGCTTCTGAATTTCAGGACTGCATCCTGCTGCCATCCCCAGAGCTGCTGTGGGGGACCCTCTGGGTGTAGCCTTTGGGTGCAGCCAGGTTTGATCCCAGGTGGAAGTGTCATGTGGGCATGTTGAACAAAGCTGTTGCCCACATTTTGTGTCTGAGTTCACTGCCCAGCCCTTAGTCCATCTCCAGTCTCTGGGCTGGAAAAAAGTACTTTTCCATCTTGCAGCACATGGAAGCCAGCCCTGGTGCTTATTTTGGTGCCCTGCAGGTGCTGAACATCCATCAGGGTAAATCAGGGCTGTCCTGAGCTGTTTGCATCCAAGTTGTGCATTGCCCTGGGGGCCCTTCAGTTTGAGTGTTGGCCTCGTGGTTACTCCCAGATGGTGGTGGCTGTCAGAGGTGAAGAGGCTCTGCCCGTGGGAGGTTCTCAGGCGTCTGTTTCTCAGGTCCTCATTTTGGTGAGCACAGTCTCTTTGTTCACTGAGTTCTAGTTAAAGGCTGCCGATGAGGTGGACATTGTGCTTTAGATATGATGGGCTTGGTCCTGTAGGTATGTCCTGTAGGAATGAGGTTGTCCCCTCTCTTCCTGTGGTTGGCATGAAAGGAACCTAGGACTACAAGAGCCCAGCTAAATAATAAAATCCACATGGACACCTTTCAAACAGATTTTTAATTGTATTGGCTCTTCTGTGATGAATGTCACCATGTGTTCCTCTTCCCATCCCACAGGACCATGCTGATTTGAGAAACCACTTCTTCACTGTGGGGATGAAGCTGGAGGCAGTGAATATGAGGGAGCCATTTCATATCTGTCCTGCATCAGTGACCAAGGTGAGTGCTCAGAAAGGAGGGATGAAAAGAGCCTGACAGGAACCTCTTACTGATTTTTGTTAGAAAAACACAAGAGTGGTACTTAATTGGCTGGAGAACACAAGAAGTAGGTTTAAAATCCATGGATGTTCCTAATTAATGAACTGTTTCTTTCCCACAAGCATCACCAGCTGAGTCTGTGCATTTAAAACCAGTGGGGATGAGCATGTTCCTCTACCACTTCCAAGCAAAAAAAGGGATCCCTCTTTTGTCTCTGTCTCCCGTCCATCTATACGCATTTTTCCTGCACATCTGGGAAACCTTTGGAAATGAAACAGCTGAATGGAGGCAGTAGCTGGATATTTAATCCACACTCTCAAAAGCAAGAGAGTGGAAGGCTATGGGGTCTCTGGGATCATCTCCAGTCCCTGCTCAGCTGTGGGCACACTGAGTGACCCTGAATTCTGGTGCTTTCCCCTGCTTCAATGGACCCATCTCTAAGACTCAGGCTTTGATCTCTTTGGTAGAAACACTTTGATGAAAAGGTTTAGGTGAGAGCAGATTATTTTCAGTAGTTTGATCCCCAGGTTTGGCTGTTTCAGCTTTTCCATGTTACCTGATGTTGCAGCAAAACGAACTTCTGACTTTGTTCTCTTCTTTTTCATCCCTTAGGTTTTTAACAATCATTATTTACAAGTGACCATTGATGACCTGAGACCTGAACCCAGCAAAATCTCAATGCTTTGCCATGCAGATTCCTTGGGGATCTTGCCAATACAGTGGTGCCTTAAAAACGGAGTCAATCTCACACCTCCCAAGGGTTTGTATTCCTTCTCAGTGATCTTAGCTTACTCTAAAGGAAGTTTTCTTGTTATTGCTGCCTTTCAAACTGTGGTGGTGGTTGCTGCAGAGCATCACCTGAAGTATCTCAAGGCAGAGTAGTTCTCTGGAGTAATTGGGGCTGTTCTGGCTCATTGCAGCCCATGAACATCTTAGCAAACGTGTCTTGCTGGTGGATTGATGTCCCTGTGCTTTGAAGTCTGAAATCAGGCTGTACCAAATCCTCGTGAATTCCTGTAGAATGTATCCCAGCAATTTTTTGTGTGTGTAAAGAGCAAAAAGGGCACTAAAAGTCATATCATTGTAGAGGGAAATGAGGCATCTCCCCGTAGCATCCACCTTGGTACAACACCGAGGCCAAGCCAAGATCCTAAGTCTGAATGCCTGAGCTAAACTCAGCTGCCTGCCCAGGAGTGTGGAGGGATTTCCTTGGCTGTCTCAGCAAATCCCAGGGCACGTTGCAAGCAGTGTTGAGGTCAGAGCCAGGAGAAACAGCCTCCAGCCCTGCTATTCCCCAACTTTGTGGCAGTGCAGTTAATTACTCCCAACTTCAGACAACCACCTGTGGTGCCCAAGCAGTATTTCTTTGCTTGCAAAATGTGTTGGTTCCCTGGAATTTCAGGATTTCGAAGCTGGCTGGGTTGTTGGTCTGGTGCCAAAAATTGGTGTTGCTTGGGAGAAAGAGAAATGCCTCAGCAAAAAAAAAAAAAAAATCCAGCTAAGTTTTGTATATGAACATTTGTCTTTATTTTGGGAAAAGCACGATGCTGCCAAACCCAGGGAAGTGAAGGGTTATTCCCTACCAGATTCAGAATCCTCTTATGTATCTCCAGAGTGTTTCTTCAGCACATGTAATTTGAAATTCCCACCAAAGTCCCGGAGCCCTGTGCGTGCAGCTGCATACGGAGCATCCATGATTGCTCTGCTGCTTCTGCTGAAATAAATGTGCTGTCTGGGGCTTCAGCTCTCTCCTGCCTGAACCCAGGTGTAATGATAATGCCCGTGTAAGCACTCACTCATACTGGCCACAAAAGCTGCTAAAAATAAACGTAAATGGAATATTTTGGGGGTTTTTCCAACCAAATTCACATGCAGCTTGCCCCAGGCAGGATAATTAAGTGAAGCAGACCGTAGGCCAGACATTTCTCTTTAATTCCCAATCCATGCTGATACAAAGCCTGTCTGAGATGGTGTTTTAGGGGTCAGGTGCATGTGAACTGTTCTTTAGATGCCAGCATTTTAAGACATGTGTGAAGCATCCGTCATGTGAATGTTTTTCAGCGTGGCCAGGTCTCGTGGAAGGTGTCCCTAGTGGGGGCGGAACTGGGTGACCTTCTAGGCCCCTTCAACCCAAACCATTCTGTGATTCTTTGATTCTTTGATCTGGCGTGCTGCCTGGTTATTGGGGTCCACCTGGGCACCTGAGAAAGTGTAGGAAGTCTCTCCTTATTCCCCTGGTGAAAGTGAAATTTGCTTTCTGCTGTGAGATCACAAATCCCAGAGGGAGGCTATTAAAAAGGCATAAAGCCAGTGGCAGATAGATGCATTCTGTATGTTGCTGTATTTTTTATACTGTGTATGAGGGCTGCGTGTCCAAACTGAATTTTAGCACCTTTGGTGTCTAAAACATTTTCTTTTGGCAGACACGCTCTTCGAGTTACTCAAATGTAATCAGATATTAGAATGAGTTCTTTGAAAATAAACATGAAACTAAACACAACAAAAGCCCGTAAACCACCAAAAAAGAAAACAGAGGGAAAGTGAAAAGCATCCAAAGCCCTTCTGAGGGTGCCAGACGTCTCTGAGCAGGATAATAGCAGCTTTGGGTGAAAAAAAAAAAAAAAGACCAGGACTGATATGAGAGGGCTGATGTGAGAGTGGTGTGGAAGTGAGGAAGGTTGTGGTGTGAGCTGGCTGCTGATGAGCAGGTCTGCCCCAGGAGGAGGAAATTCCACCATTTCCACCCAAATCACTGGACAGGCCTACTTTCCCTGGAATGTAAGGAATTAACCCTTCTTGCTCCAGGTTGGATCAGCCCCCTGCTATCCGAGGGCTCACACATTCCCAGCCAACATCACCCCTAAGAGAGAAGAGGTTGGCAATATTTGCTCACCGAAAGGGTTGTCAAGCGCTGGAGCAGAGGAGGGTGGAATCACCAGTCCTGGAGATATTCCAGAGCCATGTGGATGTGGCACCTGGGGACATGGTTTGGTGGTGGACTTGGCAGTGCTGGGTTAGTGGCTTGACTGAATGATCTTAGAGGTCTTTTCCAACCTAAATGATTCTGTGTTTTTATTTAGTGTTGCCCAAGCATCTCTTGTTGAAGGGCAGGAAGTTCCCGTGAAGCAAAGGATGGCAGTGGAAGAAGTACCTTTCCTTTATGTGAAAAGAGTTTCTTTGCTGTGTTCTGGGCTTTTTTTTTTTTTTTTTTTTGGGTTAACTTATGGTTGACAAGGACATTTTTCTGATCTTAAATTTAACTGATTTTATTTCATCAGAACAACGTGCCAGGTTGGGGTGTTTGAGTTCAGAGTCCTCTATTTGTCTGATACCCATTCTCTTGCCTTTTTGCCTATCAGGGCTTTATTGAAGCCAAACAAAGAGTAAATGGGTCATGAACAGGAGGTGCAAATATTTGCTACTTGAAATAGAGAGCAGTATTTTCCTGTACAGTGCCAAAAACGAATACCCATTAACTGCTGCTGTGTAAACATTGAACAAGCACTGTTTATATTTATTAGAGCTGGATTTATAGACCACTTCCCTTTGGAGTAACAACCATTGTTTTATGAGCTATTAAGCAGAGGAAAAACATTTTGATAGTGCTCCTAGTTGTAAGGTTTACTAAGGAAATGCCACTTCCAAAACCTCCAGTACGTTTGTATTGTTACATTTGCTTTTGATCAGGCTGCTGAGCTCTCCCATGCCCGGAGCTGAGATGGCAAACCCAGTGAGGTGTTCCCTGTGTGAGGAACAGCAGTGGAATGGTGCAAACACAGCTCTCGGGGTTGGCACTTGGGCTGAGCCATGCAGGGCAGCAGTGTGTGAATGCCTTGTGCTGGTGGGGGCACTGAGTCCCTGGCACCTCCCCGTGTGCTGAGGGAGGCAGCTGAGAGCAGGATCACAGGATCAGGGAATGTAAAGGTTGGAGAGGACCTCCAGGATCACTGAGTCCAGCCTTTGACTGATCTCACCTTGGCAACCAGAGCTGGGTGCCACCTCCAGTTGTTTCTTGACTGCTTCAGGCACAGGGATTCCACCGCTTCCATGGGCAGCCCATTCCAATGGCTGACCACCCTTTCAGTGAAGAAATTCCTCCTGATGTCCAGCCTAAACCTCCCCTGGCACACCTTGAGGCCATTTCCTCTCATCCTTTACCTGTTCCCTGGGAGCAGAACCTGACCCCCTGCCTGCCCCCTCCTGTCAGGGAGTTGTGGAGAGCCAGAAGGTCCTCCCTGAGCCTCCTTTTCTCCAGGCTGAGCCCTCCCAGCTCCTTCAGGTGCTCCAGATCCTTCCCCAGCTCTGTTTCCATGCTCTGGACATGCTCAATGTCTTTATTGAAGTGAAGGGCCCGAAACTGGACACAGCACTCGAGGTGCAGCCTCACCATGGTGTTCCATGGAAAGGCCACCTACAGGTCAGGGCTTCTTTGGAGCCAATTCCTGGCTGTGCTCCCCTTGGAATCGTCCTTGTGCTGCTGAAGGGAGTTGTGGCAAACTCTCCCAACTGCCCTCCCAAGTTCCATTCCTGCTGAAGCCTAAAGCAAAAGGTCTTCCAGGGATTTCAGCAGTGCAGGGCTGAGCCTGAAGTGGTTGTGGTTGTACAAAAATAGTCAGGTTTTTGTGCCTCACTGAAACCCCTTTAATGTGCCTTTTCCATCCACTCTGGCAAGATTTGTGTAGCTTAAAATTGAGATGCAGAACCCATCCATGAGAGGTTTAAATCAGAACTAAAAAAAAGAGATGGAGAAGTGTGAAGAAAATACTGTTGGAGAAATTGTTTCTTAAAAATCACTGCAAGGATATTTTTTTGTACGGAAAAAGAATATTCTTTATAAGTAATTGCCCTTTTTTCTCTTCCCTGTGCATGTTTAGTTTTTTAATTATTATGCACTTTCATGCCCCACAGAGACAGGCATCTTAGCTCCAGGCTTTATCTCAGTAATTTGGTTGTCATGAATGCAATCATTAGGATTAGAAATCATCTTATCCCAGATGCTTGCATCTTAGCAGCGTGTTTGGCACATTGTTTTCAAGAATTTACCCTCCCTTTTTTGGGATCTGGCAGACTGATAGGTAACTACGCTCAGTATTCCAGTCCTTGCTTAAAAAAAAAGGTCACAGTTTTCACTGTCATAAATGATTCATTCACATTTGATCTTGGGTGTCCCTTTTTGACTATCAATGCAAAAGGCATTTAGGGATGTTCTGTCAAATGAGGCCAGGCTGAGATGCCAGGAAGGGAGACTGAGGGGAGGATTTGGCCTTTGGGTGACGCCTGAAACTTTCCAGTGAGAGTAGTTCTGAAATGATGTTATTAGAGTATCCACAGGCCCCTGGACAGGATTAGCACTCACTGGTTTCAAACCTTGTAAGAATAGAGACTAAGAGGCAGGCAAAAAAGAGCCCCAAAAAGCAACATAAAAAACCCCTTTCCATCCCAAGAGTTTCTTGCCTAAATAGCCAAGTCAGAGCAGTGGGTGAGCAGAGGTCTGATTTGTCTTCCTGCGATGAGACTCTTTGAGAGATGCTCATATGAATGAATCCTTGTTTTTTTACCTAGAAGCACAGGCTGAGGGGATCATCTGCTTGCTGAGGCTGGGAAATCTGCGTTCATTTTCCAGCTCTGCTCCAGCTTTCTATAAGATTCTCACTGTGATGGGATTCAGCTCACACACCCTGAGCTGCTGGGGAGTCAGTCATGGAGGGTGCCTCCTTATCAGTGAAGAGAGGAGAATTTATCTCATGCTTTGAAGGAGAGGATGGATCAGCTTCTGATTGTGCTGATCCTCTCCCTGTCCACTGCTGAGGGACCAGCTCATAACCCATGTCCAGCTCCATAACCCCATCTTTTAGGCAGCTGAAAGGAAGGGAAAGAAGTCCATGACCAGTCCCACCTGGAAATTTGGGACAGTAGCACTTCTCGTTAGTTATGGCTTTATTAAAAGTTGGGAGATGCTCACAGAAAAGGGAAAATAAGGAAAATAATCATGTTTTATTACTTTTTAATGAAGACTTGGAAATGAAAAGTGGCAGGGAAATGCAGGAGGTGTTTGAGTGGAGGCTGGAGAAGCCAGTGGCTCTCATGGGGCCCTGCTGATACTGCACAGGTCACTGGGGCAGGATGGGATGCTAAAACAATGTTCACCTGCTTGGGGCCCATTTTGTCCTCTTCTCTGTGGTGTGAAGTGGTGGCTGATGGCACTTTCTGTTTTGTCCCCCTGCAGGTTACTCTGGCCAGGACTTTGACTGGGCAGACTACCAGAAGCAGTGTGGAGCCGAGGCAGCGCCTCACCTGTGCTTCAGAAATGTAAGTTCTTCCTTTTGCTCCTGTCCATCCATGTGAAACAAAACAGCTTGGCACAGAAAAGCTCCTGCAAGGCTTTGGGAAGTTCCCCCAGACCACCATGAGTCTGCCTTAGGAAGGAAACTGCAGGAGTGTTCCAGTCTCCATCCCCAAAAGAGAAGAAATGTTATTTTACTCTTGTCTTTGTCTGATTAGTTTCCTGCTCTTCATCTCCTCTCTGGTTTTGTACAGCACAAAAAGGATCTCAATTACAAGTAATTCAAGTGCTACTAAAAAAATACAATCTAGGTAAAGAAATCTTGTAGTATCATTTGCCCCTTTTCAAATTTTGAGTGTCTTCTCCCTATCCCAGGGGAGATACATTTAACCAAACTACATGTATTTGAAAGTTAAATGTTGAAAATGTATGAGAGGAGTGATTAACCCTCATGGATGCTCTGGTCTTTGGGACAGTTCACGTGATTCCTTGATGCAACAACAGTGATGTGAGAGTGATGGATGCCATTAAGATATCCAGGTTTTGAAATAATCTTTTGCACCCTGTTTTGTGGCAGTGACAGTCCTGTGTGGGCTGATCTGACAGGAATTCATCACTTGGAGAAAGGCAGATGAAGCCTTTTGCCTTTTCCAGTAACCTGGTGCCCTTCTTCATGTGCCCATCAACTGATGGAAGCTGAGATCCCATCAATAACTGGAAATGTTCCTGATGGTGGTACCTAAGTGTTACTGGTGGACCTAAAATGAGGGCAGAAGGCTTTGCAAAATAAAGGGGTGTTGTGAATGATGGACATGCAGGTTTCTGTAGGAATTGTACAGCTTTTCACTGTATTCAGAAGTCACAGGACTGGGGGATGGTGTTTATGGAAAGCAGAGTGAAGACAGACACCAGCCATGGTTTTCCCTGGCCTTCCTCATCTGTGACGGTCCCAGGGCAACCTGGCTTGGAAGCTTTGCTGGTGAATTGATGATTTTTTCGTTGATGAACTCAGAAGACCCATACCATGAACAGAGTCTGGCTTGGGAGTCAAATCAGAGTGAGGATTTCTTTGCCCCATTTGTTGTGCCATCCTGTGCAGAACCCTCTTCCTCAAGGGCCATTAAGCAAAGATTTCCAGCAGTGCTGAGGGAGGCTGGGCAGTGCTGCATCACACCAGTGGAGTGGGGCTAGTTTTGCATTTCTCCTCTTCTGCGAGCACCCTGTCCTTTTCTTTACATCTCTTTCCATTTTGCCAAGTGATGGATCTATTCTCTCAGCGCTGGCAGCCTTGAGAGAAGTCTCTGTGTAATATCCTCCAAGATCAAATCAGATCTGCGCACTTTTTTTGTCCTTCCCTTTTTTTTTTTTTAAGGAAACATTCCCCAGATGAACATGGGTCTGTTACTCTTCCACTCTTAACAGCACAGCTCTTTGCAGAGAGGACTGCTCTGTTGTCCCTTGTGCCACCTCCCTGGTTGGTTCCCTTGCTCTGTGGCTGTGAGGAGCTCTTTGATAGGAGCTTTTTGCCTCCCCCACCTCGAGCAGCCGGGCGCGGTGCTGGCAGAGGAGGTGCTGTGCCTGTTTCCTCGGGAGGGATTTTTAACAAGGAGAGGCAGTTACGAAACGGATTGACGTGACCAAATGCTTAGTAAAATAAACTCAGCCTAACTGCTTTGCCATTGATTCTGAATAAATGAGCCTCCAGCACCGAACTGCAGCGAAAGGAGCCGGGGTGGTGATAAATGACGTTTCCTTGTTAGGCAGCATAAAAGGCATTTAAACAAACTCAGCTGCTTTCCTGCAGTCCTGGCCATTAGCAGCTTGTACAGGGGGAAGCTGATCTCTGTGCTGAGCAAGGCTTGAGACAGCCCAGGCTATGTTTGAGACCAGCAGCATATTCTTGGATGGAAAGGAGACCAAAGCCAGAAGTTTTTAGTCTTCAAAGAACTCACAGTGATTGTTCAGGGTGAAGTGCCCATGGCCCTTGGTGTTGTACCAGCAGATGGGTTGAATTTGAGCCTGGCTTCCAGTTCCTCACGTGGGGCAGCTGGATGAGAGATCGGTGTCACTAGGAGTCAGTGGCAATTATTACCCACCCCAATTATTATTAGCAAAAAATCTCATCCAAGAGGAGCAAACCTTTTTGTGCTACTGTGTGCAGAGAGGTGCAAGCAGAGCAGATGTGTTGCAGAGCAGGTGGGACAGAGGGGAGGAAAATCCAAGGAAAGGAAGGCCTGGCATGGCCACAGGTACTGCATTAGTGTGTTTTCAGGGCTAGTGGTGGGGGAGTTACTGGGAAGGGACTGAGCATAAGTGAAAGGAGGGGACGCTGGAAGGAGCAGTGGCAGTGAACACAACTGGATCCATCTACACTCACCTGCAACCAATGAACTCATGTGCCTGAGGGCCCTGTTTAGTGAACTTAGAATCATAGGAGGGTTTGAGTTGGAAGGGACCTTAAAGACTGTCCATTTCCAACCCCCCCGTGCCATGGGCAGTGCTGCCACCCACTAGACCAGGTTGCTCAGGGTCCCATCCATGAATAGTCCATGAAGAAAAGCACACTTGAAAAGGTTACTCAAATTCCTTCAGCTTCAGTCAGCTTGGGCAACCAAATGTGTGAAGAGGTTTCTCTGGCCTCAGGCAGGATGGTTTTTTGCTTTGTAAGGTTTCTCCTGGCAGGGTGAGAGATGCTTAAGCACAGGAGTTCTGGGAGCCCTCTGGGTAATATCCCATTGACAGTGGTGGACAGCAAATGCCTCCCTGGCGAGCATTCAAATGTACCTGGAGCTGATGTAGAGCAGCTTCCTCCCAGCCTGCTGAGAATTAGGGACAGGAGTAAAACATGGAATGATTTTCATCCTGATTTGTTACCATCATTGATTTTTCATGAGTCTTGTGCAGACCTGCTCCAGTGTGGGCTCCTCTCCCCACAAGTCCACAAGTCCCTGCCAGGAGTCTGCTCCAGCATGGGCTCCCCACAGGGTCACAGCCTCCTCTGGGTATCCATCTCCTCTGGAATGGAGTCCTCCATGGGCTGCAGGTGGATCTCTGCTCCCCTGTGGACCCCCATGTGCTGCAGGGCACAGCTGCCTCACCATGGGCTGCACCAGGACAGCTGTGCTTGGACTCTGGATGCCTTTGCATTCCTCAGGGTATCCTGCACTTCCAGTGCAAAGCAAACCATGCTAAATTTGTGCTTCCCAGCAGACAATCTGATGGAAGTTGTGAGTTGTGCTGCAGTGCCACGTTTCAGCTTTGGCTCTTGACTCTTTCAGACGTCCTTCAGCCGTGGCTTCACCAAGAACATGAAGCTGGAGGCGGTGAACCCCAGGAACCCTGCAGAGATTTGTGTTGCTTCCATCACCTCCGTGAAGGGACGGTTGATGTGGCTGCACCTGGAAGGTATGTGCTCTAAAGGCCTCTTGTGTGTGTGTCTGCTTCAGTCACTCTCTTAATTTTGCCCTTTATCCTCTGCACAAGGTTGCCTTCTCCAGCTTTTCAGTTTCATGCACACTGACCGATAGTGTGTCATGAGGAATTATTTCCCTGCTTTTTCTCTGGGGGAGCTGCAAGCTCTCCCACCCTCCTGTCCATGTGTTCTCTATCACCATGGTAGCAACCTCCTCCCTGCCATCATGATGGACCTTCATCCTGGGAATGGAAGTTTGCCTGCCTTGTGCAGCTGAGGCTTCCAGTGCCATTCCCAACCTGACAGCTTGTACGAGAGGAAAGGTCTCTAATCAAAGCCCTCGAAGTTGATAAAAACATTGCCAGGTAACCCAAAGTGTCACATTTCCTCCTGAGGGTTTGTTTCTGGTAGAGCTGTGTGCAGTGGCAGGTTTTGGTTTTTTCCTCTAGGATAACTGGTTGTCTCCTAGCTAAAAGTAGCAACAGCTCATCTGCAGCCTGGTCTGGACACGGGGCAAATATTTTTTTGAAGAGCTGGAATCAACACTCATTTGAAATTCCAGTCTGACTAAAGCTGTTGTCGAATTTACACCCATCTGGTCATGGAATCTAACCCATTTTGTCAACTTCTTTTCTTAAATGACCAGGTGCCTTCACTTTTATATGCCAAATATGTGGATAGAGGCAGGGAGAGGACAACATATTCCTACTTTGCTTCCCTCCCTCATCTCTTTCTCCCTGCCTTTTACTCTTTTAATTTCTTAAAGGATGTTTTTTACAACTTCTCATAAAAAAACCCCTGTGTGCATCTCCCTTCTTTTGAGCTCTGATATATAGATGCTTTAAGCTTGGTTTATATCTCAATACCAGGAACAGAATGATCTGTAGTAAACAGAAAAGATGCAAAAGACTGCAAAAATAAAAAGAAATCTTGGCTGCTGTAGGAATACATCACTACAGTATGCACAGTGTTATGCTAAAAGCACGCATTATAAAAAAAAAACCAAAAAACCCCTGCTTGCAGAGCTGTAAAATAAATGTGGCTTGAACTGTGGCGTGTTTTTTTCGACTCCATTAGTACTCCATTGTTTCTAACTGATTATTTATATTCTGGAAGCAGCAAGACTCCCCAGCTACCGCGGGAGCCCCTCGCTGGAGACCTCAGGTCCCACCGTTTATCACGGGCGCGTCTGAGGCTTTCATTGTTGCCCTCCCGGGTTCCCAGTTTGACAGCCCAGGCTGCAGCCATAAACCAGGCACACAGTAGCTAAGCAGGGCCGAGTTAGACACGAGGGAACACTGTGTGACAAATCAGGCTTTGGACAGCAGCAAACCCCCCAAACTCGAGGGCGAGCGTTTAAGGAGCAGCGGCGCGGTCCCCCCCGCGCTGGAGGAGGAGCTTGGGACCGAGGGGATGCTCTGCGCTTTCTGCTACTTTATTGCTCATCATCTGCGTTGTTAATTTTTACTGGTTCGTTTTGGATTTTAAAGCTGGAGCTTTCTGGTGTGAATTTATACAAGTAATAACGCACGCTCCCTGCACAGCCCAGGAGCTTGAGGAAAAACCCTTTTGTTAATCCATTCTCCAGGGAGGTTTCCTGTAATTTCCCCCTTTGACAGTTTTCTAGGGTTGCTGCTCTCTTCTGCCCTTCTTTAAGATCATAGCAGGACACAGACATTTTCCTCACCCCGTTTCCAGCCTCCTGATTTTCCATTTTACCTCCCAATTCTCATGGACATTTCTTACTCTGAGAAGAAGGCAGCATGAAATGCAACAAATGAAACTAATGAGTCTTAAAAAAGCTGTTTTCCACTCCTGTGAGTGAGGCCAAAGGAAGCAGTAGGATGTTGGAAGTGGAAAGCAGGGTTATCAATTGCCAGAAGGCAGCAGCAGTGCCAGGGAGGACAGAGCAGCTGTGAGTATGTCTTAGAAGAGGAACAGAGGTGTTGCAGGAGAACAGGCATTGTGGTGCTTCCTTGCTCCTCAGGGTGGCTGCAGCTGTAAACTTCAAAACCAGAATGTTCATAGAACCATTTTGGTTGGAAAAGACTCTTCATGTCACGTTTATTGTCGCTTGCAAGCAGGAAAGTACATTTGATCTGCTTGCTTTTAGAATAATTTAGAATTGTATAGTCATTAAGAAAACACTTTTAAAGTAATTGAGAAAGTTAGTTCTGTCAGACTAAAAGCATTGCAATAATGAAATAATGGGTTTTCCCAGACCTGGTGACATTTCAGTGGAGACTGAATGATTTTTTGCTCTGTTTAGGGCTTGATCCATGGCTTACTCACAGTGTGCATGTCTTGCCACTGACTCCAGCTGTTCTCATATCAGCTCCTTGCCTGGATTTGTGGTGTCAGGTGAAAATGTTTTCCCCACTGGAGAGTGCAGGTTCAAACTGAGCAGTGACCATGTGATATTTTCTTGTGGAGGGAAGTGGTTCTGCAGGGGATGTCAGCTGCTGAAATCTTGGTATTCAGCAGGTTGTGTCCTGTACCATGTGCCTTCATCCCATTCTCTTCTCTGCCCCATATCCCAGTGAAACAGACACTGTATTTTCAATGTACAGTGCATGAACGCGGTGCAGGGCTCAGAAAAGCACCATGAAGACATCCGTGAATCTACACAGACATCATGGTTGCATTTTTTAATTATTTCCCCCAGCAGTGTGATCACCAGCACCTCTTTTCCTCCCTCCTTTGGGTTTTTGTGCAGCTCCCAGAGTGCTGCAAGTTCATTACTGATCCAAATGCTTCACCTCGGCCTCGGTGCTGTTCCCATCACCAAGTTCAATTACTGCTTCAATTACACCACAAGCCCTTGATGAACATTCATTAGTGGGAAGTTCCCTGTAGTCATCTGGCTGTGCACAGTCAAACACTTGCTGCCTTAAGCAGGAGGCAAAGATGTTGTAACAGATGCCAGGGCGAGGAGGATGCAGGGAAAGCTGCTGGTGCTTTGGTCCCTTTTACTAGGAGATCACCTCATGCTGGTGCTGGAGCTGCCTGTCCTGGGGAGGAATTGGCAAAGGGAGGAGGTGAAGCTGCTGGCCCAGCTGTGCCTGCACAGTTGAACTTGAGTTGGAGTAATTAAAATGTTGCCTTGACTCAGGACACAGAGTTTTAGAAAGAACTCAAAGCTAGCAGGAATATTTTTATTTGCTTTTGAGTGGAAATTAGGAAAACTAGGAAAAAAACAGGAAAAATTTATTTACTGAAAGGGTGGTCAAGCACTGGAATGAGCTGCACAGGGAAGTGGTGGAATAACAGTCCCTGGAAGTGTTCAAAAACCATGTAGATGTGGTGACATGGGTTAGTGGTGGGCTTGGCAGTGCTGAATTAATGGTTGGACTCAGTGATCTAAGAGGTCTTTTCCAACCTAAATAATTCTTCGTTCCTATGAGTGTGACCCACATAAACCAAGACAGGAGATTGTCTTCTAAAGGAGGCCTAATAACAAATTGGAAGATAATTGCTTTAAATAGAGACTTGGAGTGGAGTTTTGAAGTCAGTATCATGCCAGAGACCTTGGTGCATGTGTCCCACTTGGGGTTTTTGTACTGCTTGTCTCTTCGTGGGTGATCAGCTCCTGTTTCATGTGAGCAACCCTAGGAGAATTCGTGGCACTTCCAGTGAGAAGAGTGGCCACGTCTCACCCTTCAAAAATGTGGCTCAAGGGCAGAGCTGCACAAAAAAGCTTCAGGGAGGCATTGGGGCATAAAAGCCTGTCTCTTATCAGCTACCACCCTGTGACAGCCTAGATACACTCTCTTACCAATAAGAGCAGGCATCCAACAAGTCCTGCTAAGTCACTTATGTAACTCTACAAAAAATCCAAGGTTCAATCAGGCTGGCTTGTTGAGGGAAGTCGTGTGTGTTTACCCTCACTGGCTTTTGGCTGCTTCACTGCATGCCCTCAAAGTGCTCTTAATGGGGCTTTTCTCTGAACCACACTGCCCTGTAAATGCAACAGCCCTATCACTGCTGTCTGTGCAAAATTGGAGATGAAATGGTGCCTGATTTTGATGCAGGGCAGCAGATTTATTTTCATGTGTTCCATCATGCGCTTCCCCAGGCTCGTGATGGATGCTGGGGTGGCTCTGAGCTTGGCATTCCCAGTGTCTGAATCACATTATGAATTTGTGTTTGTAGGTTCACAGATGCCCTCTCCAGAGTACATAGTTGATGTAGAGTCCATGGACATTTTCCCTGTTGGCTGGTGTGAAGCAAATGCTTACAACCTCACCCCACCACACAAAGCTGTTTGTAAGTACATGGAGACCTGGGCAGTGCAGATGTTGCATCAGTGGATGTATCAGGGAGTTTCCCTTGGGTCTGTAATCCCATTTTTGACACTATCAGCCTACCCAGCAGACTAATAACCAGGCTGGAAGTGTACTGTAATAAATGGTAATAAATCTAATTAGTGATCGGACTGGAATTATGCAGTTTGTACTCTGTGATCAGCCCCTCCAAAAATGGGGTTTTTGGTGCTGGGGAAGGCTGTTCCATGGTTTGGGATTGCACAGGGGGTCGTGGGCTTGCAAAGGGGTTGTTGGTCAGTGGGGTTGTCAGAGGGGAACCAGGTTTTGTGCTGAGCCAAATTCTCTCAGGCAGCGGAGTGAATTAGGGACAGAGACCTCAAATTGGCAAAAAAAACCCCATAAAATATCGGGTGGGATGGACATACAGAGGCCATCCAGGTGCCCCTTTCCAAAACAGGATCTGCTCCATCTAAATGGAGAAACATTTGCTGCCATTCTGTGATGGAGTTTCTGCCCTTTCCCAGGGTATCTCTCCCCTCATTACACTGCCCTTGCCAGCTCAGAGATTTTCCTAGTGTTCAATTTAAATCTCTCCCATCACAATTAAGCCCATAGTGTTTTGTCCTGCCTCCAGTGCATATTAAGACAAATTTCTTTTCCTTTCTATTTGCATTTGAAGGCAGTTCAGGAGAGCTCAGTGGCTTGGTGTTGTTCTGCTGTTCCAAAGTATCCAATCTCAAGCCACCAGGTGAAAAATCGGCCTCAACTGTTTATATTAATTAACATCTGAAAGGCAAATTTTAAAATGTGTCAGCCCTTTCGAAGAGTTAAATGTGCTTAAGTTAAAAATCAGGCAGCCAGAGCCTAATTTAGGAGAATACTGCTATGGCAACATTATGCAGCCTTATCAAATTTATAGCTGGGGATAAATTATGCTGGAGGTAATCATGCTTGTAAAATGTAATCTTATCCATATGTGTTTCTGTATGGAAAAATATTTGTGTTTTTATTTTAATTTTTTTTTTCTGTTATACTGATCCCGTAAAACACAATATTAGCATTCCAGAGGAAAGATTAAATGTATAATTGCATCTTTAAAGTAGGTTTTAATGATGTAGTGACTTACTTAAAAAATACCAAGAGAAGATGGTGATAGTAATTAAGTACCATTTCATTGTGTTGGAAGTCGTTTTATAGTCAGTGCATTTACACAGCTTTTTATGCAATTCTGGGTGTACTTTATAGGACAGAAGGGTACAAAACCGATTTTTTTTCTTCCTTGCTTCATTTTTGCAGTGCGAAGGAAGAGAAGAATTGCAGTTGTGCAACCAGAAAAACAGTAAGTTTTGGATATTTAAGGTGGTATTTTTACAGGAATGCATCAGGTCTTCCAGGGGGGATAATACGCAGCAGCTGTGTGGCTTTGCCAACTGCTGCCCAGATACTGCAGCACAGCCAGCAAGAGGATTCCTTTACATCTGAAATATTTGTTAGCATCTTAGAAAGTCTCTGTAACAGCAATTTTTTACTGCCTGGGATGCACAGCCCGTGTGTGATGGCCAGCAGGGGATGCTTAGGGAAGATGGACATGTACCAGGAGGGCATTTCCCTGTCTAGCCCTTGCAGTTTGTAGAAAATAGAACTTAAGGGATTTAAGTAAGAATATTTGAAGCCTGGAGGTCTAAAGCTGACACATCAGAGGATATTTTTGGAGGAGGGGTGGATCTGGTTCCTTCTTCTGCAATACCCTGGTTTGTGATAAACTCTGTGGAAGTGGAGTTTTGTTGGAGGTATCTCCATTCCTCGGCCCAGACAGGTGCTGGTGTATCTTCTGGTCCAGCCTGAGGCCTTGTTCTGTCCCTTTGTCCTGGCTGACACTATCAAATACACCAAATACACTACTAAATAGACCAAACTGCTGTTTTCACAGGTTACCATCCACAGTGCCTGTTGAGAAAATACCTCATGACCTCTGCCCGGTCCCTCAGCCAGACACCACAGGTAAGGATCCTTATTTCAAAGACCCATGGCCTGTATGGAGGGGGAGGACCCCAAAAAGGGAGTGAGTTCTCACAGGGGTGAGGAGATGGAACCACATCCTCAGGGGGTGTAAAGTGTTGTGAACCCACCTGATGTGCAGCAGGTGAGGGTCTGGTCCTCCACGTGTCTTGCTGGGGCTATCAGAGTTCCCCTGGAGCTTGCCCATTTCAGATAATGATGTTAAGGCCAGGCTAATGAAGCCCTGATGGAGATGGATGCAGCTTGTTAATTGACGTCCATGAAATTGTGTACAGCAGGACCTGATGGGTCCCTGTGTGACATCAGTATTGTGTGGTGTGGTGTGGTGTGGCTGCTGCTGCTGCTGAAGGCAGATTTCTCTCCCCTTCAGCAATGGCAGGAGGCTCTGAGTGCAATATTCATCCAGTTAAAGGTGTAGACCCAGCAGGAGGGGCAGGATTTAACTCTATTCCAGCAGTCTGTGGGGGACAGGCTGGCATTGTGGCCAACATCCCATCAGAGTCAACTGGGGAGAATCAGGGTTGGTTTGCATATGATAACCAAAAAAAGTGGATAATCACTTGGATGGCACTTGTGAACCACATGTGGAAGTACCCATTTCTCTTTGTGGGCTATAAAGGAGCCCAGAGTAGTTAGCCCAGACAGGGAAAACTGCTCTGTACACCCATGTTGGGTCAGGGGAATGGCACTGCAGTGCTTGCTGGGCTGGACAGGAGCTGAGGAAGGGTTTCTAGGGATCTCCACTGAGTATTCTTCCTGAGCTGATTCCCTGTCTTTGAGTCAGCTCCTACATGCCCTCCTGGCAGGCTGCAATGAGTCTCTCATGTCCACCTGCAGTGTGAGTTTTGGAAGAGCCCTGGCTCATGCCATGGCTGGCATCCTTTCCCAGTTCTCCTTTCAGCAGGGTGTGCACCCAAACCAGTCGCTGTTCAAAACACTTGCTTTTCCCGTGCTGTTCAGATCTGAGTAGCAGAGGCTTCCCTACTCTTCACCCCGGGGAAAAATTCTGTGCCTCCTTTGCTCTCCTCCCCTTCCTCCCACATCTAGGAGGAAGAAGTGCCCTTGATTTATGATGCAGAAGTGCTACAGGCACATCACTGCTGCTTTCTCCTTGCAGGCACCATCAATGGGAGGTACTGCTGCCCCCAGCTCTACATCAACCACCGCTGCTTCTCAGGCCCCTACTTGAACAAAGGCAGGATCGCAGAGCTACCTCAGTCCGTGGGGCCTGGCAAGTGTGTGCTGGTCCTCAAAGAGGTAGGGACCAGCTGTCTTCCGGGGGGCATTGCAGGCCAAAGCGTGGGGCATGGCTTGCCTGACCCAGAGTTTGGAAACAGCGCACCAAAAATTGTCCTGGAGTGGTTTCCATAAGGGAAAACTGCCAGCTGGGAAGAGAGGGCGGGTTTGTGCCTCGTGGGTTTTGATGGGAGGGGTGATGTTTTTGAAACTTGGGGGGTTCTGTTGGTTGGGAGCAACGTTTGTCTGTGTTGCCATCAACACAGGAGCAAACAGCAGTGTCATGGAGACATGGGCATCTTGTTTTGGAGACATGAACAACTTCCCAAGGAGCAGGACAGTGGCAGTGGCCCAGCATTGGTCAGTGTTAATCTGCAGAAAAAATTCAAGCTTATTATGGCCATAAACTCAAGCTCACTCAGGCCATGGGAGCCACTTCCAGGTTCTGGAAAGGGCAGAGAGAAGACATTCAGGGTGTTGCTGTAGGGGAGATACACCTGATTCAAGCCAGCTCTTGCTGAGATGAGAGAGGTGCCAGCAGCTTGGAGAACCATGGGCAGGATGGGAGGTTATAAAATGCAGCACAATTCGTGATGCTCCTCAGCCCTTTCCGCCCAAGGTCTTGTCCTTAGTTCCCCCACTGATGCAGTGAAGCATCATCCTGTGTGTGTACCCTTGAATCCACACAAAGTCTTAAGTGAGTAACAAGTAACTCTTGTGCTGTTCAGTGCCAAACTTATTTTTACAGCCTACCTGTTCGTTATTCCCAGTGCCAGGACAAGTTTTCTGCTGGGACCACTGGTTTGTTGTGGTTTCTTTCCCTGTAAGAGGCAAGCGAGGTGGTAGTGCCTGTTGTTTGACACCAGCTGCAAAGTTTATCTCATTTCTGAGGTATTTTCTTGGAAAATAAGTTGAAACTTGGAGCCAGATACAGTGGAGACATCAGGTATTGCCATCCAGCCATTGCACCTGGGCTGGAAAGTGGTGGCTGTAGAGGAGCTATTCTATACAATAAAGGCTGACTTGAAGTTAAATTACACTAAACACACTGTCAGCTTTAGATTTAGCTCTGGGAGCAGAATATCTAAGAAACACTTACGAACAGTTCTTCATATATGCCAAGAACTCCATAGCAACATTGTAAAATAAAACGAGGTGTCTTTTTAAGACTCCAGATGATCCATAACCCACCAGATCTTAGGGAAATATGCTGTAAAGATTAATTAGCCTCATTGCTTACTGCTCTTACTATTTTTAAGACACTTTGCTCTTTCTCTATTTAAAAATCAAATGGACTGTGACAAAAGAGGACTTTTAGGTCCTTGGTCATCTAGTGAAAGAATCCCAAATAACTCTTTCCCCCTTCTCTCTCTGCCCCATAGACACATCAGTATTCCAAATTAAAAAAAATAGCAGTTTACTGCCATGCCTTGAGGCTACCCTGAGACTTAGCATCTCTTGTAGGAGATGTGGGCTTATATCTCACATAGAGGGGGGAAATTGAGTTTCTCCTCGTAAGGATGCTGGTCATTGGGATCTTGAACAGGAGAAAAGAGGTGTGATGATATTTTGAGCTGTACCTGGTCAGGGATACCTCCTAAGAAAACTTCATCCAGGGTTTGGACCTTTTAAAGAGGGGTGGAGATGGGGAATGTGTGAACACCAAAGGGATGTGATGGGAAGTGCTGAACTTCCCAGTGGCATCAGACACTTCTAGATAGGCTCAGAAAAGAGCCTTTGTGCACCTGAAAATATGACATGGAAAACTTCCTGACTGAGATACCAGGTGCCTGTGAGGGTGGGCAGAGGCTTGTGGTGGTGCTGTGCGATCATGGTCACTGATCTGACTCCAACCCACTCGACTCTGAAAATCTGAAGTTCAGCAGGATCAAAATAAAACCTCACTGATGGATGACAGCAAAGGCTGGCGTTGCCTAATCCCCCTCTCTGCTCCAAGGTCACAAGTGGCTGCACCCAAACCATTCCTGATGGAGGGGGCTGAAAATAAACCTCCAAACTCTCAGACTGGGCACACTCCAGACAAAGGAAATTCGACCAGACTGATATGGTTGACGTAACTTTCCATCTCCAGAGAGAGTTGGAAACTGCTCTGGGTTTCTTCACTGTTTTTGTTTAAATCACACTTAATTTTTTCCAAGAATCTGTTTATTTGCATTTAATATTGTGTAATATGAAGTGATACTGCTGCTAGAAGGTACCACTGTTACTGTGGTGATGGACCTTTGCTGTAGGGTAAAATGCCAAACCCAGTGGCTTACTTGAGATACAAGAAGAGTAAAAGACAGAGGTTTTAATTTTTTTTTTCCTTCCCTGAAAGGGAAATAATTGTTCTTACAAAACACTGTTTTTTCAAACTGAGTTTAGAAGTTTACAGAGTCCTGCTGGTGACAAGCCAGCTTTGAGAAAAGTCCTGGCACTGTGGGTGCCTGAGCAGGGCTGGAGTTGATTATGAGTCTGGGATAACGCCCAGACAGGGCCACACTGGTGTTGCAGGATTGGGTTTTCTTTTCTTGCTCATTTCCCAGCTCTTCTGACAACTCACAGAAGCACCATCACACTGGTGAAGGGGCAGGACAGCCCTGTCGGTGGAAATTGGTCAGCAAGGTGCTTTCTGCCCCTGGCTGTCCCACCAGGAAGCAGGGTGGGTGGAGAGTGTGCTTAAGGAAAGCTTTGCCAACAAGCTCCTGCACAGAGGTTAAATAACTCGCTGGATTTGCTGAGCAGGACACCTGATGAGTTGTGAATGAGTGTGGCAGCTCCCCAGGCACTTGATGTTTTTGAAAACTCACCTTTGGCTTCCTGACATCAGATCTTAGTGGGGCCAGAGCCCCATGAGTTTGTGTGAGAAGGGACAGGCAAGAGAAGATGTGGATGAGCAGCTGGATGAGCTCACTCAGAAAACTTCTTTTCATAGCATTTTAGAATGGTTTGGGTTGGAAGGGACCTTAAAGATCATCTCATTCCAACCCCCTGCGCTGCCATCCTTCCACTATCCCAGGTTGCTCCAAGCCCAATCCAGACTGGCCTTGAACACTTCCAGGGATGGGGCATCCACAGCTTCTCTGGAAAACCAGTGCCAGGGCCTCACCACCTTCATAGGAGAGAATTTCTTCCTAATAACCAGTTTAAACCTGCCCTCTGTCAGTGTTTGGTGTCTCTAATCGGACTTTTTTGAAGAGTGGTTTGAGTAATGTTTCCAAGGGCCCAATGATAAATTAAATTTTGCTTCTAGTAAATAACCTATCCTAGCAACTCCAGCTAATGCCATTTTACAGAGCACTCTGCAGCATTAAGTGAAGCCCTTGCCTAAAAATGATTAATCCCACAAGGTTTTCAAAATGATAGCAAATCCTCAGGTTGCTGGATTTAGAGAGGAAAAAAACCCAAACAACCAAGAAAAAAACAAACAAACATAAACACATTGCTCTTTGCAGTATGACTCAGTTATTTTTTCATTTCTGATGAACTGTGTTCATGGGTGCTGGGGAAACTTGACGTTCATCATGCTGAAATCATTTGCAGGCCCCCAGAGAATTAAGAACAGGCATTAGGTAAAGAGCTAAATTAGATGAAAACCAATCCAGACTCAGTGTGGGGTCATTCATGTGCATACAATGCAGAGTGTTCAAACACACGGTCTGGTGCTGTTAAGAGATTTGTTTTCCTTGTGTTTATCTCCCTATGCCAAGTGTAGGCTATTAAAGCTTGGATTCCCTGAGCCAATAGCAGGAATCACTTTTATTCTCGATGACTTTGGATTAAATGGATTGGCACATGGGTTTTGTTGTACAGAGTGGACACACACTGGGTTCCAGGCACACCTCCTGCAAACTCTTTTTTGTGGAGACTTCATTACTATTCTGTTAATTCAGTCAAGGCACACAGCACTCAGGCTCTTAAGCATATTCCTGACCTCAAGAGTGTGAATTTCCCCTTTAGTGTTCAGCTACATGGCACTGTACCTGGTTGTGCTTCAGAACTATTTTATTTTTTATTTCATTATTAAATTGAGCCATGATGGGTGCAGCAAATGGAATCTGCTTTGGGTGAGAGGGTCTGTCTCAAAGACAGAATTACTGATGAGCAGGAAATTTTGGGGGTTAACCAGCAGCATTTAATGCAGTTACCTTAGACTCAGGTATCATCTACAGTATGGACATAGATTCATTCTGGGACCTCTCCTCACTGCATCCAGCACTTACCCTGTGCAGCCACGGACATAAATAGGCACCTGCAAGCTGCTCCTGCCTGTGCAGCACCTGGGATCAATGTCAGTGTGGTCCAGGACTACTTCTAGACCCATGAGCGTTGTTGGTTTTGTCTCCCCATAGGTTCTCAGCATGGTGATCAATGCAGCTTACAAGCCAGGGAGTGTTTTACGAGAGCTGCAGCTCGTGGAAGACCCTCAGTGGAATTTCCAGGAGGAAACACTTAAAGCAAAGTGAGTCTTCAATGTGTGTTCTTTTATTTGGGAGGTTTCAGAAATGGAACTGACTAGACGGGGGAAAAAAAAAGATAAGAAAAGGGGTTTTTTTCCTATTGTGAGAGTTCTACTTTTCTAATTATCGTTTTGCTTCATTGAATTATTTGACTCATTCCACAGCAACTCCAGAAATGAAATATTCACCCGAAAGGTTCATTTCTATTGTCTTTCTCCAAGCAACCATCTAGTTTTTGATGAAGTGGAGTCCTGAGTTTTATGATAAGCCATTCTTCTAAGCTTGGCTATTACTGAATGAACTCAATTCCTGGCTTTCTGAATGCAGGAGTACTGCTGCTTTTAATATAGAGCCTGTCAGGCTAATACAGAAATGAATGGCACCCAAAAAAAGTTCAAACGAATTAGCAGGGACACATTCTTTAGCAGGAGTGTGATTAGGGCAAAATAGCAACAGATCAGAGATTCAGGTCAAGATTTGATGCCTTTCTAGAATATATTCTTCAATTCTCTTCTAAACAGCACCAAAGAAGGCTGTATGTCTAGAAAACACTCAATTCCTCCTTCCAGCTTCAAAATCTACCTGCTTATGCCTTCTTTATGTAATGGGCTCTATACTTAGGATCTATTTCAACAACCATTGTCTCTCTGAAAGAGGAGAGTCTCACCTAAGCTCTCTCCAGAGCCCCTCTGAAGAGCAATTCTTCCCACTTGAAGATGGATGTCAACAAATAGTTCTTTGGAGAAAGCTCTCTTTGTTGACTAATGGTCACCTTGACTTTTGGAGTACTGTGGTTAAATGCAGTGAACTCACCCTTTGTGCCGAACTCTGTTTCTCCTTTTCAAAGAAAAGCAATTTTCTCTTGATTTACTTGGTATGAATAGCTGCCAAAACCAGCGCTGTTAATGGCTATTGTACTTGATCTTCGCCCGTGCAGATATTGCAGAGAGTTCATGTGTTCTCTGGTTGAGGGAGGGAGTTGAGAACTTCTTATTCTGCCTACACTTAAACTGCTTTTCTGAAGGAGGATTGCAAATAGAAATGAAAATCTACTAGAAAAATCCTGGTTTTAATTTGCTTCTTTCACCCCTGTGGAAAGTCAGGCTTTTGTGTTTGTCAGTTGAGATGTTGCGGATGGAAATCTGAAAGTTAACCTTGGGCGTGCAGATTTTCACTGAGGACAAGTCTTTGTTCATGACCTGGTGTTCACTTATTCCAGGATCCCACATCTTGTGCTAAAAGTGCCAGATGATTCACTCCTGCAGGTGCTCAGCAGTTGTGAAATGAAGTTGTAATGCCTCATCTCAACACCCTGTCCTGCAGAGAACCAAGCCCACGGGCAGTTCTCCTATCAGCAGTATCCGGAGTAGGATTTTGCTGGGGTTTTCCATTTGAGTGTGGGGATCTGCCTTACGCAAAAACAAAAGCATCTATTTCTTAAGGCTGCTGAAATCTGTATTTCTAATGGGAGACAGCCAGGAAAATGTTTAACTGACCACCCATGATAGTATTTTGTGTTGGCCCTCCAGTCACAGTCTGTGTACGTGTTCAGTGTGTTATCCCAAGAGGCATCAACCTCAGCTGTCCAGGGAGTCAAGCAGCATCTTCCAACTGTATTAAGCCACAGAATGGATCATTACAGGCTCAGAGCTGCGACAGCAAGTTTTGAATTGACTTCTGAGAACAGCAGTCAGTGTGAAAACTAGCACTGGCATTGCCCTCTGGCTCCTGAGGAGACAGAGCTCATGGGGCTGGACAGGGCTGGACAGCACCTTGTTCCTGCAGCTCTGTGGCTTCAGGGGCTGGTCTCTTCACAGAGCAGTGCTTGGTGGCCATGCCAGCTTGCCTGTGGGTACTTTAAGAGTAGATGACAGAGGGTTGATCCTCTGGCTACCCTAGGACTTCTTTCTTTTTTCCTTCTTGAGTTTGTTTGAGTTGCTCCATCCAGAAGTTTTAATTGCATTTGGTTGTGCAGGAGCAGAAAAGAAAACATGGTCACGAAACCAGATGCTGTGGAACATGCAAACAGCACATGCCATGTCACATCAGGTGTGACAGTGCTCCAGAATCCTAAACAGAGACCTGTAATGAGCAAATGTGTGTCTGCCCCAGCTTCCAGCTCCATGGGCTCGGGATGGTGCCTGTTGCTGAGGGTGACACTCCAGAGCCAGCTGGAGCTGTGCTGCCGGGATGGGACTTGTCCTGTCACCACCTTCCTTCTCATGGGAACTGGCACCCCCTTGGCAGTGTTGCTGTTTGTTTGCAGTGGCTGCAGTGGGGTGGAGCACAGGGGAGGCAGCAGGAAGGTGAGGAGAAGGCTGTTTTTCCCACTGGCCCAAATGCCAGGTGGATGCACTGCCAGGAATGCATTATCTCAGTCCTGGGGCAGCCTGCATTCAGTTCACTCTGCTGTCAGGAGTGACCATTGTGGAATCAATTACCCTCACCTTGCAAAGAAGATGAGGAATTTAGATTGTCTGGAGAGATGTGTTTGCGGTGTGTGATGGCAGCCGTTTCCCATCGGCGCTGCTGGCTCCGTGGGAGAAGAGTCAGACCTGATTTATGGGTGATGATGAGCTGGAAATGTCAGGCTTGATCCTCTGCATTCCCATGAGGGCCAGTTGAAGCTGTCAGCATTCAACCCTCAGAGTTTTGATGCTCTTAAGTTCAGTGCCTACATCTAGATTTGCCTTCCCAATTTTACATTAAATGCTTAAGGGACTTTATGATTTTTAAGAGTTTTCCTTTTTAAGGGCTCATATTTGGGCCGTTTGGACTTACCTGTTTTTGGAGGACTTTGCACATAAACAATATCAGGGTGTGCAGAGAGTTATCCCGTGGGTCTTATATGAAGCCCAGTTGATCAAAATAATAAAGATGAGTATTCCTGGACTCCTTCATCAAACAAAATTTTGAGAGCTGCTCAAATCCAGCAGCTGAACTCTAGGAATATTTACCCCTATCCCAGACATCATCGCTTATTTATGAGGCTGCATTTCAAAGAAATGCAGTTGCTTTAGAAGGTTGCCTTTCACTTGTGATAGGTGAGGTGTTTGAAATCTTCTTTGCCTCAGCCTTTGCTAGTCAGGGTTGCTCCCAGGCCTCCCAGGTCCCTGATCCTGTTTGAGGGAGCAAAGTGTTACCCACAGTGAATGGAAAAGAATCTAAAGGCACTGGAAGCAGACTGGATGTGCAGGAGTGCATGGAAGCAGTTGGGATGTGGCCAGCTTTCATTGCAAGGCCACTCGCTGCCATGTTTGGGAGTTGATGAGGATGAGGGAAGTTTCCTGATGTCTGGAAAAAGGCAATCATCACAGCCCTCCTCAGGAAGGACAAGGAGAATCCAAGTAACTGCAGGCTGTCAGCCTAACTTTCCTGGAAAGGTTTTTAGCCAGGTCCTCTTGGAAGCCTTTTCTAAGAACATGCAGGACCAGCAGGGGACTGGCAAGAACCAAAGGGTGAGTTGTGCCTGATGTGATAACTGGTTTGGGGTTGAGGAAAAAACAGTGGGAATTAATTTATGTTCATTTTTAGCAAGGCTTTCCGAACCAGGACCAGTGGAATGACTTAAACCCTTTATTTCTATAATCAGGAGAAGACTGAATGAGACAAGGCCTTACAACCAGAGCATTGCAGTGCCCTTTCTCAATCCTGTCTTCAAGAGTACAAAATGCCACTGGATGACAAAACAGAAATTTCTTGCAAAAGAGTAGAAAGGAGTTTTTGGTTTCCCCAAAAGGAAATTGAGACTTTTACGTACTGAGTTGTTCAAATTAGTCTCAAGAACTGTCAGAACGCCTTAGAACGAGACTTTTGAAAATGAGGATGGTCTCAATGTTCTGGCTGTTTGAAGTGTCTTCAGGACAAGACTTTCTGTGTCATCACGCAGTGGTCCCTGCGTGGAGCTCCTAGAAGACATTATGTTCTCATGAGCCTCTAATCTATTTTAACACCAAAGGAAACTTCAACAGAAGAATTCTGTTGCAAAGTGCTGTTCATTTAATATTTTTGCTCATGGATCAGCAAGTGTATTTTTTGTGGAAATAGTTTCAGCCTTAAGGTTTTCTCTGATTTTGGGGATCTGAGGGCAGAGAAGAGGAAGAGGAAAGAAAGATTTCTTTGGTTTTAGCTGAAAAAACTTTTTTTTTTAAAGAACAGCAGTCTCTAAGAAAACTGAAAATATAATCCTTGACACAGTAATTTCCCAAGTCTCCAGTGCTGCCATGCTGTGCATGCAGACACTTCTGCTTACAAGTGGCTGGGAAGATAGGAATCCTGATATAAAACCAGCAATAAGAGCATCAGTAGTTGATTTTTTGAGAGTAGTTAGTAGTAATTGTTAGTTGATCAGTAGTAATTTTTTGAGAGATGTTAATGGAAAAGGGTTTTCTGTCTTTATCCAAAGGAGCTCCTTCCACATGGCTGTCCTAGAACAGCTCAGATTGCATTTGGTGGTGCTTGTGTTTAAAAATACTTAGTGTGTGAGGAATATGGAAAGCATTAGTACAAGCTGGTTTATAGTTGAAAGGGGTGCTGCCAAGACCAAAATGATGTAAAAAATATTGCTGTGGCCAGTACTAACACCTTGGGTTATTGAGACTGATTGCTGCAGTCATGGAGATCTCCGTTGCCGTCCGCTCTGTTAATTAAAATGTGTGTTGCATTCAGAGCAGGCTATGAAATCAGTCAGTTGTTCATTTTCCTGGTTTCATCTTTTCCTTTCAGCAGGCACTGGAGTACAATGGGTCCTTTCTGGGCAGCCAAACACAATAGGAAGCACACAGTTAGGAAAAGTCAGCCATCCTTGAATAATACCCATCAGGCAGCTTTCTTAGCTTATAAGAAAGAAGATCAAGAGGCAATTTGATGATAGTGCTTTTTGCAGGGAAACAAAACCAGATGCAGTCTTTTCATCCTCGTGGTGAAAGTCAGAACAAGGACAAATAAATGGGAGTTAAATTCAGACGCATCCAGACATGAAAAGAGGTGTAGGCACATGCGTTACAGGTACAGGTGCTCCCTCTGCCATGATTCTTCCAGTGTGGAGACCCAGGTGCTTGCCTGGAAGTGGTGGTTTAGTCCATCCAGAGTTATTTGGGTCCAGGTGGAAGCAGCACAGTGAAATGCTGCAGCCTGTCAGACTCACTAACCCAACCATCCAGGCTGTCCTTAAACTTAATGGCTCCTGGAGAAGTAATAAGTGCAGGAGTCTTTTCAAACACATTGGAAAGAAATATAAAATTTTATAAGTAGGTACATTTAAATGCCTGTGGAATTTGGTCTTTTTGATATTGGGAATTGCCAAACCTTCCTCAGCCAGCCTGCCTCTGCAGGTGTTCCCCAGGGAAGCTGGGATAACAGTGCCCTGGACCTGAAAGGAACACTGTTCCCTTTTGCATCATCTGTCCATGTCTTTAAGGGTGTGTCAGAAGTTGCCTCACAAAGTCATTCAGGTGAATGAATCCAGGATTGTCTTGGCACCTTGCAGGAAGGCTCATTCCGGTTGTGGAAGAGTTTTATCTTGAGTTGATAATTCGGATTGAGTCTTCTGAGATATGAGGACGGTTGGACTGGGCTGTTCTTAGAGCCAAGCTTCATTTGGGTTTCCTCTTTGTAAAATTTTATGTGCCACAGTTTCAAACCCTTTTCCCACACCCCATTGTTCCAGAAAGAGCTGTTCAGAGGGAGGGCACTGAAAGGTGATGTTTCAGTGGCTTTCGTGCCACCCAGTGAAACCTTCAGAGAGGGCACAGAGTGTGGGCAGGTGCTGAATATTTTAACTCTCTGGTCACATCTTTATTCCACCACCACCTCCTCTTCCTCTCCTGTATCTATCAGCAGCTGCTGGGAAACTCTGGATCTTAATACACTGACAAACGCTTTGCCTCATTTTTCCTGGGGACTGTATCTTTGTCTTTCCTTGCCTCCTATCCACTAATCTTTCTTCCGCTGCCGTTCCCTCTTTTTCTTTTGTGTGTGTTAGTTTTCCCTCCTCTGAGCTCATTTGTAATGCCACAGCACCGGGCGCTCGCACGATTGTCTCTCGTGTTGCAATCCTCAGGATACGTAAGAGATGTTTTAAAAACCTTATCTCACTGTTTACAACAGCTGGGTGCTGCTGGTTAATAAATTACGGGGATAATTGGTTTTCCAGGGTTCACATCTACAATGTAGTGCAGCAGGGATGTAACTGTATCTTTCCCAGCCGTTTATCGCTCAGAAACACTTCGTATAAAACATCCAAATAAAGGTTTTAGTAGCGTGGCAAATTTAAGACAAACCTTTCAGTGCAGGTTTCTGCTCTGAGCATTCCCTGTAGGAATCAGCTTTTAGGGCCTGTTGCTGCAGCCCTGTTAAATAACTCCAGAGACTCCTGATGGGTTCCTCAGGTTTTGTGGTGCCCACATCTCGAAGTGGTGAAGTCATCTGGTCCCGGGGTGGCAGAGATTGTTGTTTCACTCAGATGCTTCTTCACAATGAGTTTGTGTCCCCTGACCACAGCTGGCACCAGGCGTCTTGGGGATTGTTGGAGCTGGAATGGGATATGGGAGCAAGAAAGATGGCAGTGGAGAGCACCAAAAGTGCACTGGGGGCTTAAAGAGATTGTCTGCAGTGCAGCCCAAACACAGGGTGGTGACCAGAAAGCTCTGTAAGGTGTATAAGCATCTCATCATGGGGCAGTATATGAAGAGAGACTACATCTCTCTCCCAAAAGCTTTGCATCAGTTCATGATAAGAGCTTGCTGTCCTGTGTAGTATCCTCACTAAGCCTACTGACATATTTTTCTGTCTCTTGCCATATCTACAGATATATCCAGTCTGCTCATGCATTCCTTCCCAAATCATGTCCACACCTTCGATTTATTTCACCCTTTTCTTCCTTGCATCGTTCTGAAGTGGAGCCACTAAAACAAGTAGACCTGCATTCCCAGGAGAGGCACACTCCCAAAAGTCCCTAGGGAAGGCATCTCTCCTCCTGGCAGAGGAGAGTCTGGTCTGTAGCACCTCAGGATTGGTGATGTGGGGTGTTGCACTCCTCCCTAGGTACCGGGGGAAGACGTACAGGGCGACGGTGAAGATCGTGCGGACGTCGGACCAGGTGGCGGATTTCTGCAGGAGGGTCTGCGCCAAGCTGGAGTGCTGCCCCAACTTATTCAGCCCCGTGCTGGTGGCTGAAGTCTGCCCCGAGAACTGCTCTATCCACACCAAAACCAAGTACAGTGAGTATTGGAAAAAATGCTGCCTGGTGCTGGCTGGGACCCAGGGAAGCAGGAGGTGGTGTGTGATGGAGAGCAGGAGTTGTGTAATATGTTAATACTGATTAGGATTCATCTCATCCAAGAGCAGTTATTTAATCCTGACCAGGCCACCACAGGTTCCATTTGTATCCTGTGCGGAGAAACAGGCAGCTCCAGAAAACCATCCATCTCACTCCATCCTAATGCAACTGTCTGAAAGTCATTACTTTTTGGAAGTTTTGGCTTTTCTCCATGTGTAGACTTAACATTTAAGGAGCACGTGAAAGGAACCTGCAGTGGGAAGCTGAGATTTAAACTGCTGCATCTGAGACAGCTTCGTTAGGTGAGATGAATCCTCTTGGCAAAGAGTTTCTGGCATACACACCAGCACAGCCCAGTGTCCCAGTGCCGAGGGGCTGGAAGGTTTGGGAGCATTGACTCTCTCTGCTCGGCTTGTTTAATATTTAAATGTGCTCCTGCCTGTTCAGAAAGGCTGTTGTTCGAGGCATGTGTTCAGTACTTCTTGTTGTCCATGTTACTGATATTATTGGCTCATAAACAGGTCAGGAAAGTGGAAAGGAATGCTGTCCTTCTTCCACAAAGGTTGCAAAAAGCAGTATGATTGATTTAAAGCAATTCTCTCATGTTTGGTGCCAGAGCAGAAGGAGAAATGGGCTCAGGGAGATACTCAGATGACTGAGGATGGGCTTCTGTAGGAGTCTACATCAGAGCTGGACTCTTGGCTCCCACGGGTAGCAAATGGAGAGCTGGAGGAGTGGAGCTGGGGGAGCATCAGCTGAGATTGTCTCATCTCAAAGTTGATGTTTTTATGTGGCTGGATGAATTTTTCCACAAAACTCCATTGATTTGCTGAAAGGCTCAGTTCAGTTATGAACTTCGGCATGGGGGCCAAGTGCCACTTCAGTTGTGCTGGGATACCCTAGCTGGTCAAGGACAGAGTGTCTTTCACCCCCAGGGCATATCTAAAGACATTCAACACAAGCATCTAATGTAGGGTCAGGAGACTCTCACATCCTTAATTTCAAATTGGGCCACAAAATAGTTGAAAGTAATAAAAACCTATTCCTTCATACTTGATTGAGGATAGGTGGCCCTCTCCCCTCTCTGCTGAATACATTAGCATGTGAAAGGATGTCTGAGACTGTTAACACACACAGAACTGCATTGGATCAAATCTGGAACTCATTGGTCTCTCTCCCTCCAAATCACTGCTCAGCTTTGCCTAAACACATATTGTTAAATTCTGAAGTCTTCATTCATCGTCAATAAATCTGGATGCATAAGAGCTGTAACACTCTGTGCTAGTCCAACACTTCTTATATGTACACTGGACATTTGAATGCATTTTAAAGTTCAAAGTGCACCCAAAGTGCAGTCCTGAACCTGTAGCAAGAAGCAAGCCAAGGTTTCCTTCTTTTGGTGGTTAAAGTTTTGAATGGGCATTGTGCTTCATTCCTCCAGCTTATTATTATGGGAAGAGGAAAAAAATCATTAAGCCACCGATTGGGGAAAATAACAGCATGAAAAGTGGCCACGTCAAGCCAGCCCGACGCAGGAAGAGGCGGAAATCCATCTTTGTGCAGAAGAAAAGGAGGTCATCAGCTGTGGATTCCAATGCTGCAGGCTCTGCAGAGGTTTGTGTGCACTGGGATAAAGCAGCAAAAGGCCCTTGGTGCCTTTTTTTTGTCCCCCGTTCTGCATTTTCCTTTTGAGGGGCTTCTCAGCACACCTGAACGCTTCCAGTTGCTGTTTTGAATCCTTCCTTGCTCCTCTGTTATTCAAAATCAAACTGGTTTTATTGGGACACTCTGGGGCTTTTTATCTTGTCCAGTTTAGAGTTAGCAAACAGATTTTTTGCTCCCACCTTCACGATACTCACTGGCTGACATGCTGCCTAATCTATCTTTTGTTTTCTTTTGCCTCATTGTAAGCAGGCAGATGAGCCTGGTGTATGCTTTGCACAGCATTTAGCAGAGTGAAGGAGCTCTGTGATCCATGCCTAAGCTCTCCAAGTATTATAATAAATAATAATAGCCCATGAGCCGTTACGGTTTCAAGGAATTTTATTTTTTTCATCAACTGTTTGTAATATTTTTGGCTCACAGCGTCAAGCAACAGAAGCCTTAGAGTGCAAGCAAATAGTTTGTGTCCCAAATACATGGAATTTGAGGGCTCAGTCTTTCCAGTCTGCTGTGTGATACAACAGAGTCTGAGCCTCAGCAGTGATTCGTGTCCAGATACAACCTGGAGCAGACTTAGTTCTCTGGGGGCTGTTTCTGCGTGATTCTCCCGTGGTAGCAATAACAAAGCTCATGTGTGGATTCCCTTCCTCAGCTGGGTGCCGGTGATTCTACCTTGTGCAATGTGAAGTAAAACTGGTTTGCTTAAATTCCCTCTCCTTCGACTTGGAGGGGGATATTTTATTCAGCTTTCAGTGCATTGCTTGCATCTTCGTGGCTTGGTCCTCATTTAGGTGAAGTTCTGCTTCATTTCCCTAGATTATACTTGCTTCAAAGGAATTAAAAATTGTGGTAAACCTAAATCACCCATTAGCCAAGATTTTCAACTTTTCAGCCAATATCTTTGAATTGCTCTTTCGCTCAAGACCTGAGCACATGGCTTGGGTGCATGCTCACATTTGATCAGAGCTAAGCTGATGAAGCCATTTGGCCAACTTGTGTATATATAAAGTTCAAAATGCACAGTTTCCATCAGCTGGTGTGTGCTTGCAAGCTCTGTGTGACCCAAACGACAAGAATCTGCTACAATACTTTGAACAGATGTTTGGGCTTCACCTCCAGCGGTTCATTGTTGGGCTGAAAGCAGGGAAATCTGGGTGAAATCCTCTGTCCTGAGATTTGCAGAAATGTCACCTGAAAAAGTGCTGTGCACTTGTACATCTGGATGTTTACAAAAGGCACCAAAGTCTCCTTTTTTATTAGGACCAATGACACCCACGCAGTGGGAACATTTCAGTTCAAGCCTGTTTCTGATTCTATTTAGTTTCAATCAATTTGAATTTCGTTTTATCCTTTCAGTATTTTCCATTCCCCCCCTCCTGCACTTCTGCAGCCCCACAAGTTTTGAGACACCAGCCCAGCGGAGGAACATCTTGCGCCAGATGAGTTATTGCTGTTGACCTTTTGTTAGGAGGAGAAAAAGGATTTTCCGTCGCGTATTTTTTTCCTTCTACGTTTCAAAACCAAATCTCAATCGAGGGCTAATTTACTTAGCACTGTAATGAAAATGAGATAATTGGGTTAAGATAAATGTTACCCCGGGCCACGGGAACGCGGTCTGACCCCGTGCCTTTGGGTTTGCCGCCGTGTCCATCTCCTGGGTGCCGTTTCTCCGCGCAGGAGAGCGAGGACGACGAGCCGGACGCGATGGAGGATGAGACGGGGAGCGAGGAGACCAGCTCGGAGCTGCGGGATGACCAGACGGACACGTCCTCGGCCGAGGTGCCCTCCGCCAGGCCCCGGCGGGCGGTCACCCTGCGGAGCAGCGCCGAGCTGGACAGGCCTCCCCCCGCGGAGAGAGCCCGGCGGAGCCGCAGGCCCCAGCCCCACTCCTACAGCGAGGCGGAGAAGGGCACGCAAGCCAAGGAAGTGAGTGTGTCCCATTCCCTAGCAAAATTCCTCCTAAATTAACCTCCAGTGCCAAACCTTCCTCCTCTGAGAAGTGCATCCCTGCCTTGGGTAGTTTGCTTTATGAAAGCTTTTCTTCCTTATTTTTTTTTTTCCTTGCAGGAAATTAAGCAGGAAGAGGAGGAGAAGCTCGTGCTGGACAGTAACCCACTGGAGTGGACAGTGACGGATGTAGTGAGGTTTATTAAACTCACCGACTGTGCACCCCTTGCCAAAATATTTCAGGAGCAGGTAGAAATCCTTTTGTCGCTTGTCTCTTTGTGTCTGTGGTGCCTGTTCACGTAACAGCACATCCCACCTTGCTGCTGGGCCTGGGGCTGTGGTAAAGAGATCATGATCAGACTTCAGACCCCTTCAGGCCAAGTTATAGCACAAATTTTGGCAAGGCGTGAAAACCCTTAGAAATTTGAGTCAGAGCCTTGTCAGGTCCTCAGAGAAACCAGAAACTCAATAGCCTGAGCCCTTGTGGAGAGCAGGAGGTTTAGACCTTTCTGGTATCACATAGGTAGGAACATCTGTGTAAAAAGAGGTCATGGTTATCTGGTATATACCAGGCTTTCTCCTGGGCATATGGGTTCCACTCTGTTTTAAAATACTGACCTGGGAAGCAGCAAAGTGCTGCTTGAACCCAAAACTGGCTGCCTGAATTTTGCCATTAACACCTGCATGCCTCAGATGTTAATTCCTAACCACATTTCCTCTGAAGATCTGCCAGTCAGGCCCTTGGATGACCTAAATTTAGGAGATGCCAATCATCTCCCCATTAAGCAGATAGGTTTGCAGGAGCAGAAGTCAATATTCTTCATCTCAAGCCAGAGTGAACGTGTAAAATTTATATGGAAAGAGCTTTTCCTTGGCTAATGAGTAGCTGGCACTGTTGAGGATAAAGGGCAGCACTAACAAGTCATAGTTAGGAAGAAGCAAGTGTGGTTAATTAGTCAGTGATGTGGCCAGCTGAGCATTGAACTCTGATTCTTCACCATGGATAATTCGACTGGGAGAAGCTGGAGTGTGAGTCTGGACTGGGAGAAGCTGGAGTGTGAGTCTGGAGCAGGTGGAACTCTCCAGAGCAGGATGCTGCAGTTGCCGTGTCACAGCGAGCTCCAACCATTTGTTAACCAGCCTGGAACAATGCCAGAGCTTGGAAGCCAACCCTGTCTGTCCTTTGCCAGAGAGTTTTATAGGGATTTTAATCAAACACAGATGACTGGAGCTTTTCCTTGCAAAGCTCTGGTGCAATGGGCTGTGCCATCAACCTTCAGTGGAGGAAGCACCTGAGCCGGGGACAGTCCTGATCAAAGCAGCACTTAAAGTGTCTAAATCCTCCTTTTGTTCAATGCTGCCTCATCAGGGCTGTCCTGGGGAGTTCATGTTGGCTATGAGTTGCTTTGCACAGACTCTGATCCTCCCTAAGGGGTGAAAAGCAGTTTTGTAGCCTGCTCATTTTCTCAGTCCATTAAAGAATAAAGAGGACTTGAGCTCTTAATTAAGAAGAGGATCACAAAGCCAACAGAAGTCCCCAATAAAATTGCTCATCTGGGGTGCTAGTTCATGGAGTTTGGTGCATAGATATGCCTGAGAGAAAGACATGACCTCCAGAGATCCCTTCCAGCCTACACCATTCTGGGATTGTGGGACATTACAGGTTGCAAGGGCTCTGGGTGGTATCTTCATTTCTGCAGCTGGGAGGCTGGTGAGAACCTATGAAGACACACTAGACAACTTCTGAAAAAGCATGTTGTATCCCAGGGAAAGGAGGTGGGCAGCATCAAAGCGGGAGAAAAAAAAGCACAGGACAAAACAAGTTAATTTTTAGGGCAGACTTTCCTTCCTGCTTCTCCAAACTTGCTTATGCATTCTGCTCTCCACAGCCCACAAACTCACCCATTTTCCCTGTGTTTCCTTCCCCAGGACATCGATGGCCAGGCCCTGCTGTTGCTGACGCTGCCCACGGTGCAGGAGTGCATGGAGCTGAAGCTGGGTCCAGCCATCAAACTGTGCCACCAGATCGAGCGAGTAAAGGTTGCTTTCTATGCACAATATGCCAACTGACTGCACTCCTCCCTTCCTTCCCGTCCTCCTCCTTGTTCCCTGCCTTTTTTAACATTTCAGCTTGTTCAAGAGGGTTTTCTTCTCCCGTATCCCTTTTCTTTTCCGAGAACAAGTGGAATTGGAAGCACTGGGAATTAATCTGTACGGGGGAAAGAAACAAAACACAAAACTAGCAACAGATTGGACTAATTTTTCTGTACTTGTAAAGCACATGGAAAGAGTGCTGGCTTCTCTCCTCCTGAGCCTCTCCAGCCCATTGCCCAGTGGTCCAAGGCCAGCACAGATCAGATGGTTTGTCCTCATTAAACCAAACCTACCAATGGCAGACACATTCCCAAGGAGAAGGATCAGACGTTTCCAGGTGGGGATGGTTTGCCTAGGCCAATTTCTGGACATGGACATTTATTTTAGACAACTCTGACGCAACTTCTTTCATATTGAAATGTAAGTGATCATTTGTAGCATTACCTGGGGTTTACTGCAAATTTGATCTTGGTGATCAATGGGCTTTTTTTTTCCTCCTGCCTCTGCGGTTTTACAAAAGGAAAAAGTGTTACACCAGGCATACACTGATTCCTGACTGAATTGTGAAAGAGGACTCAACCCATGGTCCCTGTGGTGTCAGACAAAGTTGCAGTGAACTGACAGGGGTGACAGAAGACCTGGTGTGGGCAGCAGCACATCCTGAGCCACGCTGGCTCTGCACAACAAGTTGAATATCTCTGTGATGGGATCAGTACAATACTCTGTTCTTGTACAGGAACATGAAAGCTTTCACAGTCAAGCCCATCCTCTTAAATACAAGCCAATTTAAAGACCTGACTTGGAGCCCATATGGTGACAGCAGACTGGGATCAGGGAATCCTGCTGACCACTGTGCTCAGAAGAACCTGCTGACCAACACCAGGCTGCAGCTGCTGCATTCTCCTGCATCGGTTTCCTGCTTAAATTCTATGGAGAAGAGGGGGAACCTTCAGAAATAAATACTCTGGACTACATCCAAATCTTGCCCAGAGAGTGTGTGAGGCAAGAAGTACTGACTCTGTTGGCCATGCATCCCTCAGGAATTTCTAGTTTGTTTTTCAGCAAGTTTCCTGTTTCGCCACTGAGGAATGTGATGGGTGCAACTGCTGCAGGCTGGGCCAGATCCTGAGACTTCATCCAAAATTTTCTTACATGGGAGGTGAACAGGACTGGATCTGTTCTCAGCTGTTGCTTTGTACTGAAGATCTTGTTCGAGTTTTAATCAGTTCAAGGGAGTAATAGTTGCCTCTGCATTAAATGGTGGGGGTTTGTTCTTCAGAAATGCAAGAACAGGGTTCCGTAGCGGGGCAGACATTAAAAAGCTGAGTTTTAGACTGAATTTCCTACTGACAGGAGCAGTGAAATGTGTCAGTGGAACTGGTTTGATGACTACTTTGGATCCCTCTCAGGGTCCCCTAAAAGTGTTGCTCCTTGTTTTGACCCCGGAGGCAGAAAGATTGTGCCCAGCAAAACGAGAGCACCGCTGAGAAAACCAGGGAGGCTGCTTCTCCCAGCTGCTCCTGGCTTCAGCCCAGTCCTGGTATTGCATCCTTCAGCAAGAGACAGCTCCTGAGAGAGTCCTGTCAGGAGAACTGGCGCACGAGGACATTCCAAGGAAGGAAATCAGAGTGGCTGTTTGCTGAGCAGCGTCCCAGCACCGATCCTTCACTTGCCACATCCACCTTCTTTTGCTGCTCTGATGTTCTTGGAGTTTCTAGCCTCTGGGATTTGTCAGAGACATTTGATGCCTTCTGGGACACACTGCAAAAACGTCATTGTTTGTCTCCATCAGCCTTGCAACTGTAGATATTCCTATGGCAGCTAATTACTTGTGGAGGCACAATCGGGGAGCAGACACAGACTCTCAGAGCAGCCAGCTCTGGTGCTGGCCAGGCAGGGAATGGGTGAAGCATTGAGCCAGGAATATGGAAATCTTTACTGATTGTTCAGGGAAGTTAAACCACATTTAAAACTCAAACTATTAAACAACAAAAAAAGAGAGTTTTAATTTTATCTTGCGCCGGCTCCTTTTGTTTCCACAGGTTTCTCTCTCCTCGCCATTTGTCTTTCACTTTATTGTTCTTCAGTGTTGCCTCATTTATCACTCTCTGTCCTTTCAGAGAAGTTGATAAGCTGAAATCTTTATGCTAAAATTAACTTGGCTGGTAAATGCTTTATTATTTCTGTTTAGTCTGCAGGTCGGGAAGAGATATGGGATTGGGGTACTGTTGTCTGTTGAACTGATTGCTTTCCAGAAAAGCTGGAGCTGAACTTCTTGGGCAGTTTATTACATAAGTGGAGAATGGGTGGTAGTTTAACCAGACAGTGTGCTTGGATTTGAGCACAGATCAGAAGGAACTAATTACTCTTGCCTGGACTTCATTTCAATTCTGGGGCATGGGTAAAGCTTTGGAGTAACGTGCTTCAAAGGAGATGATGGAAACCCAATCTTGCCAGGGTAAAATACCACTTTACTTTGCAATGTAGACGTATAAACCACCGTAAGTTCGGGGTTTTTTTGGTCCAGACCCGATTCTAAGTTAAATTCAGAGCTGCTGCAGCTTCACAGTTACACCAATGACGGTGGTGAAGCCACATCTCCCCTCCCTGTCCTGAATTTGGCATCCAGGCCTGAAGTTTATTGTGTTACCAGCTGCAAAAGGTCACTGGTGTGAACTCATGATTATCCAAGACCATTGCCAAGGGCTGGGGAGCAGCCCTGCTGTAGTTTTTGGGCTGTTGGATGCTGACCTTCAGCACACGGACATGGACCCCTTTGCTTCCACAAGAAGGGTGTGCAGGTGTTATTGGCCTCTCTTCAGGCATAGGACCAAAAATGGGCATTTTTGGAATAAAAACAGGGAGTTGAAGAGTGTGTGGTACCTGCCCATCTTCATCTGCACTGCATTCTTTAGAGCTTGCACTCAGGCTGAACAGATCCATGGGCAGGACCCTGCTCCTTTCCCAACCCTCTCAGTGCTTACCTGGACAGAATCAGCCAATTTCCAGTTTTCAGCCCCAGAGTGTCTGTCTCTGAAATCAGATTAAAGCATTAACTTAGGGAATGTCCATGATTCCCTGGCTGGTTGTGCTGCCTTCATCCTGCTGTCACAGATGCTCCTCTCCCACCTTAAAGAAAAATGATCTTTGGTGTCAGGTGGTTTTTTCTGTTTTCAGCTCCCAAACACAGCTCCCATGCACATTCCCATTTTTTAACTCAATGCCAGGATGACCAAACCCAGGCTTTTTCTACCTCTCAGAGGCACGAAGGCCTCTCAGCTCTGGGGAGGATGTCAGGGTCTCCAGCTCCATTGTGTTACCCATATGCCATAACTTGTGATAGTTTGGCCCTGCAGGGTGCAGAAACCTCCCAAAAATGCTGTGTGCCCTCAGGAAACACCAAAGTCCAGGCACACCCTGTGCTTAGTGAAGTATCCAGTAGATGCATGTCCTGGCTGAGATGGCCTGACCCACACTGCTAGAGGTATTTGGATGCCTGCTTGGATTTACAGAGTTTCCCAGTTGGACACCTGAACCCCTTTATTTTACTCTGGGCAAACAGCTTATTTGCCTTAAACTGGAAAGTCACCATTCCTTGGCTTTAACCTTTTGCAGGCCCCAGTCGTGTGGTGTCCCCATCTCAGCCCTTCGAGGGCACACCGGGCAGTGCTGGGCTGCCATAATCAACATTTAGTCACCTAAAAGCCTGCCTTGGTCTTTTCAGGGCACAAAACCAAACTTGGCAGAGCTGCTGTGCCATGCCGGTGTTCCAGAAGCTCCGTACAATCAGGGCACTTCAAATGCTTTTTGCTTTTCTGGTGCAGTGCATCTGGAAAACGATGAACTCAAGAGTGTTCCTCTCGTTTCCAAATCCAAGTGCCAAGAGAGAGGAACATGCTGCAGCTGAGCACCACTGAAACCAGCTTTATTACATGTGGATAAATGCAGTCTCAAGGGCTCCATTTTGGTGCTAAGATACGTCACGCTGTATTTTCCATTGCTTGGGATTACAAAGCTGATTCCTCACTCCAGGAAATACTTTCTGTAATCTGCAACATCTTGAACATTAGGATTTTATTTTTTTTTTTTTTTACTGTACGCTTTTTAACTGGGATACACTCAACAAGTACTCATTCACCCACAATCCTGTGAGTTTTGGAGATGTTTTATACAGTATATTTATGTAATAATCCTTTCAAAATGTGGATGCATGTATATTTTCCCCTCAATAATACTCTCTATGAAATCAGCTGACCCAGAACTAAAGGAATCTGTTGCTCAGGATTTGATCCAGAAATAACTGAGGTTAGTGTTAGGGCCCTCACGGATGTGTGGGCTGTGGGACCAAATATTCACCAATTCTTTTCACTTAGAGGTCAAAAAGTCTGCGCTTAATTAGCAGAAAATTTAAATGCCTCCTTCTCCTAGCAGGCAGAAATGCAGCTGCAATCTGCCAGGCTTAACAAGAGAGGGCTCATGTCCTTAGGTGCTCATGAGCTCCCAGTAAAGGAGCAGCAGCTTTTAATGGTCTCATTAACTCTTTGGTACAATGCTCCAGCCAGAAGTATGAATGGTGTTAATGGCTGCATACAGAATATGAGCCAGTCATCAAAGATGGGAATTTTACAGCCCAGCAGCCCTTTAAATGTCAGCTGTCCTGCAGCAGAAGGGTGGTTTTGCGGTGGTTTGGTGCCATGCATGGGAATTCTCTCGCAGAAGACACATGAGCTGCACAAACCTGGGTCAGAGTTTTAAATACTCGTGGCCTTTCTGGTTTTTGAGTCTTTCATGTTGATCCTTGCAGTGGAAAAGGTAAGTCTTGATGACTTCCAAGGATGTGGGAGAGGGGAGGGAGGGCTTCAGGAAGGAGAGAGGGTGGAGTTTTGTATTTGAGGTATCTTTGTGGAGAGGGACCTCTCACAGCAGAGAGGCACAGGTGGGGCCCATGAGCATCATTCCTGAAAGCTGCTTTTTCACAGCAAAGATGGTTTGAGTGCCAGCAGGGGCCAGGTGAGAGGAGGGAGAGAAGCTGGCAATAGACTCAGAGCTACAATGCTGAAAGGTTCATGTTTTGTTTTCCCAGTGGAGATACAGAAATTCAGCTCAGGTGTCAGTAGGCTCCTTGGCTGGATAGTAGGGAGAATGAATCTTTCTTCCATGTACCCAACTCCCGTGTGTCTTCCGGGTTTTGGGACCTGAAGAACCTCCTCTTGCACCTTTCAGACCTCCGTAGGAAATACCAGGCTAAAACTTGAGCTGTCTCCCGCAGGAAAAGGTGACAGTGCCCTGAGTTCAGGTCGTGGGTATCCAAAAACTCTGCTCTGTGTTATGATGTGATGGGATGAAAATGCTCATTCCCCACCTGCTTTTTGTTGCTCCAGTCTCACTGGAGATTATGGACGTATAAATGGCCACAATTTATGCATTGTAAATGTTTGCATTCCGTTTCTCAATCCCTGTTCTGCCAGACCTGGTCAGGATGTGCCAGCACATCAATTTATTCCAGCAGCCTTCACCTTCAGGGACCTGCTTGCTGGAAAACTCTCACCTGGGGAATGGCACCGTGACACTTTCCCATGCACAGGCAGGGGGATCACGTGTGGTCCAAGAGAGGTGAGAGTCTCAAATGCAGCCTTTGAGGGGAGTTGGCCCTTTTTATGTGCCCTGGTGGGACAAGGCAAGCACTTGAAGCCTCCTGTGTGTCATGGAACAGCAGGAATGAGCTCCACAACCAGCAGTGATGGTCCATTCGTGGTGGTGCACGTTGGAAACCTTTGAATTGTTCTGCATTCCAGTTTGTACTGAAGGTTTGACTCGAAATTTGTGTACATAATCCCTTTGGTGTGTTGCAGATACGTATGTGTGTGTATATATATGTATATATATGTGTGTGTATATGTATGTGTGTATATATATATACATATAAATCAATCAATGCTGGTGTTTTTACTTTTTAAAGTTCACAGGGCGAAGGGCATGTTGTCAGTTTGCTGTAAGATTCTATTCTGTATATATGTTTTCATGTAAATAAGTGAAAATCTATATTCAGAGTTATATTTTAATTTTTATTCAGAATGAAATAAATCCCCTTTTTACTTGAAGCAATTGTAAGCCACGTTGTTAATAAAGTACCAATAAGTCATGTGTCTCTCCAGGGTAGTTCTTTTTTGTTTGATAGGGCTGTGTTTTGATGGGTCTGTGTGCTCTGCAGCCTCCAAACCCAGCCCTCATGGATGTGCCCAAGCCTGGACCAGTTGTGCTTTCGTTCAGCCTCCCAAAATTCCAGAGGTCCAACAGAGCCTCCCTGGCTCAGCCAGGTTTATGTGCCTGGAAGTTCTTCCCAGAAGCAGGACATGGAACAAGAAGGGTGGTGAGTGGTGAGGAGACACCACAGCATCCAAGGACCTTGTAGGAAAGTGATGGGAGCAGGGAGAAAGACAAGAATGGAGGTAATGCAACAAGGAACAGGCAAAGGAGGGTGTAGTGACAGAGCAGCTGATGGCGGAAAGGCAAGAGTCAGAGCAGGCCCACAGCACGTGGAATCGGGAGGCAGAAAATAAAACTTCCCCAGGTGCACAGCAGCCGTTGGACATGGAAGGAGCCATCTTGCAGTGGGGAAAAAGACCTGTTTGTGGATTCCAAAGGATGGGCTTCAGACGTGGGCGCTTTGCAGAGCAAAAACCTTGTGCGTGTTATGTGTCCCCACGTGACGTTTTCTCCGCAGTTGCAGGCTTGAGGAGCTGAAGTTCCAGCTTTGCAAATCCTGTCGCCTTTCAGACCTCTGGGTGGCATCCTGAGTCCTGCTGGGAGGGGTTCTGTTGGGCTAGCTTGGCTACCAAGCATTTGCCATGGGTCTCATCACCCGTCCCCTCTGCCCGGGTGAATGGGAGGTGGTGCACATCCAACAGCAATATTGCATCCAGTGGGTGAGAGTGAGCACAGAGCCCACAGAATTAGCTAAAGAGAGCTTGGATGGCCCTGGTTTGGTTTTGTTTTTGCTCCATCAATCCCATTCAGGTGTCTCTTGTGGATACAGCAAAAGGGGAGGAACAAAATTGCTCTTTTGGTGGGCTGCCGTTTCTCTGATTTCATCAAGACTGGCTCTTTTTTATCATGCAAAAACACAGCCATGAGCAAGAAAGTGGGTTTAGGGTGACTTAAAAAAGGCTCAAGCCACTGGAAAGATTGTTATTTTACAATGTCAAAAAAGTCTTGGGATGAAAATCCTCTGGTTTTACTCGTTATGACACTGCACCAAAGCCCAGCCTTTGGGAGGGACAAAAGTGCAGGTGGTTAGTGAAGTGACCTGGTCAGACAGCCTTGAGAAGAGGCATCAGGCCACTGGGTAGTGCTGAGTGTTGACAGATGGCCTGCTGGACCCACAGAAGAGCTCTCCGAAAGGTGAAGCAGAGAATGGGAAGGATTTATAAAAGGAGATAATTCTGAGGTAAATCTGATGGCGACATAAAACTAAAAGAGCAAAAGCTTGAATGGTTTATGATGTTCTTCCAAATCCAGAGGTGAAGATAAATCCATGTATCTCCCTGTAGTTTATTATATAGTCATTTAAAAGTAATGCAAAGGTCAGACACTGGTTTTTAAATTTCTGCCCCAGCTCAGGCAAGACATGCTCAGAGCTCTGCAAAGAGCTAATTCTTGAAGAATGTAATGTGAAGTGATTTTAGTCAAACACTGGCAAGATACTCTAACTGAGTTCCTTAAAATTAATGACCAGCACATGAAATGTGGTTGCCATGTATCATTTCCTCAGGGGAAAAATACCCACCAGCCAGTCTTGCTTCTGACATCACAGGCTGAGATTTTGAAGACACCTCCGTTTTTAGTGTTTTTCACATGCAATTAATTTGTGAAAGATTTCTGGATGCTTGATCTGATGTGTTGACACAGTCAAGCGCTCATGGACGTGGCAGTATGAACACCAACAGGTAGTCAACGTCCCATTAAAGAAATCACCTAGAAAAATAAAGTTATATTTTCAGTTCTCTGAGGAAACACCATCTTTATTTTCTGTATACAGAAAGAACAAAGCAAGCATGTAGTTATATTTCACTCTAAGGCTTCTAGACAGACTTTCAAGGCAAATAATTACTGTTTTTAATAACCATGTTGTTGCTGTTACTGCTGCTGTTGATAGCATTTTTATTGCTTTTTTAATTTCAAGATTCATGCCTTTCTGTGGAATTTAATGATTCTCAAAGTCCCTCTACTGCTCCAATATTTACTTAAGACTGATACACCTCTTGCTGCAGTGCCTGTACTCAATTACTGTAAGTTGATTTTATAACTACATCTCAGCCGAAGTTGTAATTATGCTGTCTTCTCTAATAAGTCATAAAACCTTAAAACCAGGGGAAAATAGTGCTGCAGGACACCTTGAGGTGTCAGCTTGACTGTTCCCCCTCTGCGAGGCAGGACCAATTAGACAAATCTTATTCCTATTTGGCATTTGTTTAACCTGACCTTCAGATGGGTGTCAAAATAAGACCTCCAGCAACAAGCCTTTCCCCAGCACTTCCACAGCATGGGGGGGGGAAAAAAAAAGTGATGGCATTTGGATGATGGAGCGCAATATTCCCAGGCAAAACCACGGAGCTGATGTTGCCATGGAATGGCCATTTCATTTCGAAAAGCCCGGCCTGACTGGTGATTAATGTAGCAATTAATAAAAGTAAAAGCAGAAAATTCATAGTTAAGATGGATTAGATTTCAGGGAAGCAACTGTGGTTATCATTTCCATCCTGAGGTGGGGAGGGAGAGCTCCTGATCTGGAGGTTACAGCAGAGGAAGGGAAGAGAGCTAGGAAGGGGCTGGAGCACCAGGAGCGGCTGAGGGAGCTGGGAAAGGGGCTCAGCCTGGAGAAAAGGAGGCTCAGGGGGGACCTTCTGGCTCTGCACAACTCCCTGACAGGAGAGGGCAGCCAGGGGGAGTCGGGCTCTGCTCCCAGGGAACACAGGGCAGGACAGGGGGAACGGCCTCAAGTCATGCCAAGGGAGATTTAGATTGGATATTTGGGGAGGGAGGGAGGGAGGGAGGGAAGGAAGGAAGGAAGGAAGGAAGGAAGGAAGGAAGGAAGGAAGGAAGGAAGGAAGGAAGGAAGGAAGGAAAGGGAAGGATGGAAGGAAGGGGAGGGAGGAAGAGAGGAAGGGAGGGAGGAAAGAAGGAAGGAAGAGAGGGAGGGAGGGAGGAA